>JAHHFK020005118.1:0-265000 GCA_024533555.2 Aedes koreicus | reverse complement strand
CGAAGATTCGTGGACGGGCTATCGCGCGAGACGTCGATGAGTACTCTTTGGAACACGGCGCGAAGATTGCGTAACCGAACTACGAACAACGAGAGCGAGGAGTACTCAGACCAATGGATTCTTAAATTCGCGCGAAAAGTTTGTCCAGATTCTGTGCCGGCACGGTTGATTCCCCGCGAAACCACGAATTCGATAGATGAGATTAGCCAACCCTTTTCAATGGTAGAACTCTCTCTCGCACTCCTTTCGTGTGGCAATACGGCTCCAGGGGCTGACAGAATCAAGTTCAACTTGCTTAAAAACCTCCCAGACGTCGCAAAGAGGCGCATGTTGCACTTGTTTAATCAGTTTCTGGAACACAATATTGTACCGGCTGATTGGAGACGGGTGAGAGTTATTGCCATTCAAAAACCTGGTAAACCCGCGTCCGACCACAACTCCTATCGACCCATCGCGATGTTATCCTGCATTCGAAAGTTGTTGGAGAAAATGATCCTCTTCCGTCTGGACAAATGGGTTGAGACGAACAACCTGCTTTCAGATACTCAATATGGTTTCCGTAGGGGCAAGGGAACGAACGACTGTCTCGCGTTGCTTTCCACAGATATTCAGTTAGCTTTTGCTAAAAAAGAGCAAATGGCTTCTGTATTCTTGGATATCAAGGGGGCTTTTGATTCAGTATCTGTAGAAGTTCTTTCAGATAAACTCCACGCTTGTGGCTTTTCTCCATTAATGAATAATTTTTTGTACAATTTGCTGTCAGAGAAACATATGAGCTTTTCTCATGGAAACTCTACAGCTTTCCGATTTAGCTACATGGGTCTCCCCCAGGGATCATGTTTAAGCCCCCTTTTGTATAATGTTTATGTCAAAGACATTGACGGTTGTCTAACTGACAACTGTACGTTGAGACAACTTGCAGATGACGGCGTAGTATCTGTCACGGGATCCAATGGGGTCGATCTGCAAGGACCCTTACAGGATACCTTAGACAATTTGTCTACTTGGGCTCTAGAGCTAGGTATCGAATTCTCTACGGAGAAAACTGAGTTGGTAGTTTTTTCTAGGAAGCATAACCCAGCACAACCGAAGCTTCAAATTTGGGGTAAGCCGATAACTCATTCTATGTCATTTAAATATCTTGGGGTCTGGTTCGATTCAAAGTGCACCTGGAGATCCCACATTGAGTATCTGAAGCGAAAATGCCAGCAAAGGATCAACTTTCTCTGCACAATTACCGGGACCTGGTGGGGAGCACATCCGCAAGATCTTCTAACGTTGTACCGGACAACGATTTTGTCGGTTATAGAATACGGTAGTTTTTGTTTTCAGTCAGCGGCTCGGTCGCACATCATTAAACTGGAACGTATTCAGTATCGGTGTCTTCGTATCGCGTTAGGTTGCATGCATTCGACTCACACCATGAGTCTTGAAGTGCTGGCTGGCATGTTGCCACTCTCGGATCGGTTTACAGAATTGTCTCTCCGGCTCCTCACCAGGTGTGAAGTCATGAACCCTCAGGTAATCGAAAATTTTGGGAAGCTCCTTGAGTTGAATCCTCAAACTCGCTTCATGACTTTGTACCATTTGTACATAACACAGGATGTCAGCCCTTCTCCGAATATTTCCAATCGTGTTTGCTTCGTCGACTTCGGCAGTTCGGTTCATTTTGATTTATCCATGAAGCAGGAGCTTCATGGAATCCCAGAGCATCATCGTCCTATGATCGCTCCTGTGATATTTGCTGCAAAGTTTGGCCAAGTTGATTCCACTAAATCGTTCTTCACTGATGGATCATTGATAGAGGAGTCAGCAGGCTTTGGTATATTTAATGAAATTTATAGCGCCAATCGTAAACTTCAAGCTCCTTGTTCCGTATATGTCGCCGAATTAGCGGCAATACACTTTACGCTAGAAATTGTTGCCTCACTAACACCGGATCAGTATTTCATTTTCACGGATAGTCTCAGTTCTATAGAGGCTATTCGCTCTTTGAGGCCGGTAAAGCACTCCTCGTATTTTCTCATGAAAATACAGGAGCTTCTAAGTGCTTTATCTTCACGTTATTTCATCATCACCTTTGTATGGGTCCCATCTCATTGTTCAATTCCGGGCAATGAGAAAGCGGACTCGCTTGCAAAGGTGGGCGCTATGGAAGGCGATATTTATGATCGACAAATCGCCTTCAATGAATTTTTTACTATTTTTCGTCAACAGTCACTCGTCAGCTGGCAGTATAAATGGGGTAAAGGAGATTTGGGGCGATGGCAACATTCTATCATCCCAAAGGTGTCGAAGAAATCTTGGTTTGGGGGGATGGATGTGGGTCGTGACTTCATTCGTGTGATGTCTCGCCTCATGTCCAATCATTATTCTTTGAACGCTCATTTATACCGTGTTGGGCTGAGCGACAGCAATCTCTGTGAATGTGGACAAGGTTACCAGGACGCAGATCACATTATTTGGTCATGTGCTGAGCATCGTGGAGTCAGATCTGAGCTTTATGATTCCCTTCGGGCTCGAGGTAGACAACCCAATGTACCGGTTCGAGATATCTTGGCTGTACGTGATCTGGAGTTTATGAAACTCATTTATGTGTTTTTGACTAACATTAGCCTAAGACTGTAGTTAGTTTAACATGTATGTTTATTATAAGTTTTTTTTTATCTGTGTTTGTGAGTGTTTTTTCTTTCTCAAAAATGTTCAAGTAAAAAGAAAACCAAATATTGTATAGTTATAAGTTTTTTGACAGTGTAGAATTTAAAATAAATGTGTTATGAAAACCATACTTAAAATTCCCGCCCATCTTCCCATCCTTAAAATTGTTATTCCTATTAACCTCGAGACGGCCGCGAGTAATCGGTTCTATCCTTCTAACTTTAGCTTTAAGATAACTGATGTATATAAATATGAAAACTTGGCTCTGTAAAGTTGATTCGATTGAGCCTGTACAAATAAATGATTTAAAAAAAAAAATTATGGGAGAAATTGGTATATCTATTGTTAACACATATAGGAAAACATTAAACCAGGTGAAATTATTATTTAAACGGTACACTAGAATTTTATTATGTCGCTGTAGGAACCAACAAAAAGTTAGAAGTTTAAAGATGGTAACCATTCTACTTGTTTTAAAAATAGCTCAACAAGGGGTTTTCCAGTTCTGTTGGCTTTCCGCAATGAAAACTGAAATATTCGCAATTTTATTCTAGGCTAGGAAAGCTGCCTATTGATGTGGCGGGTGTAACATTTACTCGTCTGTCAAAGCATCTGGTCTACGTTCGCCTCACACCAGACAACTTTGGCATGACGATTCTCAACATGTTATGTGATGCCATATGACGGCATATCAGTGGGCGCCTCGCATAATGTTGTGGCAATGTGGTATTGTTTGCTCGTGCCACAAGTCTTTGATATGATGTTTTGACATGTTATATGATGCTACAACTGTCAGTACCTTGAGGTGACATGGTACCCCTAGTAATTTTTGCTATCTTTTGTAAGCTCCTATTGTTTCCCTCATTTTCGTTTATAGATGAAACTATATTGGTATACTAACCGTAAGTGCACACATGTATTGACATATTTGAAAATCCATACCTAGCGTAGAAGCTATTCATTGCATCTTAAAACAGCAAAGTGATGGGTTCCGTAGTGAATTCCATCATGTTCCCTTTAATGGTGTATAATCATCATTCTCATGTCAGAGTAGAGCTCTGTTCCGGTAAAACATCGACACACCATGGAATACACGCGTGAAAACATGTTCTGCTACGGATTATTTTTAATAATTGTGATTTATGTTGATAACACCTTTTCTTTTCTCTTTGCATTTCAAGCTCGTGGCTTTCACTAGCTTATTGCTTGCTCGTAAGTAAGCGTCCTAAATACACTTCCACAGTTGTCAATTGAAAGCATTCGATGACAGGTATAATTTTAGCATTAGTATGATTGTGTGGTAAGTATTTTGGTGTTGCTTTGTAGCTGCGCTTTTACCAGCTGAGCGAAGTGAGGACCCATATTGATAACACGTTTAGCTTTGTTTTCACGTACTCCGGTACTATTTTTTGTTTAATAACTATCATAACACAATCCTACAAATATTCATTAAATACACCTGGTAGTTAAAAAACAGTTAAATACATACAATTAGTGCGAGTTCAGGCGACAGATTATTTGAAAGCAAAAAGTATTTTCGTTCCAAACAAATTATATCATACAAGAAAACTGTTGGCTGTGGAATCTCCTTCCATGTAAACTGCAATTCTAATGAAACACATAAAGCACATCGTTATGCATTCATGCTGTCAATAATGCCATTTAAAACCAGAAACTTCAAATCAAATACTTGTCCGTGCACTATCATTCCAGTTTGGAGAATTTGTCTAGTCAGGCAGAAACTTCAATTGAGCACTTAGCAAAACTCCCAACTGAGCAACGATTGCACGAGGCATGAGTAGAAATTAAGTTAAATCCAAATATTTTCCGACAATTAAGCAAGGGTGTTCGTAACTGAAATTACAGTCATCGCCCATTACTGATGCTATGCTCTTTCTTTATGCCGATTCATCCATTACATTTCATCCTTTCTACCTGTTTGTTGGAAGAATTTATTGCACTTTTATGCTTCCGTAACGATTTCCTACACTTTCATTTTGGCAATGATGGCGAGGGTGTGGAGAAACTTGACAAACCGGTGGTGGTATTTCATTTGGGCATTCGTAGAAGGGCATCACGCAAAATGAACAGTTTTGACTAACGATATAGATTCATAGTTCAACAGGCTTTGCAGAGGATAGTTGCAGTGAAATGGAAGAAAATTGTGCTACTTACTTTTTTGGCCAAATCAGTCGTGCGAGTAATGTGCAACAGTAAAGTCGTTAGATTATTCCAAATCTGTGACAAAGACAAAATGAGCAAATTTTATGTAAGTGTTTTTAACGTTTATAAATTCTTGAGTTTTCTTGGGTGCTATATGGCTTTCGTTCGTGATAAATAAAAAACTTTGTGCTGGCACGGAAAGAGTGATGCTTTAACAATACGTTTCTGTTTATATGGTTCAAAGTTAAAAACGGCGAGAAGGACTAACTTTATCTTTAATTCTATGAATGGAGTATATGGATTGTAATAAAGAAGAGTATATTGTTTAGCATACGAAAGGGTGCATTGCTTTGAAAGTGCTTGCACCTGTTGGCAGCATAAATTTTGCACGAAGAAAGCTGGATAAAGTGGTGCTTTATGAAATTTGTAGAGCAATTTAACGTCCTGTAGTATATGTATGATTATATGTTAGCTATTTTATATTTTTGACTGAAAGGTTGACGTTTTTTTAGTAATATGAACCAGAATATTTCAAACGTGAACTTAGTTCTACGAAATGAACTATACTATCTATAAAGGCAGGAATCTATCTTCCTGAGGCAGGAATAAACGGATAGTTTACTGAGGAGTGATAGGAGAGGCTTTTTGGATTATTTTTGTAGTATTTGGCGAAACAGTTAAGTACGATTGAGTTTTCAGTTCATTCATTTTAGGGAATGATTCCGAGGGAACATGGAGAACATTTCACAAATTGATCTCGATTGAATCAAACTCCGTGTTTTAACGGAAGGTTCACTAAAGTACGCTTAGAATAAAAACAAACAGTGCATTATTTTTTAAAGTTTGTTCAGGAAAGTATTTTTTTCAGTAGGTTTAACGATCAGATTTCAATATTTTAATGAAAAGATAGATACACAAATAAAAAGATAAGAACGTCATTGGGCGACGACAAATCAAATCGAGAATCATTAGAATATGCTGCGGTTTATGAAATTAATGTTCACCTGAGAAATATGAGTAACATGTTTGGGATCCCTCCTTTAGTTTAGTCGGTCAATGTACAACTCTGGAGCAATATTATGCTAGACGAGGTTGCAACCGATTCGCGGTATTTCCTTGAAATTTTTAATGAAGGAAAAGTTATATGATATATGGTCATATGGCATGATTGTGCTTGCTACACAATCATGCAGATGCAGAAATGGTATCTTACATCGAAAGCCCTCAATTAATAACTGTAAAATTACATTAAAAGAAAATAAGTTGAGAAAATGCAATAAATTTATTGTGATAACCTCCGAAAAGAATAGTGTTTACTGAGAGCTCACATGTGCCTGAATTGGCTTTTGAAAATTAGTTACGCTGTGTCCTTTGACTCGCCTAATATGCAGCGATCGATTTTGTTTTTTTATTATATTATACAATATTTTAGCTGTAATCGGTATTCAAATTATACACTTGCTTAGATATGTTTAATGAGGTGTATCACAACAAGTTACGCGACTTATTGTTAAAAAGGCATACACTTTCGAGGGATATGGATGTCGGTTTTTAAGCACCAAACTGGGTTTATTGATGGATTCAACTTCATCCCATCCGCTAGATTTATTATTTAATGCAGCCTTCGTATAGTTTTTTTTCCCTAATACAACAAGCCATAGTTGGAAACGTTGAAAAAATGTGTCTTCAGGAGTGGATCGACGGTTTTCTTGATAAATCAATATAAATGTATCCATGAGAACAGTAAATCTATAACGTTTCTGTATTTTCTGTTTATATGGGCTGCATTACCTTATCGAATCAATTCAGATCAAAAAGATAATCTTTGCAGCTTAACCAGGGAAGTAGAAGCAGCTAGAAAGATGGGAACCAAGAATTATTCGGTAGTGTATAGCTATAAATTGATTTTTAAAGTCCCAATTGCATTGTTACAAATCAATCATCATATTAGAAACATGATTTTGTTGATTTTCGTCAGATAATAACATATTTGGTACATAGGCCGAATGAAGAGGCTAACATTATATCCCGTAACCCCATGTTAGTTTTCAATAGTGATATGAATATTGCATATCTCTTTATTTTAAGAGAAGTTTAGCAAATTATGGAGTAAATTCAACTCCAAGAATGCTTTTAAACTGGTTATTGGAAACCCATAAAGGGTGTCCACGATGAAATTGCCACACACAAAATTGATTCGCAAAATTCGAGTTTTCATCCGATTGCCATCAAATTTTCAGGGATTGAGAAATAACTATTAAACTTCATTTTACCATTTTACTCGTATTTTATTTACAGTCCATACGCAAATGCCCGCACCTTGGCCTTAACCCCGGCCATAAGATTCTGCACAACCTGTGAATCAACCGTTTTTTGCATGTAAACCCATACTTTCTTCAGTTCCTCGACTGTCTTCACTACCTTAGGTCGTTTAAGAAGGTGCTGCTTCATAATCGCCCAGTACTTCTCGATGGGGCGGAGCTCCGGAGTGTTGGGAGGGTTGAACATTTTCGGCACGAAATTGACCTTATTGTCCGCATACCACTTCAGCACGTCCTTGAGTAGTGGCATGAGGCCAAATCCGGCCAGAAGATTGTTGGGACGTTGTGGGCCTTCAGGAGAGGAAGCAGCCGCTTCTGGAGGCACTCTTTTATGTACACCTGTCCGTTCATCGTGTCACGAAAGGTGCACTCCGCTTCCCGCACGTGCAGATGGCTTGCCAAACCAGGAATTTCTTCGCAAATTTGGACATCTTCTGAGTGCGGACATGCTCCGGAACGCTGAACTTATCCTTGGCCGTGAAAAACAGGTTGCCGGGGATCTGTTTGAAGTCGGCCTTCACATATGTTTCGTCGTCCATGATGCAGCATTCAACTTTCGTCAGCATGTTGAGGTACAACTTCCTGGCACGGGTTTTGGCGGACTTGTTCTGCTTCTCGTCGCGATTAGGGGCCTTTGTACCTTGAACGTTCGAAGCCCAGCCTTAGTTTTGGCCTTCTGGACAAAACTTCGGCTTAGGTGCAGCTTCTTAGCCACATCCCGAACGGAGGCGTTCGGATTTCGGTTGAAGGCCCCAACTACGCGGTTGTGATTTTTGGTGTTGTACGGAATACTTTTTCCTTCACTTCTGGGCTTCCGATCGGTGGTCAACCGTTCCTCGAACCGCTTAATCACTCGCGACACCGTGGAATTCGCGATTCCCAACGTTTTAGCGATGGAACGATGCGAGAGATCCTTGTTCTCGTGATGAATGCGCAAGATTTTATCACGCACGAGCTGTTCTTTCGACTCCATTTCCGCGAGTTTTGATCACAGGACTTTAAAACTTGCAGGATGTAAATAATGCACTATGAACTAAATCCACCCAAATTTTCATTAAATTCTACCCAACGGTTAAAAAGTTAGAGCAATTTCATAGTGTGGCAATTTCATCGTGGACACCCTTTAATTTTGAATGGAGCTGTCTCCTTCAATCTCCAGGACTAACAATGTTTGCATATAGTGATAACATATAAATTACTGAAGAAATACAGACACGTTTCTTCCATAAAAGCACTGCCGCTTAGTGGGACACACACACACACACAACACACACACACACACACACACACACACACACACACACACACACACACACACACACACACACACACACACACACACACACACACACACACACACACTCACACACACACACACACACACACACACACACACACACACACACACACACACACACACACACACACACACACACACACACACACACACACACACAAATTTCATTGAAGTTGTAATGACACACAGATACATTCTATCATATGTAGGTTTCTAAAATCGAAAATATGATAATTGCACATTTTAACTCAAAAACGTCGAAAATTCATGTGGTACTGATGTCCGGTTACAGGCAGTGTGAACTATCTCCAAATCGTTTGAAGAGAATAGATTCTTATACTAGATGCTTCCAACGACCAAACATTTATTTTTAAATAACATCTTTGCTCTGAACACCGAAGAATGCATTCTGTTTGAATATTCATTAAGACTATCCAATTTTCGTTTTTATTTAATATCTACTGAAAGCTGTGTGGGTTCCCTGCGTCTTCTTAAGGTCGATACCAAATTCTTCCTGCCTCCAACGGTTTCAAGTACGTGTCCAGGTGAGCGATCGAGGAGTGTCTTTGTAGATATTATTGCGTGAAGAAACGTATCAGTAACTGGTTCCGTTTCATGGTGACATGCAACGTCTTCAACGAATTTTTTCTCATCGTAGCTCTATCATCGAGGTGTGTAAACGTCAAAGTAATTTTTTTTTCTTTAGCATTTCAAGCTTATTGCTTTCACAATTAGTTTATTGCTTGCTCTCAACTTAGCGTTCTAAATGTACTTCCACAGTTATTAATTAAGAGCTTTCGATGCCAAGTACCATTTTTGCATTAGTATGATTGTGTGGCAGGTACAATCATACGCTATGCCCAGGAGTCGAGAAATTTTCCTTAACGAAAAATGCCTAGACCAGACCGGGAATCGAACCCAGTCACCTCCAGCATGGTGTGCTTCCTTGTATATTTAAATTTAAATGATTTGTTTAAGAGTGCAGTTTGACAGTACACATTCAAATCTCATGCAAACCTTAGATCACGCACTGTCCTTCCGATTTCTTAGTGTTCACGTAGTAATAACTATTTTTACATGAGACGTTAGCAAGGAACGTAAGCATAGATTTCTTGTTAAGTAATGGTTTCCAAAACCAGAATATACGCAACTCGATGATAGCTACATTGTATCGAATTGACTTTCTAGTCTCTTCTACCTAATTATTACGTCCACAAGGACTCTTTCTTGTGGGCAACTAAATTGAAACGACTTTTTGGTATTGTGTAGGTTGGTTAGGCGACAGTAAAACACGTAAAATCAGAGCAAGCACAGCAGCAACCGAAGATAAGCTAGTATTTTCTTGCTCTGCGGGATAACTGGAGAAATGCCTCCAAAGCTAAAGTGAAATTCAGATCTTCTAATTACTATAGTAAGATATTAGCTTGAAAATAGCACTATGTTTTATCCCCATTTGATGATTGAATTGAAATATGGAACTAAAGGAATTAAAGGCAACTTTCTGTCCCAAAAATGCGTCCAACCTGTTTACACCGCATTCAACATTAGTCCACAGGGACGTCTCTTCTACGCGGATGATGTAAAGATATACTTTATCGTGAAGTGCATCCAGGATTGTCATACTTTACAGAAACTGATTGACCGATTCAAAGAGTGGTGCACTAGAAACATGTTAACGATTAGTATTCCTAAGTGCAATGTAATAACATTTCATCGGAAAATTAACCCTATTAGTCATAATTACAACATCCGCAGCCAACCTCTGGTTCGTGTCGATCACATACGTGACTTAGGTGTTATCCTTGATACTGGACTCACATTTCGGCTCCATTACGATGGCATCATTGCAAAAGCCAATAGACAACTTAGATTCAAATTTAAAGTAACTAATGAATTCCATGACCCTCATTGCCTTCGGTCTCTCTATTGCGCCCTAGTTCGCTCAATTTTAGAGTCAAGTGCAGTCGTATGGTGTCCATATCAGGCCATTTGGATTAACAGAATTGAAGCAGTACAAAAGAGATTTGTGAGACATGCCCTCCGCAACCTTCCATGGCGAGATCCCACGAATTTACCACCATATGAACAGCGATGCAGACTAATTGGACTTGATACACTGGAACGTAGGAGATTTTCTGTACAAGTTATGTTCTTGGCTAAAATCCTATTAGGTGAAACTGATGCAGCGGAAATTCCTAGCTGAAATCAATTTCTACGAACCCTGGGGAAGGGATCTTACGACAACGAAGTTTCTTATACCTTGATGCCCGCCGCGCCGAGTATGGTCAACATGACCCCATCCGATTCATGGCGGCAAGATTTAACGAAGTTTGCCACTTATTTAACTGGCAATCTTCCGCGACTGCATTTCAGCACAGATTACTGGCCCGATGGCTTCTACAAAATGGGAACAGGTGAGTCCTTGTCCAATATTCCTATGAAGTCATTAATTTTGCTACCTGTGATATTTTTTCTCGACTGCTGGAGCTAAATGAAATTATGCCTGGACCGTCGCACGCTGATTTTCCTTTCAAACGATTTATTTCCCATCGACATGGACATAGTTTTAAATTTAATTTTTTTAACTTTTTGAATTGCATTTTATTTTGTTCGACCTTTTTTAATGTATGTTCATGTCATTTAATGTTTTGCCGAACAGATATGAGGTTTTTACGCCCAATTCAAACGGGCTTTTCCTCATCGGAGAAAACAGATGAAAATAAATAAATAAATAAATAAATAAATAAATAAATAACTGAATAAATGAATAAATAAATAAATAGTTTGCTACACACTGAGCTGTGATTTGGAGGATAGGGCCTCAGATCTTCTTATGAAGTGTTTTGTTTTACACATTTATGCGCTCGCTTGAATGTTACAGTTTATTTGAACAGTGAACTGTTTTATCCAATAATGTATCATGAAACTTTTTTCGTTGTACAAATTTATAATTACCATTATTAACATTATTTCCTTTCAGATTAAGACCTTGATTGGGGTGGCATTATTGATCACTTTGATTCACGCTACCCCACTTGAGCCCGAGAAGAGTCTTAGACGAGATAAGCGAAGTTTATTACAAGCTCTGTTTGGAGCAGGGCCATTAACTACTACAGAACTACCACTGCTAACTACTCCCCCGAACGTGGATATGCTGATGGAATTCCTTGAAAGCGGTGAGCCAGTTTATTTGATGCCTACGAAACAGGATCCGGATAATCCGCCAACATTTGTTCCGATGATGCCATTGCGATACTTTGCATCGCCTTCTGGTTTACATTTCATTGCAGTTGAACCTATCAACTTCACCCCAGAAAACGAGTATATTCAGCAAGAAGGAGCCGAACAACAGTGGCAACCAAATTACATTCCAGTATCATCTAAAAATGTACCGAAAAAAATGAACAAAAACGTTCCCTCACAGCTACAAGGGTTGAGTAGCTCTGAAATTCGTGAGCTGAATGCTCTTGCGAAACAGATAGGAGTTAAAAATTTAGAAGATTTACCGCCGTTGGAAGAGGTAATGTCGTTGCTTGGCACGACGACTAGAAGTGAAACGATTGATGCTATCCGTGACTATGCATCCACTCCCACAGGTTTGGACCTGATTCGAGATTATGTTATGAGTTATCAACCTGTCAAGAGAATGGACACCGTAGTATCTAATGCCCAGGATGATGAAAAAAAATCTATTGAAATGCAGGACAAATACGACAGTGATAATATTATGTATGTCAATAATCCAGTACCAATTGTTGGGTACACTATTCCGAGCGGACAACAACCTATACAAGAACGAAAGCCCACGTCAGAAGCACCGTCACAGGGATTGTTGTCAAGGTTGCGTTCATTCTTAGGCTTTGGTTCGCATTCTCCACCGGCTGAAGCAGAACCAAACCCTAATGCATTAGTTAATGGCCAATCGGAGGTAAATCTTATTCCCCACATTGTAATCCCTCTTCATCATTTGGCACCAATGGACGGTTCAAGTGGATATGCATTAGATGGCATGCAGCACTATCCAATGACACCCTTAATACAGGACTCGAGCCCATTTGTTCTAAAGCCTAATACGGTTCAACATGGCAATAATAATGCGCTTGTCTATGATGCACTGGATTCGGAGCATGATGAGGCGCACATTTATCAAGATGACATTCACAAACAGGACATCAAAGATGAAGCTCCAATTGAAAATCAGAAACCTGTAAGAATCTCTCCACCAGAAGAGAAAACCGGACAACTTCACAAAGCGGACATTGACAAAGCTGTTTTACCACAAACTATTAAGACGATAGACCATGCAAATCCAGAGATAATTACTCCAGAACCCACCACTGAAATGGTTTCTACGGAAGATGTTGAGCTTATAGGAACTACAGAACCAATGACCACAGATGCTACAGTGGAACGTGAAAACATATAATTTGTTAACGAATGTACGCTAGAGAACATACTTGCTAAGGGTACACCATATGAATCATTAATTTGTAAAATCTCTTTTTTTCATTCTATTAGAAAGGTGGAAAACAGCAAAAACAAAAAAAAAACACAAAGAGGTTACGAACAAATATAAATTGATTCAGCGCATCCGGCTTTTCTGAAATTTTTATGAGAAGTGTAGTCCAAGTGAATCCAAAGTTGATTGCGGCAATGCGGGTATTCAAATAAATGATTTATTCTGGTTGACTTTTGAAAAAATCCTATAATAAAAGTAGCGTTAGGAGTGTCTGCATTAAGTCGAAATAAACAGTGCCATGAAATTAAATGATATTCAATAATGAAGATATATTTCCTGGCACATAATGTTAGAATTAGTAATTTATTATTCTGAAATTAAAACAAGCATTTGAATTTCAATAAAATTTACAACAACGAGGGTGTAACAACGTTTTAATCATTTCATTTTCTCACTTGACTGTCCTTGAAATCACATTCCACACACAATGATAGCCACAACTCTTTAGCCTCTGAACTAAATTATTAGAAAATTATGGTAAAAATTCCCGCCTCTTCATAAAATGCTGTCTAAACAAATGTGTTACTATCAAAATTTATTAATTAACAGGTGATTAAGAAAAGGGTAACAGTGTTAACAATATGAATAAATTTTTTTTTTGAAAATATCAGTGTTTAAAAGATTATACAATTGTTGGCAATATAGTTTCAACATTTCAGCTCATTTTGACAAAAAAAAAATCATATCCTTTAAAGTTTATGATGAATCAACCTTTTTTAAGTAAAAAAAACACTTTCTAGTTTCATATTTCGCTTAAAAAATAGATACAGTTATCAGCAAATGGGGAAATGTTGTTTTTGTTACTGTACAGTTTTTTTGCCAACAGGTTGTTTTTGCCTTGTTGGGAACAAGATTGAATTTTTCTGTTGAAATTTCAGATATACTTCATTTCATTACTGCTAAGTTAATTTATTTTATGAAAATTTCAACCCATTTGGTGCTACGGATGAAAGGGTTTAGCTGGATCTGGATATTTTCGTGTTCAATCGTTAGGAGCAATTATTTGTGGATACATTTGTGCTTGATAATTAACCTAAAAGTACAAAGCATAGAACATTATTGTTTTTGAAAAAAAATTCAATTTCTTTTAAAATTAACATCGTTTTCCAGAAAAATATTCAATCAGAGCAAATTTGTTCAGAAATAAGAGCATTTTCCCATACATTTTAAGGTTTTATTAAAACAAACTTCGATCCACTTTTCTAACAGGTACAAGTTGACCGACTTGGATCTAACCTGCATTAAAGCTCCTAGTGGCATAAAAACAAGTGGCATTGAACGAACGATAAACTTACTGATAGTGATGTAAGTTTATCGGGGTGAGTTTGGAGTTTTGTCGAGAAATATTTTTTTTTTGTTCACGTAAAGTTTCCTGATTTAGAATTCATAACAGCACCACTTAAAACACGAACGAATATTATCATTTGTATATGTCGGTTCTCCAAGGACTAAACGAGTTGATTTGTTTCCTACCGCAATGATCGCTATTCATGGTGCCATCACACAGTACGATGTAGGTTGGTAGGTATGTAGAAAGTTCATGAATCATTTTTATTTCAGCTTAAGCAGTGGAAACGTTGCTTAAAGTTATGGGTTTTTAAGCTGCAATAATTTGAGAACATTTTTGACGAGGTCGTGGATGACGAACACAAATACAGACAATAGAAGGATAGCAGGTTAATGCTTCGTTGTTCCGTTGAACGTGACATTCTGAGGTATGAAGCAAAAGCGAATCATGCCTCGGATGTGTTTGGAAATGACGAGAAGTATAGCCAAGCAATTAATTTATTCAGACAGCGTACGCGCATTCTTTTTTGACGAAATGATATTTGGTCCAAACATGAAGTATGGTGGTTTGTGATTGTTGTTGGTTGCGGGAGCGAATGCTGATTGTAATCAAGTATTTTTTTATTTGCAACATGGCATGATGTAGTGTTGGTCATAATTCAAAGTTATGTTTCATTTTTGTGACCTTATGCACACAAAAAAAAACTCAATGCAAAATTACCATAAGTAACGTCATATTCTGGGAAAACTATGTCAATGGTCAATGACTACTGATAGCGACTATTTGTCCTAATCGACTACATTTTTTTTTTTTATCAAAGTGGATTTTTAAGCAAAACTGTTTCATGAAGCCGAAAAGATGAGCAAGCAGATATAAGAATGTAGGCTCAGGCAGCACGTGGAATTTGTGCGTCGCCTTCCTACAGTCTTCTCATCATTTATCCGACGGAAGGGTAGGAAATGGACAGGAATGGAATTGGATAGAAAAGAACATGGAATTAGGGTTAGCTTATTATAAAGTGTTAGCATAGCACGAGCCTAAAGCTCTTTTAGACATTGTGTTAGAAACAAAAATATGTCCTTGGCTTTAAGTTTTTTAAAATCAAGCTCACTTAACAAGTGTTAACTAAATTACAAGACGTTTCGTGGTTGGGTTCATAACTATAAAAGATACTACCTGTTGAATATTCGCATTTGCTGTGTGACAGTTAAGTCGACAAAGTATAGTCAATGCTTTAATTAAAATGCTGCAGTTTTGTTTTTAGAGATGTATAGAATACTTTGCTATCGCATGGGACGGTACGTACAATTTTGGTTGTCAACATGATTCTAAGCTACTCCAATATACTTTGTGTGGATTGATCTTTTGCTTCAATTGGCAGTGCTTGTTAGTTCCTCAGCATATTCATTTCCTGAGACGGGAGAATTAACCGCTATACAAGTTGGATCATATTAACTGAATTAAGTTCTTCATTTTGAGTTCGACATGCGGTTTCTATTTTTGAACAAGCCGAAGTAAGTGTATTAACATCTCTACAGCCACCTGTACCATGCTCTCGGGGGTGTGATTAGGAGATCAGGCGTGCAGAGAAACGGCACTATCATCACACGGTCCTACATGCTCCTTAGCTTTGTGGACGATATTGACCTCATGGGAATCGATCCAGGGCAGTGGAGGAGGCTATCGTGCCTCTGAAAAGGGGGACAGCGAGGATAGGCTTGACCATAAATTCTACCGAAACGAAGTACATGGTTGCTGGTAGAGATTGAGAGAGGCCTAGTGGTGTTGGTGCTGGGGTAGTATTGCTGGGGATATGTTTGAAGCTGTTGAATAATTTGTTTACCTTGCATCACTTGTGACATGTGACAACGACGCCTCCATTGAAGTGAGAAGACATGTTGCGGCTGTATAAACCAAATTCGGGCCGTATAAAACTCTGGTTCTTCAGGTGGCTTTTTACGGACACGAAGCGTGGACGTTAAAAGAGGCAGACAGGAAAACCATGGATGTTTTTGAGCGAAAAGTGCTGCGGACAAAACTCGGCGGGAAATTAGATAATGGTATGTGGCGCAGACGTATGAATCACGAGTTATATCAAGTTTATAAAGAAGCAAATATTATAAAACGTATAAAATACGGTAAACTTCAGTGGGCTGTTCACTTATTGCGAATATCGGAAAAAAGAATTGCAAACATAATATACAGTAGGAAACCAGGTAGAAGTCTTTGACTGCGCGGAAGGCCAAGAATACGCTCGCTACATGCAGTGGAGGAGGACTTAAACGTTCGGGGCAAGTGGAGAAGTATCACCCATGACCGACGAAGATGTAGCTTCACAATTCGCCCAACAGGCGACAAAAATTGGAAAGAAATTTTTTTAATAGCCAAAAGTAATAGTTTTAGGCACCAGATATGGATTTGAAAATCTTACAGTACAAGTATGATTGCTTTTAATTAAAAAAATGCAAACTATTTTATTCATCTAAAGGTAAAGTCCCAAAAAGAGCTAGGACATTAAGACTCTAGACACATAAAAGCGGGTGTCTCTCGAGATTGAATTGTCGTATGAAAAATGTTATTCACTCAAAATGAAAATATTTTATTTTACTTCCAGATTTTCTTTTGTTAAATTTCTCTGACGGCATTTTGAAGAACTCGTGGGTTTTCTTGGAACTCTCGCAATCATTCATCGCACCCTGATCAACCTTAGTGACCATTTTTTTCCAACCTCGATCGTCCTAAGTCGTCTTTTCAGTTTTCTGTAACTTCCACTTGATAGCTGCCCAATATTTTTTGATTGGGTGGAATTACGAGTAGTTTGGTTGACTGATATCCTTGTTGATGGAATGCACCTTATTATTGGTTGCTTTGTTTACTGTAGTAAATATACATTTTTTTAGTACTCTTGCTTATACAGCTTCACACAAAGAGCTTTGGTTTTTACCAACGTGTTCGAGTGCTTTTTGACAGAAAAAAGTACTAAAAATCTTGAGTCTTGAAAAAAGTTTGAATAAACCATTGGATCAATTTTTTTTATGCAAATAAATCCTTTTTTTTTAAGAGGTGAATTGCTTTCGATCATATATGGAGTATGATATACAATTTGATAGTGATTTATTTTGCTGCTGGAATTATAGCATAGCTTGGCAGTTGTTTAAAATTTCTACGAAAACAACAATGTAGCTTTGTGTCTTATCTATGCGGTTCATTCAAATGTTAAAATAAAACGAAATAGCCAGGAGCTGTACGCCCTATAATAAAGTTAATCTCTCACAATCTCGAAAATGGTATTGTCTAGCCAAGTACGAAAGATCAATAAAGCTTTTATCTTATAGGATACATCCTGTGCGTTGAGATTGCCTTTTTTACGCAGGGGATGCTAACCAAGGGCACTGCGGCTATAAATCCATCTCAGTTTTAATGCTTCATCACAGAGAAAATGTGTTTTCGTATGAAGCGGGGAAATGAAGTTACATAGTGGATGCGGAACAATGTCCTTTCATCAAGTCCGACCACATTTAGGATGAAAGAAAAAGATGGTTCATTCGGAACTGGACAAACCCTTAAATTATGCTTGATTATTTTTTTTATCAATTCGTCAGTATTTTCATCTTATCAAACATCGCTGAAAACTATAAAAGGTTTCTCTTTTATTATGCTTTTATTATGTGTAGAACGTTTCATCGAAGATTTTTTTTCATATCAAACACCTTTTATTAAAACAGTGTTAAAATCCATGTTTACTTGTCCATTACGCATAAAGTTAATAGTACGTCAAATTTAAATGAATCATTATTTTGCGTTCCGGTTAATGTTAATACAATGTGGATAATGATGTGAGAAGCAGGACGTCACAATATCCCCATCAATCGACAACATGGACGCGATGACGAAACTACTAGCTTTCAATTTTCTGTCTACGCCAAGCAGCTTTGTGTCAAACTAGCAGCACAATCAACGTCACTTACAAAAGTCCGCATCGCTGTTTCTGTTTCAAATCACCTCGTTCGTGTTTTGCCTCGATCATTTTAATTTTCATCATGAGTCTTAATGAATTTATTTAGCTAAAAATGAAAATATATGTTTATAGCATGTTTACACACGATAATACTTGAGGATTGTGGGTTGTAAGTTTCATTTATAATTTAATTACACAATTATTACAAAAACCTTCACGAGGAAGGAACCAAACGCAAATTAATCGTATTGAATGAGTAGGTAACATTTTTAATTATTGTCATTGAAAGGACATAATGAGACTGTTTCACTCGAATATCAAAGGTCTTCACATTGAAAGTCGGGAGAAAGGCAAAGATGCAAAAACAAAAGGCCAGGTTTTTCCAATTGTGTTTTATTTTCATATTCATATCATGTTGAACGGCTAATGTGGCGTTATCAAAACTATACGCGTGCGAGAAAGGAAAAAAAAAAACATCGTCGAGTTCATTTTAAAGCTTCGAAAATGATGACCTTGATGAGAAGAGAACCTTCAATAATCGCCGAAGATTTTCTTGTCCTATGCTATGAATGTTGAAAAACAGGAAGCGGCTAGGAATGTTGAAACACAGGAAGCGGTAACAGGACATTTGGGAGAGCTTTCCATTAGGTTTTACTATCTTTGATTATATCCAAGAATGCCATCATATAAAGCATGACCAGTGCTAGGAAGGATTTCTGTGTTTGCACGAATTTCTTTTAAATAGTTTCTTGAAATAACTCGAAAAAAACTTGTGTTATTTTAAGAAACAGTGAAAAAATCACTGTTTCTCGAAATTACACAATTTTTTTTGCACGATTTCTCCAAATAACTTGATTTTTTTGCACAATCGTTTGTTAGACGGTACGCAGCCTTCATGCAAGAAAAAAGTAATCAGGTGTATTTACAAAAATTCCAACTCTTTTCGAAATACGACCTTATTATTCATCCGCCGTTTTTAACTATTTTTCATGCAAGGATTGTTTTACACGATTTCATGAAAGAACATAATGTTCCTACCTGTTTTCTTAAAATTACCCAATATTTTTTTCGCTCGGTTTTTTTGAACGGAGCATATACTTCTCCTTTTTTAGAAAGCGATTAATGGCGCCATAACCAGAATCACTTAAATGTAGATGTATCCCAGTTTCTTCTGACGTTTGTAGAAATCGTAGCTCATACAAACCGCCAGAAGAGGCTACGGGTTTGGTGTCTTGACCTCTCGTTTATAAACGCATTTAGATATGAAAGGCTTAAGTCGTACAAGAAGAAACCCGTGTAAGACCAAATCATTCATAAGTCACGCTTATGAAATTCACGAGCGTCTTTCACAATTTATCCTCTATTAAATTCTCAAGCTTGTTTGTCTGAGTGAACGTTTTTGTTTTCACTAGTGGTACACTTTACGAGTACGAAAAATGTAAGGCTAGCTTAACTCAGTTATTCCTCATCAGATTCAGAAGAATGTTACATAAATCGATTGGTAAAACAATTTGTTTGGCTCAAAACAAATGGTTTTTAGAAAAAAAAAAAACACTGTCGAAATTTTTTTTTTCCTAACTGTTGTAAACACAGATGTTACAATCGATGTTAGGTTAAAGTTTGAATTGAGATGTTCAGTTAGAGCCATACTTCCTCAAAGTAATCTGACATTTTGAGTAAAAAACTCGTTTCTACATTCTGTTATTCAATGTTTAGACCCAACGAACTTATTAACATTAGTATTAATATTAATTTTAATGTTATTTATTAAGATGTTCAGTTTACAATAATAATAACATGAGACGGCTCAGGCCATAAGTCCAGCTGCAAAACATCACTACACTGAGCCTAGAATAATAGCAAAATTCATAGGAACCGCTTATGATTTTTTGCTATAAGAACTCCCCTGTAATCTTTCCTCGATTGTCTCATGAATTTTAAGTGGTTGAACAACAGTGGATTCCATAAGCCGACCATAAAACAATTTTCTATTATAGATCATAGAAGAATTCATATGCAAACCTTACGAAAATCATTTGTTTTTGTTTATGACAATCTTGCACCGTTCAATATGATTTTCATATAAGAGGTGTACCATTGCAGGATCGGATAGGTAAATGATTATTTGCGGAGCAATTTTTAAATAGGATATTTGAGTTATCATAAATGGGAAATTTCATTGATCAACAAAACTATTATGACATGATGATGATGATATAATGCTACCATCTATTGGAGCAAGGTAACTTTCCATAGCAGTGGAATAATCTGAAAAACGATTTGATCAGGATTCTATTATTGTTTGTGATCATCAAGCTCCTGTATGAAGGGCCAAAAACATTTGGGCGGACCCGTAAGCAGATACACTAACGCGAAACCCGCGAATATAGGGAAAAGAATCTCCTTCCAAAAGCTAGGTCACACAGACAGCACTAGAATCGAGCCCTCGTTTGACAGAATAAACCCAATAGATGGGGTCGAAGAGCCCGCCCTCGTTCCGAGAAAAACGTTAACAATAGGGAGGAGGCAATCCCATGCTCCCTATCCAAATCGTTTTACTTGGGTGCCCTGATGGTCCCTCCCTTTCCCCCGTTATGTGTTATTTAATATTTAGTATATTTTGTACACGAAAAATTAGGATACCATTATAGACACGAATGCTAATTTATTCAAATTTTAAACTGAAATGGTACATCCAATGGATTGTTACTGAAAAATAGATAAAAATTAGTTATGTATTAATATCCTTCTAGTCCAGGAAAACCTGAAAACAGAATAGATCATTCCAAATATCTGAGATAAAATTTCAATAAAAGATATTATTTTATAAGACATGTTGTAAAATTTTTCTTTATACTGTTCTAGTAACATTTCAAAGGGTGCAATCGGAGTGATCGAAGAGTCCGGTTTGATGATTTCTGAAATAATGGCTATGTTACCATAATACCACTAAGCACAATATTAAAATATAATCCTACATTGCTTATAAGCACATGCCAGTCTTTTATGAATATAGTAGTTGAAGTTTAGAAGTGCAATTTTAAATTAAATATTATGCTGAAATGCTGAAAAACAAACTGAGCCTTTGATGCCTGTCATGTTGCTCTAGGCTCTTACATGGTTTTGGAATGCAGATGATTCTAAAGCGTTATTATACATAGCATTTCAAGCTTAAAGCTTTCACAAATTGCTTATTGCCTGCTCTCAACTCAGTGTTCCAAATGCACTTCCACAGTTATTAATTGAGAGCTTTCGTTGCCGATAATTCTAATGAATGCTGAAATTATTAATAAATTGAAAATGGAAAATATGCAATATGACTTAAGGTACATGATGTTCAGTCGCACCCCCTCACTTCGCTATAGTCAGATTGACAACATTGCCCAGGCTATGCCAACCAGCGTCTCCATGTTTCAGCCGGCAGTCTTTTGTGATCATATGACTCGTGGAGGCGTGAGGTAGGAACTTGTGAGGACAAGAGATCGGTCGCACCCTCCTTCGAAGTTGTCAACTCACCATTTGAAGCCCATCAACAAAACTATTATGACATATCCCAAAAGTACTCCAAATTCATATTTAAGCTATAGACACATAGCACAGACATCCAGGCTCGAATATTTTTTTTCCAACTTTCTGTGTAAATTTTTAAAAGCAAACCGTTGGAAAAACAACGCCGCCTAGTCTAGGTTTCACCAAATCTCCAAATCACTAAATTTCGAGGCGGGCAAGTGGCGCCATCAACATACGATTCACCAAAACTAACGAAAACGAGCTGTAATTTTAAAATGGCAGTTACATAAATTTACACACGGAGGGCACTCTAGCTTGGATGTCTGTTCTCTGTGCTATAGATCTTGACACCTGAAAGATTTCTGTATAAAATTACATGTTTAATTTCTTCTAACATTATAATTATACATTTTTTACTGCAGGAAATATAACATTAATCTAAAGTAGTATTTTTTACTTGAAAATAAGAAGAATGATTAGTAATTTCCATTTAATTCCAACTACCTTTATTGCTTATCTTGACAGATACGCGTATTTCGTCTAGAATGTGCAGACTTCTTCAGTGTCGTGTACTAATACTCGACTTTAATTTAGTATTTGTTGTTTACTTCGCAAACTTTAAAAGACAATTTATCAAATGTATTCATATCAATGATACTCATGAAACCTTTTCTCCCTAGAGCTTCATACGATCAAAAATGGTCAGATAATTGGCCTACAATCCCTACAAATAGCATACATATTTTCTGGATGTTTGGCAAATTCTTCAATTTCTAATAAACGAAATTCTATACTTACAGTTTTAGTTAAAAATTGTTCTGTCTTACAGTCATAGCCTTTATTTTGTAAATTTGTAAATTGAACTATTTCGTTCTCATCAAATGGACATTTTCCTTTTAGGTTTTTGAAATATGGCTTGGTATTCAAAATGTGGCAGCTTAAATCAGTTTCTATTCCAGATTAAAAAAAAAACGTTTGAAGTAAAGATTTTAGTTGAATTGTAAGCAAAATTTCATTCATAAGGTATACGCAATGTTTTTGCGAGATATAAGCTCATGCGCATATTCTTTAAACTTTTTATGTTGAGCTTCATTTCTGAAGCAGCTCATTACATCTACTTGACCACATTTCTTTATTATTTCGAGGCAATGTACAAGAAAGTGATGTTCAAGCTTCAACAAACCACGAAAAAGTTGTTGATATAATTGATGATGTTTTACTTTGCAGCACAGGTGAGCATATTTCTGAAAATACTGCTGAATTGATCAAATCACCATTTTCTACCTTACATTTGCAAAACGTTCATACTAGATCATGGGCATCTGTAACAAAAAGCCCAAGAATAAATGTAAAACTTTTGCAAAAGGACTTCAATTCTGAAGCAGTCATTCGCACTGCAACCAATTTACATTTATGCTTAGAGTCTCGCGTTTCTTCACTGTCTATCAGTGATTTCGCTATGCCATGTATTAGTGTGTTTAAAATCTCAGTGGTAGTCTATCATTACAGATATTCTCTAATGATTCGAAACTCTAGATTTATATTTTTTTTCCTTACAAGAAAATTAGTCTCTCATTGAGTATCATACGGGGGGTGTACAGTGGTAAATTTTATTTTTTGGATTTCTGATGCTATTTGTATTAAGGGGTTATATACCTTTTTTGTCGAATTTTTTTTTGGAAAGTTTGGATTTTTTGAGGTATGTAGCAATCTTTTCATATCATGAATGATTTTATTTTTTGACCGTACAGTCTGTTGACAATGTTTATGCAAAAATTTGTGAAAAAATGTTAAATAGTTTTTAAGGGGTGGCTGTTTCCCTTAAACGCCTTTTTTTTGGAAGAGCCTTGCGGTGATAACTCCCCAGGTCGAACAGGTCAACTGAAACCATAAAAATAAAAAAGAAATCATTAGTTTAGAGTAAATCCGTGTATATGAACGATCATTTTTATATATTTTTTGTTGTGCATACGGGAACGTTTTATGCAAAAATAGAATTTTTCTGTCGCTAGAGGTTTTACTAAAAAAATCATTTCGGCGAAATAAAAACTTGTGCATGAAAAATGGATCGTTCAAGCACACACAAAGTTCATTACAAACATTAATAAAAAAATTGAAGAAAATCGGTTCAGTAGTTTTTTGCCAATCCATATCACCGCAAAGTCATTTTGCAAAAAACACCATCTCGAGATATTCGCGTTTAATGTTGGCTGCTCCGGTTTGGGGCCGGGACGAGGCGCGCGGCTAGGAGCGCTGTAACTTTTTTCTACTGCTCAAATCTCTATGAAAATTTGAGAAAATGTTCTCAAGGATAATATAACCCCTTAATTCACTTCGCCAGGATCTTCGTATGGAATTGGTTCGAATCGAATCGAAACATGGTCGAACGTAGTGCCTTCCTCCAGCACAGCCTCTCTCATCGGTACACCTGCAGATCGCCAAACCAACGGAATCACAAGCCGTCAGAACCTGTCGAGGCACCAACATCGATTTGGACCACTACCTAGTGACGGTTGAGAGGTGCCCCAAACTCACTGTAATGAAAATTTTTTTGGTACCGACGCCCTTCATGGCACAATCTCGCGCAATCGCTCGAGATTGCGCTGCCAGAAATGGGCGAGTTCACGAAATCCCTCTCGAGGACTGTTGGAACACTGTCGCTGGCCAAACGGCTATCAGCAGCCTAGCGGAGAACATTTTAGGTTACTTGGAACGAAACCGACAGAACGAGTGGTTTGACGAGGAAAGAAAAACGCAGCGCGGTCACTTATGCTGCTTCAAGCTATTCGTCAGAGTGGGGAATGGTACAGACAGAAGCGGAGGTAGCAAACCCAACTCTTCCGGGAGAAAAAAGCTTCGCCAGGAGGAGGAGTGTGAGGAGCTAGAACAGCTGCACCGCTTACATGAAACTCGAAAGTTCTACTAGAAACCCGCAGAAGCTTCGTGTCGCGAGCTGAAATGTGTCGAGATAAGGATGGGAGTATTCTTACGGACGATTTCGAGGTGAACGAAAGGTGTAGGCAGTACTTCGATGAACATCTAAATGGAGTACAGGAAAAGGACCAAGACAGCGAAGGAATTGCGACACAGCTAGTGACGGAGATGTGCCACCCTCGACGATTGGTGAAGTTAAGGATACCACCATCAAGCAGCTAAAGAGCGGTCCCGGACTATTTTGGAAAAGTTGGCCAACCTGGCTGATAGCCAGGATTTCAGAACATCTTGAATCACTAGTGACATCACTTCTATTGACACCTTTCTATAGGCGACAAGTAAAACGGAAACGGATTCGGATATTTTAAAACCGTCCCGATATATTCTGACCCTCATCATAAATTTATCTAGAAAAGGTTCGAAACCTTAAACGGACCATCTTCGTTTTTCTGCATACATCATAAATCCACCGTATTCAAAGTAAGTAGGTATTCCATTTCTTTATCACTCATCACAAAATCGACAAGACCCATTTCAATCCGTCGTCGTCGCTTCTGGCCGGACAGAAAGGGGAGCATCGAAGTTCTCACGGGGTCGGGTACGGTTCACCTGCTATCTTGTCCTTGGCCGGTAATTTATTCTCTCTCACGTGTTCCACTTGATGTGTGCGGCGCTGGTTCTGCTGCTACAGCAACAGCTCTGCGAAAGCCTCGCCCAAGCTCCAACAAGACAAACGCTAGACCTATACTGTTGCTCATTGTTTTCGCCCGGTCTATTTCGCTCGGTTCAAGATGACGCCGTAAATAAAAAAACGAAAATAATGCAAATGTTCTTTTGCTTCAGAACACTTTTAACCTTAACAAGGAGTGATATACGTAAAAAGTTCGCGCTTAAGCTGTGCCATCAACTTTGGATACGTATATTTCCCTTCTTCGTCTTCTCGCGCCGGGAACAGGACCGCAATTTTATTGCACCGCTGTATAGTTTTTACTATCGTCAGAATTAATGCAAATGCAAATGAAGGGAATCACCCCCGGGGAGTTCGTTTCTTTCTCGCACTGTAATCTGAAAATCGAGACCCATTCGAAAGGGGCAAATGAGGCTGCTACGTGAGACGAAAGCAAGCCCTAAGGATAACTCCGGTCTTGTGACAAACGCTTCGTCATTGCTAATTTCGAATGGAATTTTTACGTTCCTTTTTTTTCCATTTCCGCTCTCAATTTTCCTCGGAATCATTCTGTCGAAGAGAAAGTTTGGGGAAAACTGCTGTCACCTTTTTTCGGGTAGACACCAGTTAAGAAAGAGCGATCAACACTGAATAACCCTGCTGTTGATGGGTTGGTGGCGCGAAAGAATTCCCGGAATCTAAGAAACATGACCAAGTTTTCTCGTTGACGCAAAAATTTCCGCTTCCAATTTCGGTCTGCATTCATTGCTGCTATTGCTGTTGCTGGTGCTGCTGCGTTAAAACAAAAGTTAGTGGAAAATAGTTTCTGACAACGAATTGAGTTTACACCCAAGCTAGGGTTCGTCGGAGCAGAGGGCCGCCCGGGATCGCGGCACAACTTGGCAAGTCTCTATCTTTCCTGAAGCGTGTTGGGTGTTTTCCGCTGGTGATTCTTCAATGCTGTTTTAATTGATTAATTACGTTATCGTTTGCAATTACAAAGTTTAATTTTCCACGGAACTAATTTCAAACTTCTCTCGCCTTGCCGCCGAAAGGGATTTCGCTTTTGAATGGGTCTAATCACCTACTGACTGTAGGGGGTATCATAGGGATGAATACATTGTTCCCGAAGTCAGAACTGTGATGAGCGGATGACAAAGTTTTGCGACAGCTTGGCTTATGTTTCAATTTGGGTGGCGAAATGTTGAGCAATGCCTCGCGATTCGACTGTTTGGTGCGAACGCCGGTAGATGTGAATCCGAAGGATCTGTTAGTCATTAGAAGAAAGTGAAAAATTCAAAGCAAATCAGTCGGTTTACCTCACGGTGAAATCAGCTTACGTACATTCCACCGATTGGGTTTACGGTAGAGGGCGGATGTGTCACTCTTTCCCATCGCTGTGGTGAGTAGAGAAGTTCAACAGTTGAAGCTACATACGTATTTACACACGAAACGCCATCCGAGTGACGAAGACAACGAATGTCGTGTATAGTTCTGTTCTGATTCGGTTCGTTTGTAGCGGTGTACCTACCAACAACAACACGGCGATTGGGATTTATATTTAGAGAGGCGCGCACATCCATCCATAACAAATCGCAAACGGTAAGCATATGGAGCAACAAATATAATAACTTTCGAAAGGTGATGTTCGGGCTGGGATGGGGTTCATTGTTGCATACTCAAAGTATTAACGAATCGGTTACATGTTTTCACTTAGTTATGACTCATATGCTATCTGAAACTGATTTGGATCGAATTATTATTGTTTCATTTACCGATTCGTTTGTCTTGCAGTAATTTTCGGTTCTACATACTACCAACTGTCATAAATTCCTTCTAAAATTATTCTGTTTGCCAAAAAGAAATTATTTGGGCAATTACAGCCTCCCATAACAGATTAGATCAGCGAACGCATATTATCAAGAAGGAGACGCACTTTCACACGGTGCTGATAGATAGTAATTTGTGATATATCACAATCTCCCTGACAAACAGTACAGATATGTCCTGTCCTCGTCTTTGCAACTGGAAGTGATAGAGTAGTGATTAAGAGCTTTTGAGTGAGTTAAGTTAAATCCTATTAATTCCGGTTTAATTGCTTGTCCTTTGAAAATATCAAAGCGCCAAAGCCGACCAAAACTACTTACATGGGTTTTTCGGTCTTATTTTCGGTATCTTAATCGGGTATCGTGCGTCTTGATCCTTTATATTAAGTTTACGTATCATAAAGCTTGTGTCATTCAATATCTGGACGCACTGTTTATGTTACTGCAGCGCTCCTAGTGGTCGGATCTGGATTGTTTTGACAGCAGTTCGTTTTTAAATATTTCCTCTTTCCTCGTCACCATTCATTTTGTTCAAAGAAGTTATAATTGATGGAAGCCGCGAATTGGAAATTAATTTAGGACACCAATTTCGAAAATGGTCAGGTTAAAAAATATGAGTTTCATACAATCGATATCGGCAGGCTCATATCAAGCATCGTAGTGGTACTAGGGATCGGTAGTCGCATTTCAATGTGTTGAGAACGATTAGGGTAAACCCAAGACTGTCGAATTATGATGTTGTCAAGAAATTCAATGTCAGCCAAAGCATTTTCGGGCCAGTAAGCAACCAAACAGGACACTAAAGCAGAATTTAGTGTCCAAAAGACGTGCCTGGAAGTGGTACTATGAGGTTCTTAAGAAGTACGAAGGATGCACGGACAACGAAACGTACGTGAAGTTTTCGTGACAAACAAGACTATGGATTCCAAAATGTACAATCACCCCGAATAAACGCATTCTTTCTTACATTAACGTTGATTTGGCAAGCTTCCACTACAGCGGAGAAGTACTACAGTGATATCGAGACAAAGGGGTGGAATTTTTTCGAAAAATACAATAATCCACCCAATTGCCCTCAATTCCGCCCAGCTGAAAAACATTGGATAGTTACTTCACTCTTGTTAAAAAAAACCTTTTTTTTAATTAAAAAAAACACTCATGCTAGCGATAAGTAGAACGATTTTAATTAAAAAAAACTAGGAAAATTTAAATTAACACTTTACTTGATCACTTTTTCTAAAAAATAAAATAAACAACTGAAACATTTTTTTAAACTATCTCTAGTAAACGCGAGCAAACTTCGTTAAATTCCACTACAGATAGCATATCTTTTGACAGTCGTTTCGTCTGCGACTTACAGACTTTCGAGTGCTCGACACTGAAGAAGTCTGTAAGTCGCAGACGAAATAGGCCTATCTGTCAAAAGATAAGCTATCTGTAGTGGAATTTAACGGAGTTTGCTCGCGTTTACTAGAGATAGTTTAAAAAAGTGTTTCAGTTTTTTATTTTTTTTTTTAGAAAAAGTGATCAAGTGAAGTGTTAATTTAAATTTTCCTAGTTTTTCAATTGGATAGTTGTCAAACAGAAGTTGAAGAAGGGGGGAAAAAAAGATTAGAAATAAAAAAGAAAAAAAAAAAACACCCCCCAGGGTTACCCAACAGATTCCCCAAAATAAAAAGAGAGGTTTTTAAAAAAAATTCCGGATTTCATCAAAACTAAATCTGAATAATGTTTTCGCTGTTTTTCCTTTAAAGTGCCTTCTTTTTAATTGCTCAACATTTTTATGTCATTCATAAGTCTAGCGATTAAATGACTCAATCTTTAATGGTAGCGTAGGTGTTGGATGAGTAAATTTTCGGACTCGTTTGAGCGAATTCACCCTTTATTTTGGTGATGGAAATGCTATAAGCTATGAGAGTCTGACCTTGAATCTAGTCTAGTCTAATCTACTCTAACCTCCAAATCTTTCCAAAACTGATCTTATAGATTGCAGAGATTAAGTGCAGATCACAACTAATATCTGTCTAACCAAGTTAAAGCTTATCATTACAAAGCTAGATATTTCAAAAATACTACTTCACACAACGTTGGTTTAGTATCTTCTTCATTCCTTCTGCATAATTGTGGCCGGTCAGTTGAAAGATTGAGTTTGAGCGGTCGCACTGAGAGTATCATTACCTGGATTACCTGTAGATCTAGAATCGCAACTCCTGTCGATGTCCCAGATTTGCCGCACACGTCCATCTTGAACCTTCAGAACCTCCAGAACTCGTCTTCGTACCCATACATTTCGGCTTCTGTTTTCGACGATGACTACCGAATATCCTTGCTTCACCAGCCTTACTTCGCCGAACCATTTCGTTTCGCCAAACTACATCAACCATATGACAACATTAGTCCCAGTCACTACGGCATACGATAGTCGACTTGCCGATCGTTCTCGGTGGCTGAACAACTCCGTTGGAACTAATAAAATGGAACTGGTTTTACGTTAGGGTTTCCTGATTGGCGTCATCATAAGATAAAGAGGTTAAACGTCTAGAATTGACAATGCCTTCGACCTCCGCCAATATTGTGTTCTACATCTCCTCCGTAGAAAGCTTGGTTGTTGAAACCGCGTAGATAGCCGTTGAAACGGATCGCAGCATCCGCTCTTAAACGCCTCCTATATGTGGAGCAGACTGAGGAATTTCGTGCTGGCGTGTGTGAAGGTCTCAGTCAAGTTTCCGTTGATGGTCCTTATTTCGCTCCGAAGTTCGTTAGTAGCAATCAGAAAGTTAGTGGCATTATCGCTACATATTTCCGAAACCTCGGACCGCCATCTTTGATGATTAAGTTGATGACAAGTGTACAACTTCTCTATGCACAACACGAATGCAAAAACACGTGAATAACGTCACCCATAGCTTCACGCTGCTGTGTTCTACATGGATCGTCATTGGCCCAAAAACATCCAAACCGACAAAGGCGAATTGCAGAAAGTACGCTGCCAGTCGAACCGATGGTAGAGGGCTCATTCTTTGTACCGAAGGAATATCTTTGAATTCCTTGCATCGCTGACATGCGTTACTGTGCTGCATACGACGGTGTGAAGATTAGAAGTATGAAATCGCTGCCACATCTCATTGATCAGGTCACTGCATCTATATTGGTATGCAGAAACTTACGGTGATACCGCATGACCAAGGGGGAATGGAGGAATGATTAGGGACTCGTAGTATCGTAAGACGTAAACGCAGCGAAACTGATTCTGCGTTCCATTCGCAGGACAGATTCCTCATGGAATAAAGATTGGACTCGGAAAATATGCGACACTTTGTTATGAGTGTAACTTTTTAACGCGTGGGTAAAAATTAATGAAATTTTGAGTAATACTAGTTTAGAGTGTTATGTTTATTTTATCGCGATCTGTCAAGTAGTTTTCAAGATCCATTTCCACCCGAGACGTGGCTAAAAAGGTCAATTCGTCGAAGTGGTTCGTCCAGCAGACCATGAAGCGGGCTGGGCTACGTGTTTTTAAGGTCAGGAAGGCGCCAAACCGGACTGACAAGCAAAACACGGTGGCCAAATTGCGTGCGCGGAAGCTGTACCGTGAGTGGCTGGTCAAGCCAGGCTGTCTCGTCATGGACGACGAGACACATATCAAGGCGGACACCCAACAAATCCCCGGCCTCGAGTTTTTTGTCGGTACGTCTCGCGTGGAGGTTCCGAAAAAGTTCCGAAAGAGAAAGATGGACAAATTCGCTAAGAAGTACCTGTTGTGGCAGGCGATCTGCGAGTGCGGATGGCAAGCCGTTCGTTACAACCGGCACCATAAACGGCCAGATTTATCGAGAGGAATGCTTGCAGAAGCGTTAAGCGAAGGGCGTTAATGTGGTCCCGAAGCAGGCGAACCCGCCAAATACACCAGAACTTCGTCCGATCGAAAAGTTTTGGGCGATAATGAAGAAGAAGTTGAAGAAAAGCGGAAAAACATTCAAAACCGATGAAGCTTTGAAGAAAAACTGGGAGAAATTGTGTAAGGAAGAAGGACAAAGCCTCACCCAAGATCTCATGAGCAGTGTTAAGAGAAATGTACGAGCATTCAGCTTGGGGGAGGAAATTCAATAAATAGATTATGCCAAAACATAGCTAATATATAGTTATTTAATCCCTGAAAATTTGAGAAATATTTGAGTTATTTAATCCCTGAAAATTTGAGAATTTCCTATTCCTTAATAGGGCAAGTTTTGAAAATTTAATAGGGCAAGTTTTGAAAATTTGTGACCCTTTCTTGAAAATAAATAGTGGAAAGGATTGCCAGTTGCTTCGAGTAGACATAAATGAAAGATTCACACCTCTGCTGTTACCTCTTCTTGATTCAGGACCCTTCACGGGAAATAATTTATTCTACAAAATCAAATCAAAAACAGGTCATTATTTCATGAATATGTTGTGTTTTCGGTTTATAAATACACACTATGAACAATATTCATGATATCATGAACTACTTTTCCGCCGCAATTGAAAGGCATGACCATGAAACTATGAATCAATGGGGTTAAAACCATGAGCTGAATTCCTGATACTGGAAACTTTATTCACGAATCTGGAAAATCTACTTTATCCATTCTAAATGTAAAAAAATAATAAAGCCACCGTCAGGATTCGATCCTAGTGTTGATGTGAAGAGTTGTGATAGTACTTGGTGGATGTACTTACTACGCTATAGTTATTCTTGAATAGATTCTTGATTAATGAAGCTGATTACACAACTTTAGGTTAGAGGCGAAACAACACTTTCTAAGTTAACGATTCGCATCTGTCCTTTCAATCATGAAAACATGAACAAGAGTCATGAACTCATAAAATAAGATACATGATTTTTTATACATTAAAACAGAACAACAAACAGATTTGTTTCCGTTTTGCTGTAGGATGCTGCCGTGCTTTCGCCTCTGGATTTTCAATAAACCGCGCAACGTATCCGCCGGTTCTAGGCAAGCGGTTCCATTTTGAAAATCTCTCCCAGTCGAAGATAATGTGAATGACGTAATGCTTAACTACCAAGCTGAAATACTGCTCTTCGATTTTATCATATTTCACATCTGGAATTTACGGCAAGTATTCCTCACTCCGATGCAGAAACTACGGTCCGTCGAACCAACGACCTTTCGGATACAGATTCGGCCTTCCTTTCCACTTGGAAGCATCATCAGCAGCATTCAAGACCGGGTTATCCAATGGCATTCTATGGTCTTTTGTCTTCTCTAGGATCTTCCCTCTCCGAAAAGCTAGGAACTGACGATTTCTTCATTGATCGGAGTTGACCCATCCCAGCACTATTTTTCAATCGGACCTTATGCACTTCTTTCCAATAGGTAGAACTCCTACTACCGCTGCTTCGCCTTCCCAGTCACCAAAGTGCACTGTAGTTTTTGGTTAGTAAGCAGATAGAGGAGTACTGATCAAAAGGGTACATCAAACAGTGAGTATGGAGTAAAGTTTGGGTTTCATTAGGTATGCTCTACAAGCGCTTCATTAGGTATGATCTACGCGGCCTGCCATGGAACTAACCAGTGAACTTACCGCCATACGTACGTCGATGCGCACTCCTAGATTTACAACCGCTGGTGAGTCGTCGAGTGATGCTGCAAAGGTTGTTCATTCTCGACGTGTTTAAGTGCAACATCGACTGCAGTAGCCTTCTCGAAAATGTGAGGTTATAATCGACAACTGCTGTGGATCCCCAGCCATCGAACAAATTACGGCCTGAACAACCCACTGGATTTATGTTGTAGGCGTTTCAATGAAGTGTGCGACTGTTTCGATTGTATTGTAAGCAAAGCAGTTTTTAAATCTAGGATTAAGAGTGTTGCTTAACCAGTCTGAGCGACTTTTGTGTCGTAGGTATCGATATATTGAGAAGAGTCCCACCCTGATTTGGAATCAATTGAGTCTCTACCCCACTAAATCGATTCTAAATCAGGTTTGGACTCTTCTCCTAAAATGTGTTCTCAGTTGGTTGCGAAATCAAGCTGCACTGGCCCCTTGAAGTGTTTTAGTAGCTCACATGGAAGGTTATCAATTCCTGCAACTTTGTTGTATTCTAAGTGACTAATTTTCTACTCGAATTCCTGGATTTTAGTCCTCGAAAAACAGTCGTCTCCGGTGCGTGTATTTTCGTACCAGCTTCGCTTACTGTGTTCTCGCTTTGAGGTGCTCGTCAAAGTAGAGCTGCCACCTTTCGATCACCTCACACTCGTTCGTGAGAAGTGTTCACGTCTCCTTCTGACTTGGGGATGCATCTGTTTCAACAAAGGTCAGAAAATTTTCATGACTTTTGTACTCAACATGTTCATAAGAAATATATTTCATTTAACAGTTAGATTTTATCGAATAGCATAATTTGGTGAGACCATTCCAATTATGGCGATCATAAAATTCAAACACATTTCACAGTTTTGTTGCATTTGTTTTGTTTTCTCGCTAAAGCGAATTCTAGAATTCCATAATACAATATGATTTTTTTTCGTGCTCTCGACTTCGCTCCGCAATCGTCCTTTATGACCTTCCGTGCCCTAAAGTCGCTGATCCCGTGTTCCTTCGCCATTTTCCTCGTTGAACGCACTGGATTCGCTCGAATCTTACATTGCGGGTGGGAAAAATCACGAATACGCTGTCACTCCGTCTTGGTGCAACTGTCAAACTAAGGAACTGGACTTCTTTTACTCGAAGCCTACTTTGATATGAATCGTAGCTTACATGCATGCAAAGAACCAATACAAACCAAGGCATTGTATGTATAGGTAAAACGGGAACGTTGTGCTAGAATTTGCTCTGTTAAATATGCGTAATAACATAATCATTGCGTTTGTTTAAAAAACATATGTTCCCTTTTCTCCTTTAAAAAAATGTGTCTGTTTCATTTCGCCGTTATTTAAAGGAAAACCCCGTTGACTTTTTGTACCTGAAACATTTCGTATGTATTTGCTTACAACTTTGAAAAATCACATGCTTATTACTCTTTAATTATCTGATTAATTATCAAGCATTTCTGTAAGCATAAGTGCTAAACTAAGTCTCCACAACTGTCTTGGTAAGTGACATTCAAAAAATCTCTCTCTCTCTCTCTCTCTCTCTCTCTCTCTCTCTCTTTAAATCATGCTCGTTATTCAATAATTAAGAGATTCATTGCATTCAATGATATTCTGTAACCGCAACCAAAAAAAAAAAAAAAAAAACAATTTCATTCATATAACCTCAGATTATTGCAAATAAATGGAGATACGATTGATCTGATTATTCCGCCCGAAATTCGTTCCAACGAGCTTTAAAATGCACCTGTGATCGCCGAAAATGTGCTACCAGAGGACACGCAAAATGCATAGAGGTGTGATGCTGCGGTCCAGTTCACGTTGACACCGGCGGTTTGGTGGAAATAAATGACACTTTTCCACCACGCACTGGGCGTCGGGCAAGCTGATGTACATGAGCATATGGGGTTTGTGTTTTTTTTTTTTCAATAGACCCACCTTGCTTTGGGACGGTCTCTAGCATATTGTTCCCAAGCGGATAGCGAAACATAACCATCCAGTGGTGGTCACTTTTGTGGCATCCTGTTCTGGCCGGTGAAGTGAATTATGCTCCGATGCCGGAGTTTCATGTTCTCAACAATGGCGAGTATGTAGGTACTTTAAACAGTCATTTATTTCCCCGCTCACCAGCAGGAGATGGAACGGAAAAAGACGAGTTGACGTAATCCGCTGATAAGTGGAAGATGATGGGACATTTATTGCTCTCTCATTATTTTTAGCCACTGCTGACTGGAGGTTCTTGATGATGATTCTTAAAAGATGTTTTTACTATTTGTGCTTCCTTTACAACTGCCAGATAGATGCTTCCATTGAAATATGCACAACATTGATTGGAAACCAGACCGGGTTAAAGAACTCGTTCGTAGAGAAGTGCATTCCCGAACATTTAATGGATGTGATTATTCAACAAGTCAGTAAAATTTTACTATCTCCGATTAGGATCGGTCCACTATTCGTCCGAGTCTGTCTGGACGGAATGATACTTATTTGAAAATTCCATCCAGATTGAAAACCACATCCAAGCAATAAACTTTCGACGATTGACCACGGATGAAACGCCGCAGGAATGAGAGACCGGGAGTTGAAAGGAGCACATCCTTGCACTGCAACAGTGGCAATAAAGTGATATGATCTCCCTAGATTGAATGTTGCTCGTCCGACGTAATATAAGGAGAAACTTCGAACTGGGCACTCTGATGAGTATAATAAAAATCAAAACAATCTAAACACACTCATACTCCAACCCTGCGGTCAACCGAGCCAGCCAGCCAGAAAACCTCTAAATAGCTCGGTTGCTCTAGATAAACTTTTGGAGATCCACTCTTTGAAGCACCATAACTGGGTAACGCAATGCTCCTTATTGTGTTGTCTGTTACATTCATTCCGATCCTGGCGGCTCCTGGCTATAACACACAAGACCTAGACAGATAGACAGAAAGGGCATCGTTCCCATACTTGACCCCGAACACATCTCTATGCTAGCCGGCAGGGAGACAATGTTCATGTTTTTGTTTGCGCACTGACCACTACCAACAGCATGCAGCATGGTGCAATGTTTGAACATAAACCGCAAGGCGTAATAATGTTGCAGAATCTGTCTAGTGCGGACAGATTTGCCGTACGGATATTTGCGTGCTCCGACACCGCTTGTATTTGACCTTTTTCTTCGCCACGCCGCGCGTTAATGGCGGAAGTAATGATTTAATGTGATCACTCCAAACTACATCATTTTCCTTCAACAAGCAATTAAACGGTCGTTTCGAAAGTGTACTTCGCATCAACCGTTTTGATGACTAATCGCTCCGGCTGTACTATACTAATACAGCGCAATCGACAACCTGATTCTCTGGTGGTAGGTCGCATTTATGTTAATTCTCCCCGCCCGACTTGAGCGTGTTGTGCCGGCTCAAACACATATTTTGTGTAAGCCCAATTCCCCCCCTTTTTGCTTTATTACCTTCTTCGGCTGTGGTTCTTCCTCGATGACTTCATTCTTAGCGCTGTGTGTATTCGTTACTGTTTGGTCATGCTTTGGTGCCCGGCGTTCGACCGGGAAAGTGAGAGTCGAGCAATTTTTAATAAACATACCCCGTTTTACGGTACCAAAACACTTGGCTGTAAGAAACGTTGGTCGTTTTTTGAATTTGAATCGAAAACGTACACTTGTTCGGCTTGCTTGATGGCTTCACCCAGCCGTTTGTCGTATTATGTTCGAAGTGATCACTATAAAAAGGAGTAGTTGTGGGTACGCAAACTATCCAACCGAATCGTCTTCATGTCACTGCACATGGGTACGGGTAGTGGACAAATAAGAGACACTTAAAATATTGTTGTTTCTATTTTTCGCGCATCTGTCGCGAGGCGGTTTGATACTGACAAATACTGATTTGATATATTTTGTGTTTACTGATGGAAAATTAATTCTGCCTTTTTATTGTTGCATGTACGAAAGCCGTGATCGTGCTCATGCTGTACACTTAACAATCAAATTGAACTTATAATGTTAATGTAACATTTTAAAAAAAGTTTATTTTTTAACAATAGAAAACTATTGATTTTCGCGTCTCAGCTAGTGCATTTCAGTTTGACTCGAGTACTTCAAATTTTAAGCATTTAATGTTGGATTTACAAACTATGTTTGAATTTGAAATAATAAATAAATAAATAAATTAAGTACACAATTATTGTTTTTTAACTGTGCGGGTGAAATGGACAGGTGGTATGGGTAAACTGCTCATGTTAACACAATAAGCCCTGTAAATGTAGCAAATGATTTATGATAGGACCTAACCAAAATTAAATAGGGTAATGGATTGTAAATTTGACACCCTCAGTCATTTTCGTATTTTGCAATAGGGTAACGGTATGTACTAATGTCAGTCTAGCTCCTTCATTCGGCCTACGTACTCAAAATGTCATAAATTCAGCGGAAATCTACAGGATCTTGTTGGTATCATGATGATCTATGTATTCTTAAACAGTTAGATTTTATTCGTCAATTCATAGTCATACACTTGAGTGAAATTTTCGATAAAAAGTAGGCTGTGCTGTTGGGCAAAGAGGACGTTTTATTTTTTCTCCGGAGCTGGTTTTGTGCTCGTTAGTACATGTCTAAAAGTTCATCATCAATTCTGAACTTTTTTCGCGAGTGATTTGGAAATTTGTTAGCGGAAATGGAGAAAAGCGCATTGGCGCATTGTGAAATAGGAGTATGAACTGTGACTCGTGGAAACTATGAATTATTAGTGCGCTTGTGCAAATAGTTTTGTTGAGGATGTCGAGGATGTTTCCATGGGAGGCGGATGTCAGTCGGTTTCTTTGGTCGACGATACAAAGTTCGAACAGTGAAAAAATTAAACAAAGTTATGTTTAGATTGTGTAGAAGAGCGATTTTTAGTCCAGTGTGGGCTTCAAATGGTGAGTTGACAACTTCGAAGGAGGGTGCGACCGACCTCTCGTCCTCACAAGTTCCTACCTCACGCCTCCACGAGTCATATGATCACAAAAGACTGCCAGCAGAAACATGGAGACGCTGGTTGGCGTAGCCTGGGCAATGTTGTCAATCTGACAATAGCGAAGTGAGGGGGTGCGACCGAAGATCTTATACCTTTAAATCATATTCTATATTTTCTATTCTCATTTTACTAATAATTTCAGCACGCTTTGGAATCATCTTTGCATTCCAAAACTATGTAAGAGCCGGGAGCAACATGCCAGGCATCAAAGGCGGAATTTTTATCTCAGCATTTCAGCATACCATTTTATTTAAAATTGCACTTCTGAACTTCAACTATTATATTCATAGAAGGCTGGCATGTGCTTATACGTAATGTGGGATTATATTTTAATGTTGTGGTTGTGGTATTATGATAAGATAAGCCATTTATCTTTTATTGAAATTTTATCTTTTATATTTCGAATGATCTATTCTGTTTTCAGCATTCCCAGGACTAGTAGGATATTGATACATATCTAACTTTTATTTATTTTTCAGTAACAATCCATTCAAGTTTGAAATTTGAATAAATTAGCATTTTTGTCTATAATGGTATCTTAATTTGTTGTGTACAAAATATATTATATATTAAATAACATATAACGGGAAAAGGGAGGGACCATCAGGGCACCCAAGTAAAACGATTTGGATAGGGAGCATGGGACTGCCTCCTCCCTATTGTTAACAATACGTGGAACGATGGCGGGCTCTTCGACCCCATCTTTTGGGTTTATTCTGTCAATCGAGGGCTCGATTCTACTGCTGTGAGTGTGAACTTGCTTTTGGAAGGAGATTCTCTTCCCTATATTCGCGGGTTTCGCGTAAGTGTCTCTGCTTACGGGCCCGCCCAAACGTTTTTGGCCCTTAATACAGGAGCTTGATGATCACAAACAATAATAGAATCCTGATCAAATCGTTTTTCAGATTATTCCACTGCTATGGAAAGTTTCCTTGCTGTAATAGATGGTATTATTACATCATCACCATCATCATCATCAAGAGCGATATTTAGTCCAGTGTGAGTTTGGAAGTGTTTCTTGTGGTTTTCTGAGTCACTTGTTCCGGGGGATTAAAATATTGGAGGCTTGTTGGCCCTTCCTTTGTTCTGGGACATGGAAAATTCTTTTCTGGGGAAGTTTGAGGGGTCGGGTTATAAAAAATGAAGTCTGACGACTGAAGAAAACGAGGAAAAAAGATTTTGTCCACAGTGCTTTTTGTGATGCAAAAAGAGTTTAATTTGGTTTGTGTGCCTGTTTTATTCAAACAGCCACTACTTACTAGCGTGCCTGTATTGCCAGTGTACATTGCATTCGGAAGAGGAACCCCTCAAGTAAACGGAGAAAAATCTGCAGCACCAGAGTGACTTTTTCTTTGTGTCCGAAATATAAGGTAGCGAAGTTAGAAAATTGCGAGTGAAAAACAATAAACTTAATTGTGTTCATCATAGTCGGATGAAAGGAGGATCGGGTAATGTTGGCTGAGAACAGCGAGCAAGTGGTAAAGAAAATACAAAAAAAAAAAATGAAATTGCAGAATCTGACGACTTAGATATTTAAGTATCAACATGAATAGGTATGAGAACAACGAAACCTCAATCGTTTATTACCATTGTGTGTGTGTAGGGGGAGCTTATCACGTTGTGCGGCGTGTCCTTCTCTTTTCAGAAAGCGAGTAATGGCGCTATAACCATAAGCCATAAAAGGCTCGGACAAGAGTTAGTGCTCATGTTCCAACCGACAGACAAGCCCTCACGCAAGAAAAGGCCCTTTGGGCTTGGAGCCTGGATACAACTAGGAAAGGTCTAAGTTCCAACCCAGAAAACCGAACAACAAAGGAGTGCATTAACATTCTTAGCTTCGTCACTCCCAACGACCTATAAACATATAAACATACATATGCTTTCTCGCCAAGGAAAGCCTCCCGCACCATCCCATCCAACTTCCAACTCCAGATGTCTATGAAGGTAGCATGAGTTCTCAGCATCTTCTTAAGTAGACATCTAATCAACACTTCCCTCCCATCCTTTGCTGATCATAAGGACCTGGCCAGGTGTTGTGCAAAGAGATCTATAGATGAAGAGCCCGTCATACCCAAAGCAGCTCTTCTGGCGCTTCCATCGTCTCTACAATAGCCAACCCAGGATTGTGTATGGTCGGAAATTGCTATGCTATGCTATGCTATACACTTGAGTGAAATTTTCGATTTTCTTAACTTTTGAGCTGATTAAGCTGACTACATTAAATTTGGCTGAATTGAGCCGATATACCTAGTATTACATCCCAGATGTGAAGAATGTGACCACACATTATAAATGAACTCTTTACATATAAACTTATTTCTTCTTCTTCAGCATTTCAAGCTTATTGCTTAAACAATTAGCTTATTGCTTGCTCTCAACTTAGTGTTCTAAATGCACTTCCACAGTTATTAACTAAGAGCTTTCGATGCCAAGTACCATTTTTGCATTAGTATGATTGTGTGGCAACTACAATCATACGCTATGCCCAGGGAGTCGATAAATTTTCCTTAACGAAAAATTCCTAGACCAGACCGGGAATCGAACCCAGCCACCTCCAGCATGGTATTGCTTTGTAGCTGCGCCTTTACCGACTGAGCTAAGGGAGGACCCCATTACATATAAACATGAACAATGATTTTACAAAAAATACGTAGACCCAATTTTAGGACATATTGTTTTGTATGGCCCCAGCTATGGCCTAATGTATTTATTACATTATAAACATTGGTATTGGTAAAATTTTAAATGGCCATGTATGAAGATGTGGTTGTACACTTTTAAAAAAGCGTAAATAAACCTAAATATAATCAACAAATCCTATATAGTAGGAGTTATAATGTTTTTAAAATGGATTGGTCGGTAGATCATACGTTAAAATTGTTGAAGTTTTTTTTATAGCAATTTAATTTTAATTTGTTCTATGGATTTTTCGAGTATTAAGAAAGTAGTTTGAAACGTAATGTCTGAGATACCTAAATGATGAGATAAGGTAACATCCACAAATAGACCCAATATAGTACTCATAGACCGATATTGCATCAATATCCGTCAAAAGATTTCTTGAAAAAGTTTTTTTTTTAACTTTTCGTGCTTCAGAATAACAAACGTCTCAATAAGCTTATCGAAGCAAATGCAGAACTAGTTGAATATTGTTTCCAGGTCAATTACTTTATGAGTTCAGCTCTCGTGGTACCGGGGATTTTGAAGATAAATCAATTCATTCGTTTGGTTTGACCATTATGTTGTGGTTTTTTCATTTTGACAGCTACACACTTAGAAATTATGAATTTTACACGAGACGTAATTCATGTTTAGAAAAAGTCGGGGAACGTAAAGAAAGATTTCGTGTTAAATTATGTCTCTTGAAACTGACACATACGCAATTCGACGAAAGATGTGTTAGATTGAATTTATTTTCTCATCTCTTTCAGCTCATTCTTATGTGCTAAAGGACGCTTGCATGTGTCGGTCTCAGGGGACAGAAATTTACATGGCATTTTGGTAGTGTGTACGAAAACACATTTTTGCTAAATTCCCAAAATGTATCCTGATGATGATGATGATGCTGATGGCGATGGGCCGCCGCATACCCCCACAAAGATTTGAGCTGGGCAATTTATCTTTAAGATAATTTAATATCGAACAACAAGATATTTACACACTACCAAAATGTCATGTAAATTTCGTTGCCCTGAGACCGACACATGTAAGCGTCTATTTGCACATAAGAATTGGGTTGAAAAAAACATGACAACATAAATTCTATTAAACACACCTTTTGTCGAATTGCGTATGTGTCAGTCTCAGGAGATATAATTTTACACGAAATCTTTGTTTACGTTCCCCGACTATTTCCAAAAATGCATTACGTCTCGTGGAAAACTAAGAATTTTTACAGGATGGTTTGTTAACAAGAGCGTTTCACTCTCACGGAATTTTTTGGAGTAGAATACATAGTACCACTATCGAATCGGCAGGATAAAGAAAATGATATTCCTGGAGAGTGTGTGCTTTTTAGTGGAATACCTGTAACTAGAAAACTAGAAGAAAGCTTAGTAATTTCCATTTAATTCCAATTACCTTTATTGCTTATCTTGACAGATACGCGTATTTCGTCTACAATGTGTAGACTTTTCAGTGTCGTGTACTAATACTCGACTTGCAGTGACATTGTTCATTCCCTTTCGTTGTTGCAGTGACATTGTTCATTCCCTCTTAGACTCCGGTTATAATACCACTCTATCGTCCAACTTCAGCTTGAATGATACCCTGATGCTCCCTTCCAACCCAGTATATAGTCAATGTTATATATGTTATTGGAAAATATAATTGTTATTTATTATAATAAGATGGGTAGATAAGTATTTGTCCTGACACATAGATTGCGCGACTATAATTAAATCCATATGATTTTCAGATAATGAAAACCTTCAAAAGATACGTGTATAAACTTGACAGCTGTCGGACCATTAGTTTGTGAGATGTAGTGTTTTGAGTAAAGCAACTTTTGTTTTTGTGAAAAAAAAAAATGAATAAAATGGATTTCGTGTGTTGATTCATCACTGCTCTTTGATGGGAAAAAAATACTGTGCAGACCCAACTATGGCTTGATAAATGTTACCCGGACTCTGCGCCAGCACAATCAAATATAAAATATTGGTTTCGTGAATTTAAACGTGGTCGTACAGACACAGACGATGCACAACGCGATGGAAGGCCAAAAGAGGTGGTAACGCCAGAAGACATAAAAAATCCACAAAACAATTTTGAATGACCGTAAAGTGAAGTTGAGCGAGATAGCTGAAACTCTGAAGATATCAAAAGCACGTGTACCTCATATTATTCACGAATATTTGGACATGCGAAAGCTCGGCGCAAAGTGAGTGCAGCGTGAGCTCACAATCGATCAAAAACAACAACGAGTTGATGATTCGGAGGAATGTTTGAAACTGTCAAAATCAGCAATAAAGCCGAATTTTTGCATCGATATGTGACAATGGATGAAACATGGCTCCATCACTACACTCCAGAGTCCAATCGAAAGCACGTGTCGAACTGAATCCATAGCGTCGAAAGACGCAACAGTCGGCTGGCAAGGTTATGGCGTCCGTATTTTAAAATACACCGGGAATAATTTTCATAGACTATCTTGAAAAGGGAAAAACCATCAATAGCGTTATTAGAGCGTTAGAAGAGCGAAATAGTGGAAAACGAAGAAGAAGAAACTGTTGTTTCACCAAGACATTGCACCGTGTTACAAATAAATGAAAACGATGGCGAAATTGCACGAATTGAGTGTCGAATTGCTTCACCATCCACCGTATTCTCCAGATTTCACCCCCAGCGACTATTTCCTCTTCGCAGATCTCAAGAGAATGCTCGCTGTAAAGAAATTTAGCTCCAATGAAGAAGTAATCGCCAATGAAAAAGTTGGAAGATCGCTATAATAGCTGTATTGTCCTCGAAGGCAGCTATGTTGAATAATAAAATTGAATTTTGCACAAAGACTACCCAACTATTATATATATATTTAACGCTACATGGCTATTCTGCTCCTCCAACTATTGACTGTATTCGGGTGTTATCCATCTGGCTTGTTGAAATGTACATTGAGCTCATATTATTAGACTCTGGAACAAGGTTTTATCATCAGGAGTCAACCAGTGTCCTGATGATACAACCTTAAATTAAGTAGTATAGAATATGAAGTAGATAAATTAAATAAGTTCGAGGCCGTTACAACTAAATCCAACAGATATCGAACAAGAGCATACCCCAATGGATAGGGAGAAGACCGCACCCTCTATGGACAAACTGTTAGCAACGGGGAGTTGGCATTCGCACTCTCCACATCCAATTCGCTTCATTTGGGTGCCCTGCTGGTCCCTCCCATACCCCGATTATATGAATATACACGTGGGAGTATATAATATGTATGTACAACATATATCGGACATCGTCTGGTTTGTGACTAAAAACAATAGCTTAGTATGATTATGAAAAACAGAGTAAATTATTCAAATTATCATAGATAAAACTTCAGTAGGAGCAGATTATTCTATAGAAAAAATCTCTATACCGTTTTAGTTACCATTCAAGGATAGCAATTTGTGCGATCGAAGAGCTCGGTTTCATGATTTCTGAAATCAATGGATCATCTAATCATAATACCACTAAACACAATTATTCAAATACAATCCTATACGGTTTAAGGCGAATGAAAGTCTGTTATGGAATAGTAGTTTAGGTTAAGAATAAATGATAAATAAATAAAGATAAAAGCTTTTGAAATGCTAAGATTATTCCAAGGCGTGCTGAAATTATTAATTAAATGAGAATGGATTGTGATTACCAGGTACACGATCTTCAGTCGCACCCCCTCACTTCGATATTATCAAATTGACCAGGCTACGCCAACCAGCGTCACCAGGCGACGGAGGCGTGAGATACGAACTCCTTCCAGGTAGTCAACTCACCATTTGAAGCTCGTAAAAAAACTGGAAAATTCAGTTAGTTTTTGTTTTGAGTAGATACCCAGCCGGAACCAAATTGCACTGCCACTAATTTCGTTTTCTGCTAACTCATCCTGTGGCAAAAAAAACGACTTCATTCATCTACCTTCGGAACGCAATCTCTCATCGTACCTGTCAGCAGTTTCCAAGACACAAAACTTCCGTCTTCGAAATTACACTCGCGTTCTAGAAAATTTTATACCACTAAATTACATTTCGGAGCACATGCTATGGTTTTTTTTTGATGCAGCAATTTGCTATGCGAATCATGAATTCGATACCCGCTCAAGCTAAACTTTCGCGTGGGGTGTGTGAGACGGTCGCAAGTCAAGGAATTCGAGTAATTAGAGCGCCATGCACGTATCTGTTCGCATTCGTTGGCGTGCTGCACAAGGCAAGTTGGTGCAGTTCTAGGATACGCGACTCGGTGTGATTTTTTTTTCTCTATCTTTCTACAACAGTAGGTACATGAAGTGTTGCATAATCCCACCTTCCGACTTGATACCAAATCCCCTTGCACTCGACCGTTGATGGTACTTTTGTGGTTGCTGGCCCCGATCAACTGCATCGTTGCAATGCAAGGAATCGATTTTCTTTTCGAGTGTCGCTCGTCTTTGTTTCAGTTTTTTTGAAGAGTACTTTCAGCTTGGTGAAAATGTGTCGAAATTGAGAAGTGTCGAACGGTGATCTTTTTTTATTTCTGGTCCATTCTGAACGAGGGGATATTGAACACAAGTGGAAAGAAGCACATAGGCACCACGGGAGAGTTTTGGGGTGGGTAAAAGCGGCCGTTTACACGAAATTACTCATCGATCTACTAACGTTTAACTTCGGTAAGAAGATACATATCTATTTTTGTCTGATTGGGTGTTGTCAGTTAAAAGTGCATTTTTTTGGCAAACGGATCTTTCTCGACGGAGAAAGTATCTCTGCAATGAAAGGCGAAATGAGATTTGGATTTTTTTAACATCACCTTTTCGGTTTGGTCAGGTGTGTAATTGTTATAACAGTCCTCATTATTTAATGGTTTAACAATGCAAAAGTTATTTCTGCCTCTTTTTTTCTGCAACATTTCCAAAGCTGATTTGCCTAATAACCACTTAGAGTACTAAATAAAGTTTTGTAGATAAAATTTCATTTATGTAAGGAGATCATCTCCTTGAAAACAAATTTCAAAGTATGTCGTTGAAATTAAAACTTTTCTCCCTGTTCTCGGAGATAAACGTTCAAGCGGCTAGCAGTGTATAAAGCTAGAATACTTCTCATTTTACATTTTGCAGCTACAATCGTAGCTTGTCGGTTTATCGGTGTTCTGACAAAATACTACGAAAAAAAAATCTTGTCTGAAAACTTTTTCTCGCTTCCACCTTGTTTATGGCCTCTTCCAATGTCGTGTGTTGAGCAAGGACTCCCGCAAACATTCAATTCACAGGAACATTTCACTCTCGCGAATTCACGTGTCCCCAAAATTAATTACGACCAAGCACGACGGAGTTGAACACATTTCTCAGTTCGGCCTCGATGCTCGACATGACATGATCTTGTTTGTGTTTATCCTTTTCTCATTCCTTTCCATCACCGCGTCATATCCTGAGACATTTTGCTTCCGCTAATTTGTATGTACCTTCTCGCTTAAGCTTCCTGTCTCCGTAGCTGAAGGGTGTTGACTTGTCTCATTATTTTAGGACATGGAACGAAACACCTCTACTGTAGGCCCGTGTGTCAACATGCTGCTGGGCTTCGTTAATTCTCACGCTTTCTTCGGTGTGGCTTTGTGTGGTTGTTTTTGGGACATTCCTGATGATTTGTTCGTTTGAGTAGAACATGCCAGAGTCGGATGCTGCTGTTGCTGCTCTTCTACCGTTTTGTTTGAATATGCAGGACTCGTTGGGGTGAAGAATCGCGAAAAATTTCACTAGAACCATAACACAAATTTCCCATCTCTCCCAAATGCTACTGTTCTTTAGCGAAAGGCGACTTCATAATCTGCTTACGGTGCACAGTGGTTTATGGTTGGCCAAAACTCCAAACATTGAAAATAGGTGTTATACAAATTCAATATTCTTCATGCACAGAAAAAAAAAATCTGAATTTTCTTTATGATGTAAATATCCGAGCATGTAAAATTGTATTTCGTTCCACACGAAGCAGCAACTTGCATGAAATAGTTCTAACAAAGACGAGCTTTTGCATACAACATTATCGACAATGTATGGAATGTCCCAGAACTTTACACGATTTATAATGTTAATTTGTAAGTTTTGTGATGCTCCATTTATGTGCATGTCACACTACTATTTCGAGCTGTGTGCTTTCTTACATATGGTAGAAATGTTGGCTTTGACATCGGAGGATTACCTTACAAAATAGTGCGCTATTCCTTGAAGCCATATTTTTCTTCAAATAAACAAAATACGCTCAGAAATGCTGCTGTTAGAACAAATTTTTGTTTTCTCCCAGTTCAATAAAATCTTAGCCGAATAAAACATAAAGGTGTCCCACATAAAATTGCATCACGGAAAAAACGCTGTAGAAAATTACCTAGTTGACCCATCTTTTCAAACTTTCAGACAATAAAATATAACCCATTAGTAAGCATTTAGCATATTTATTTCATTCAACTTCAATACCATAACCTTACGCTTAACTCCACTCATTAGGTTCTGTACAACATCTGGCTGCAGCTTCTTCTGTACGGAAATCACTTTTTCCTCATGTCTTCCTCAGATTTTACCTTCTTGGGATGCTTCCGTAGTACCTGCTTCATAATAGCCCAGTATTTTTCGATTGGTCTTAGTTCCGGTGCGTTGGGGGGGTCATGTCCTTGGGTACGAAAGTGACCCCTTTGGCTTCGTATCACTCCATGACTACATTTGAATAGTGGCACAAAGCTAGATCCGGCCAGAAGATCGTAGTGCCCTCGTGTTGCTTCAACAGAGGAAGCAGACGCTTCTGTAGACACTCCTTGAGGTAGATCTCCCCGTTTACAGTCCCGGTAGTCACGAACGGCGCACTCCGTTTGCCGCATGAGCAGATCGCTTGCCAAATCATGTATTTCTTGGCAAACTTTGAAACTTTCTGCTTCCTTACTTCCTCCGGAACATCAAACTTGTGCTGGGCGGTGAAGAACAGTAGCCCCGGAAGCTGCCGGAATTCCGCCTTGACGTAAGTCTCATCATCCATAATGAGACAATGAGGCTTCGTTAGCATCTGGGGGTACAGTTTCCGGGCCCATGACTTTCCCACCGTATTTTGCCGATCGTCACGATTTGGAGCCTTCTGCACTTTCTACGTATGCAGTCCTTCCCGGTCCTTGGCTCTCGAAAGACTTGGACAGATTCAACTTTTTGGCCTCATCCCTGACCGACATCCATTCTGACCGCATTTCCTCTTCCGTTCGATGCTCAGAGTTTCGTAGTAACGACTCACCGTTGACTGCACGATTCCGAGTTTGGTCACATTTTAGTGCTATTCTCTGAAAAGTCTCTATTTTTAATGAAAGGTCTCGAATGTCTCTCCTTATTTACTAAATAGTCTCTAAAGTCACTGTATTAATTTCACGTTCGAATTATCTGAAGGTTGGATTAAGGTGAATTGCTGCTCCGTGTATTTTTTCCTATCTTTTATCTCTCTCTCGCAAATTTACCTCGCTATTTCAAATTGACAAATCCCGATTGTTAGAGAATGAACATTGAATCGAACTACATCAGATTGCTGAAAGCAAGCAAGCATACAAACTGATGTGATTAAATATCCAATATCTAGTACAGATTCGGAATTATATCAATTCTAAATTTTAAGGTAATGGCTACCGTCGAGAGTGCTTCAGCGTAAGTCCTTAAGGGTACGTCGAAGCCTAAGTATCTGCTGGCGAGAGGAACCGAGCGCTAGAGAGCTCGCACAGGCAGAAGTGTGATTATCGACGGAGATGAGTTCGAGGTGGTAGATGAGTTTGTGAACCTCGGATCATTGGTGACGTCGGATAACAATTGCAGCAGTGAAATTTGGAGACGCATAATAGCTGGAAGTTGTGCTTACTATGGACTCCACAAGACCCTGAGGTCTGGTGAACTTCACCCCTGTACTAAGTGTACCATGTACAATACACTGATAAGGCCAGTAGTTTTCTACGTGGATAATGCTCGAGGACGACCTGAAAGCACACGGAGTTCTCGTGCGACGTGTGCTTAGGACCATCTAGGGCAGTGTATGTGAAAACGTGTATAAAAGAGAAACATGAATCACGAGCTGGCGCAACTCTATGGCGAACCCAGTATCTATAATGTCGCTGAAGCTGGAAGAGTACAATGGGCGGTACACGTTGTAAGGATGTGTTTGCCTCGAATCCGACCGGTGCAAGATTCAGAGGAGTGTAGCGAGCTAGGTCGTTAGATCATGTGGAGCAAGACCTAGGAAGTGTAGGACGTTCTAGAACCTTGAGACAAGCACTTTACTAATTACTAAAATTACTAATCATTCTTCTTATTTTCTAGTTTTTGAGACAAGCAGCCCTGAACCAAGTTTCTTGGCGAAGCATTGTGGTGCAGGTGCGGCCCTGAATCGACATTGGACCAACGAAAGTCACTATTATATATAGATTTTAAAACAAGCTCTATCCTGATTACTTCTCGACTGTCTAGCCCGCACAAGTAATACTTACGAAATATAAGACCTGATTCTTTCTTCAGCAAATTTGATATAGTTTTTGCTCAGGGTGCTCAGGGACAATTACGACTAGTAAGTACAACAAAATGCAAGAAATATAACTATTCAACTGATGTAAAAACAGTTTGGCATTGCCCGGGTAATGATGCCTCCAGAGCACGACTATTGGATACCCTTGTGGCCCGAGGTAGACAACCCTTCCGCGAAGTAAGAGATGTTTTGGGAATGCGTGATCTTCCCTACATGCAAGCGATTTACGAATTCCTTTGTTTGTCTGATCTAAGAGTGTAATGTCATCACCCCCTCCCTTTCACTCTAGTAAATTCCCTGCCATTGTGTCCCAGTTATATTATCCTTTTGTTTCCGTGCTACTTGTACCTGCCCAGCAAGCTGTGGTCACCCATCTGCAGCTTAGTTCCTGTAAGGGACTACAGAGACCGAGGATTTGGAAGATGTCGCAACCATGAGCAGCAACAAATACCTAAAATAAGTTACCTGCCTAGCCCCTTCCAAACAATAATGTGACCCATTAACCTCGAGCTAGCCACGAGTAATTGGCACCCCCCTTTACTAAAATCGAAATAGAAAAATTGTTAATTACAATATTGAATATCGGCTCCGCAAAGTGTTACACACGCCTGAGCCTAATAAATAAACGAACTGATTAAAAAAAAAAAACTGATGTAAAAAATCAGAAAATCTAACGAAAAATGACTAAGTTCTTCTTCTTCTTTAGCATTTCAAGCTTATTGCTTACACAATTAGCTTATTGTTGCTCTCAACGTAGTGTTCTAAACGCATTTCCACAGTTATTTATTGAGAGCTTTCGATGCCAAGTACCATTTTTGCGTTAGTATGATTGTGTGGCAACTACAATCATACGCTATGCCCAGGGAATCGATAAATTTTCCATTACGAAAAATTCCTAGACCAGACCGGGAATCTAACCCAGCCTCCTCCAGCATGGTGTTGCTTTGTAGCTGCGCCTTTACCGACTGAGCTAAGAGAAGGACCAATGACTGAGTTATTAACGTTCAATAGGTATTGTTTCGTACTTGTAAAGTGTACCCCAATTAAGAAAACAAAGACGTAGTATAAGTCAAAAGTGAGAAGTAAATAAGGAATGAGATACTTGCTTACGCTTCGGTAAAGAAAACAGGAAGAAGTTTGAAGCCTTTCGAATACTTGGATACTTGGAGATCTCAGACAATTTCTCTTAATACCATTTATGATTTTTGTATCGAAGGTTGATGCCAATTTGGAAATTTTAGCTCCCCCATGCTTAATGATGTAATATCGCGTTTTGAACAGCGTCTTGAGATTATAGCACATTTGATAAGTTGAATTTTAAATTTTCATGATAATTGATATGGAGAAAGGAAACTTTTCGTTCACAGACTAGCTTGGTCATACCCCACGTTATGAAAAGTTCTCATATGATTTTATTTTGTTTTTCATCCAAACGTCAAATGAAAGAGCTACTTGTTATTTTAAAGATTGATAATCGTGATCTTGAAAAGTTATCCGGTATGGTTAAGCAGTTGCACTAAACACTAATGTGAGCAAAAGTAGTCATGGTTTTAGGCACAATTACATGCTCTAAAAACACCAATGTTGCGTGGTGAGCAGAAGATCAACCCTAATTATAAGATAATAGCAACTTGAATGATTTACAGCTTTAGTTCCTCACATTTAATCGAAAATGGATGTGCACCAAAGTTGCAGCTAAGGAAATTATCTACTTGAAGTCGACCACTTGACACTGAAGAAGCCTGTAAGTCACAGATGAAATAGCCCTACCTAAAAATAAGCTTTTTCTAGTGGAATTTAAAAAAAATTACTCGCGTTTGCTTGTGATAATTTGAAAAAAAATTTCAGTTCTTTATCTTTTTATTTTGTTTATAGTGATCAAGTGAAGTGATAATTTAAATTTTCCTCGCTTTGCAATCCCTTGCTAACCTAAAGCTGAGTAATTTTGCAAGTTATAAGAGCGATGCAAACACGTATTCGAGGTTTCCCATAGTAATTCCAATATAAAATGTCAAGTTGACACTGTCAGTTTCAAACTAAATGCGATCAAATTTTAGGAGCCATATCAGGATCTAATTTTAAATCCTTTAAGCATAGTGAAGCAAAAATTTCAAAATTTGCACTAATCTAATGAAGGATCTCTTGAATTTTTTTCAAAAATGGTTGTTCCAATATGATCTCTAGAGAGCATCGAATAATGCCGATGTTATAGTATCTATTACATACATAGTGATCCGAAATGATCAGGAAGTATAACTTTATTATTTTATTCGACTTATAGATACTTTCGATTTCAGATATCTCTCGAAATTTGAAATAGAGGAAACTTTTGGAACGATTGTTTGAAGAATTCAAGAAAAGATTTTTTGTAATGGTGTTAATTGGAGGTAGATGTAGAGAATAACGTAAAACGCTTAACCAGCCTTGTTATTTGAATAGAACTGAAAAACCGGAGAAAGCTTATTTATGCAAAAGAAAAAAAAATGTAACATAAATTCAAAGGCAGATAAGAAAAATTTATTCAACATTTCTTTCGCAACTTATAATAAAAAAAACGAAAAAATTGACCTGACCTTTTCCGAGGAAAAAACTAATGTTTTTAGAATTTTGATATATTTTTGCAGACAAAAAATCAAAACCTGCAATAATGAAAGCTCTCCATTCAAATCAGTATTGCTATAAATGTTTTGCTTGTCTCTAAAAACTGAAACTTAAGTGTTATCATATTCAGATTGATAATTATTGTTGCTATGATTTAAAAACAACAATTTCAGTCAAATTTTATACATGTGAAACACATTTGAGATTTTTTGCCAAATATTATTCTTGGCTGAACCACTGTGCGTGCGGTGGGTACACGACATGGAGAACTGGTAGTTTTGTGTGCAAGTTTTTTTGGACCCTAGACAGATTGAAGTGAGACAGAAAACACGCCGTGTTCTACCGGTATGCTTGGTGATGGATTATAATTCGTCACTACCAACTACTCGTCACGTTCCCGTGCTGGAACGTTGGATATTCATGTGAATAGCATATAGGTGGTTGAGTTCTGACTGTTTTAATTATGACGACACTCTTTAGGAAGTAGTCTGAGGATTTCTTTACTCGGTGCAGTGCTTTCCTTGACACTTTTGGTGTCAATAAAAACGTCATTCGAGTTTTGTTTCTTCTCTTTCGCGAACATTGCTGAGGTATGCAAATTTAGTGTTCATCATCGTGGTGCAATAGCGGATGGTTTCACCCATCCATTATTGTGTAGTGTGAATTTGTGTTCCGAAAACGAATATGAGATACTACTGAAGCATCTTGGAACACGGACTAACCGAAGCGGTTGACCGAAATACTCTTGCAGTGGTAATCAATCAGCAATTATGTTGCATAAAGGCCGTAGTCGCAGACGTAAACAATGGCGAATTTCTCAACAATGGAGTAATACTCTCTTACGTTTGAGAGGTAAGGCCCTTATAAAATACATGTCTATGTTGAAATGTGTTGTCTTTAATGTCAGAGTGAGTGAAAAAAAATTATTCATATTTTTATATTATTTTCCATTTCTAAGATGGAGTTGCTTAAATATATATTCAAGATATTTAAATATAAGTACCGATTTAAACCAACAGTTAGGATGCTGTTGGGGCCACTCACAAAATTTGATGATGGTTTTTAATTAAAAAAAAGGGGAATTTTAAGTTACGCTTGCGATTTCTCATTTAAACCAACAGTAAAGAACGCTGTATTGGGTAAACACTTTCAATTTTTACAACTACGTTCTACTAACTATTTTACTACTGGATCTAGTATCTGCATCAAGCAAGTTGCAAATTATGAAGAACTGAATCATAACCTAAATGTGTATTATTTGATCATAATAAAAATAAAAATATTTTTTTCATATAATTTATCAAACGAATGTATTAGACTGATGCCATTTTGCAAGCTTTTGCTTAACAATATTTAATCGATTGCAGATCGCGTCCTGAACTAATCTTATCGGAAAAAAATCCTATAAGATTTGTTCAGGACGCGATCTGCAATCACCTCCGACTAGTTTGAAAAAGTAGTTTAGAGATTGATAATCTTCTGCCATGATCAAGCAGCTTTTCAGCCCGGATTGTATTGTGCATTAATACAGTAGCCACGATGAATCCTGGTGAGTGTGAGTTTTTTAGTATTCCACACCACATAGTAAAGGGTGTCCACAGTTAAATTGCATCACTTTAAACTCGTCCTCAAAAACAAGTCTCTCAACCGATTGTCATGAAATATTCAGGTAAAAATAAACAATGTATAATCTTGGTTTGGGTATTTTTATTTCACTGTATTTCTTTACCCAATCGAAAAGCCCGAACTTTCTTCTTAATACCACCCATACGATTTTGTACAACGCTTGAACCGACATTTTTTTTCCACTTTCAACCATTACGTCAACATTTCATGTTCTGTGGTGACAACTTTAGGATGCTTACGAAGTTCGTGCTTCATTATAGCCCATTATTTTTCAATTGGCCGCAATTCTAGAGAGTTTGGGGGATTAAGATCCTTCGGCACGAAATTGACACCATTCGTCTTGTACCACTCCAGAACATCCTTGGAGTAGTGACAAGAGGCTAGGTTCGGCCAATAAATTGTAGGAACGTTGTGTGTTTTAGGAAACGGAAGCAGTCGTTTTTCCAGGCATTCATTAATGTATACTTGACCATTTACAGTTGAAGTTGTCACGAAAGGCTTGCTCCGTTTACCACACGAACAAATCCCCTGCCAAACCATGAATTTCTTGGGGAACTTTGACACTTGCTGTTTCCTGAGAACCTCTGGAACATCGAACTTGTCTTTCGCAGTCACATACTGGTTGCCGGGAATTTGTTTAAAGTCCGATGTTACGTGTGTTTCATCGTCCACGATGCAGCAGTGTGGTTTCGTCAACATTTGTGTGTACAGCTTACGCGCACGTGTCTTAGCTGTCCTATTCTGTTTTTCATTGCGGTTTGGAGCTTTCTGAACTTTGAATGAACGGAGCCCGGTTTCTTGGCTTTGTGCACGAAACTTTTGGTCAAGTGCAGCTTTTTTCCGACATCCCGAACGGAAAAATTGGGTTTGCGTTTAAATGCAACAACCACTCGCTTGTGATCCTTCACACAGTACGGAACACTTTTTCTACCACTCACCTTCTTCCGATCGACAGTTCAACGTTCCCCGAAACGTTTTATTACACGAGACACTGTAGACTGGTGAATTTTCAACATCTTTCCGATGCCTCGGTGCGAAAGAAGTGGGTTGTCGAGGTGCGTGTGCAAAATGTTCTCTTGCTGTTCCTTCGACTCCATTTTCGAAACTACGACACATTTCACAATGAAACTCACGCAGTGTAAACAATACACGCTGAGGTCATTTCACCCAAAATTTCGTTGAAATCAACCCAAAGGGCGAAATGTTACAGCTTATTGAAAGTGATACAATTTAACAGTGGATACCCTTTAGCCATAATTTTTTTGCCCTATTCCAGGTGCCAAAAATACTAATGGTGCCTGTGGGGTAGAAGTTTCAGGCTAATTATAAAACTAAATAAAACAAAACAAAATAAAACATTTAGATTTTGAATGTTTTAACGCAATATCGTATAGCGCACCAAAACGCGAAAGTAATAACTAAACAAACGGAAATCTTATAATCATGACAGGTAATATCACATCCACGCATTTATTTTTTCGTCTTTTTTGTTCACATTTGCTTCTAGAACAATAGAACAATTTCTCCTTGCCTCTACTCTGATGCGATATTCAATTTTGCTGTGAATAGTGATTTGAATGATCAATAACTTTTGATTCTTGCTCGTATTCGAAAAGTCAACTTTAGCAATGTTGTAGCTTTGAACGTTTTCAAAATATGTTTATATACAGATGCATTTGTGATGCAAACACAAAATTATTCCCAAAAGTACTTCAAACAGTTTGAGTGGAGTCAGTTTCAAACTGAATGTATTTAAACTGTGAGAAATTAATAAGGATCTTATTTAATACTGTTCAAGCACTGTGAAGCGAGGTTTCAAAATTTGTAAGTTTCACATTAGGATTAATCAATCTAACCTATCAGAATCAACGAGACCATGTTTTGAGGTTCGAAAAAAACCTTAAATTTTAAAATTATCAGCGTCACCATCCTTTGCCTTTATAAACGCAATTTCGTGGGCCATTTTCTCGCAAATCGTAGACTACCCACTCAAACGCATTGCAGTTAATCATTCCCATACATGCAAACATTTGATGCCATGGCTTTGCGTCAGTTGCCTATGCTTTTCAATTCCTGGTAAATTGTTCAGCAAATGTCCATAAATACCGATGAAAAGGTAGAAATTCAAATTGAAGTCCAGCGGTTCGATGTTCGCTTTGATCATTTTGCAATTTCCATGTATTGAAAACGATCCAAACGCAAACAAACGATAACAATGAACCTGCGTTTCATTCCCGATACCATTAGTGTAATGATTCCCACGGCAACGAACGGTTCAGCCATTCCCAGAAGAAGTTGTCATCGGTCAACTGACTACGCGTTTCGAAACACCAGAAGGCATGTCAACAGACGACGCAATCAGTCTCTATGTCGAAGTCAATGTTTTCTTTGCTTCCGCTGGGCGAATGCAAAGTTGGAGGAAATCTGTGTACTGCATTATTTTTAATGACTTACATGTTCTTCAGATTTTTTCAGTGGTTCCATCGGTGGTCGTATCCATAACTATGACTGTTGAAGCTCCATCTGGATTACGATGTGGGCTGATAGTAAATCCTTGCGCGGAGAGATATAAGTCAACGGAATCGGCAAAAACAGTATATTCCTGGCTTTTATCTCGCCCACTGCTGGATTTGTCAGATTCATCCAATATCGTCATCGAAGGAAGCAGAGCTGGCTAAAAAAAATGTTTGCCAATCCATTCCTCCTTCATTGTTAGTCAAGCTCAAGGTTGATTGTTATCCGCCTCGCGTAGAGCGCACGTGAACTTCTGGGAAGGAGAAAAAACACACACACCGTATTTTGGAGGTGAAAGGACATCGATTCGGCTGTCTGTTGAGACATTTTTAAGGTGTAGCTTTTTTACCGCCTCACCCGTAGTAAACTGAATAACGGCGCTACTTTAAGGTGAAATGGTCGCCATCATGGCTGATTTGCATCGCCAGTTCGAAATTTTGAAAGCACAAATCTAAGGAACTACAAGGATTATACTTGCCCGACTTTAAATGGATTCTTACTGCACTGCAGCATACAAGTCTTAAGGATTTTGACATATGGAATCTTTGAAGTTTCTTGGGTTTATGCCTTCAAAAACTGGCGATGCTAATCAGCGATGATGACGACCATTTGTTGTGTTCCTGTGACCTTCACCTTAAAAGAGTTTATTGATTTCCGCATGGTCGTTAGAATTGTGACTTCGATCGTTATCGTATCTTCACGAAGGTCACTGATGAAATGCTGCATCAGAGGTCGAATTTCATGGCCCGGAAATCAGATGTTTGGAAGGTTGATAAAAGATGTTTAGGTTAAGCGCACGTTATAATTTCTGCGATTAGTTAATCTGTCCGTAACAACTTAGCTGTTAAACACTTAAGTATCAAATTTATGAATCCAGTTCAACTGAACGGTCCAGTCCAAACAATTAAGATGAGGCATTACGAATTTTAATGGCTTCAATTAAACAAAGGCAGCCCAAAGATGAACTGAATCCACAATTACGTCCCCATTTTTTTGAGGCAACAAATCCCCAATTAGAATTCCGCCCGGCCAAAACTACCGATGACAGCATTAATTCCGCCTTTATTTTATTTTTTGCTTACCCTACATACTGACTCGCTCGGTGGAAATAATGTTATCGTTTTCCGCACCCGTGCTCTGATGCTTTTCTGGACCTCATGAAATGGTTCCTTTCATTTCCCATGGAACGTTCGTTTGTCAAACAGCGAGCAGCGCTAGTTTTTGGTTTTTAAATATGATTCCATGCTTTATTATGAGATTTTAATGCTCCATTTTTTTCATTCCTGTTCGTTTGTTTTCTCTTTCTTCTTTCAGGTAAGAGGAATTTACACCATCGCTGGTTTTTATTGGAAACATTTCCCGGGCAAAAACGGCTAAAAAAAAGCATCAAGGTTGGAATGACAACATAAGCGACAATGTAAGCTGCTTCCAAAATGGTACACGATTTTGAATTACAATCACCTTCTTGTTCGCTGCTCTTTGGAATGCGGCAACCTCAATCGGATTGGATGTTGGGAGAAATTTCTTCCCGACATAGTTAGTATCACATAGCCACACATATACTGTCAGGCCTGAAGAAAAGGGTAGAATTTTTTCCGTAAGCTTCGCGTTGTGGGTGGGTGGCGAATAAAAGCATGCCAAAGTTGGTCACAACGGACGGTGATGAATAATTCATTGCGGTTGGATAGAAATGGCACTATCATAAAAATGAGGTGTGCTTTATTGTACGGGTATGATGTTGAACTCGAGAGCAGATATATGTTCTCTTGGTCGAATGAATGGTTGATGGTGTTGAACAGGGTATGAAGTATTGTTAGTAACATTTGTACATGATTACTTAATCAACGTGACCAAAACCGAGGGCGAGTGTGGTAAGCATATTGTTTCATATAAACAAGATTCTGTTTGCGAAGTGGCAAGCGTTTACCGTCGCATTTTATTGACCATCGTGCACAAAATAGAAATATGCAGTTGTAGTAGCTAGTTAGCATCCCGAGGGGTTCTAATTAAAAACATAAACAATCGGAACCTTGTTCGTTGAGAAAATGCCGAGTATGGGCAAGAAATGCGTTCGCTTTGATTACTATCACAAATTGGTCTAACTGAACATCACCTCAGTTTTGTAAAGAGAATTCATGAATCCCTCATAAGCAGAACCGGTAGCGAGTCCTTTTTTAGTGACTCAGTCCGTATTTTCAAGCTTGCGAACAATTATCACACTATAAAGTCAAACATTGAATGTTAATTAACTAAAGGCTTTTTTTTATCGATAGGCAATAGTCACTATTTACAACAATCTTTGCGATAAATAAAATCATTGTTCATTCTTATTTCATTATGCACTACAACACAATTCAATAAGAGGTTTTATAAAAAGAATAGATTTAGTAACGTCATCGTTTTCGATTGTGCACAGTGCAAAACTAGACCGGCCCTAAGAGTGGTCAGAACGTTCGTTTATTTGACACTGTCGGATCTCACTACAACTCGACTAGTTCGTTTTAACAATTTTTTTTAGATCTTCTGGAATACAATAATAACTGTTACGGAGTGTTCTGAAGTGTTTGAAAAGATAATGTTCATAATTTTTCTGTGGTATTGGTAGCTTTTAAACTCATGATACTTGCTTTGGCAACATAGACAAAGTTTATATTTCTTTTGAAAAAAATAGGAAATATTATTTAAAATGTAGAAAGTTCGGATGAGTTCAGTTCTTACTATTTGATTACTTTAATCCTCATTAGAGTCACTGAAATAACTATGTTTTGATATAATCGGCCTCAAGAAGCTTATAACAATTGCGGACAACATTCAAAGGAGTTTAAGGTACGTAGAAATCAAGAGCTAATTCTCTGGGACCTTACGTCCAATTCTAAGGGTGTTAATGGTAATTTCGAGGGATTTCAAGCTATGTTCCGAGGAAACTTAAACTAATTTACAAGAGTGCGTAGGACATGATCCAATGGAACTTAAGATACATTCCCAAGGAGTAAAGGTAAATTGTGAACTACGAAAAAACATGGAAAGATTTCTGAAGAAAGGGATACAGAGAAATACTAGGACGTTTATAGCAAGTTCTTCAGAAACTTAGAACAAATAAGGAAGCTTATGATTAGTTTCAAGGACATTTAGGGCCTGTTCCTAGAGTAATTAGAGCAAATTCTGAATTAACTCGAGACAAGTTCCAAGAGAAATTCATGTTAAATTCTTCGAAAACATAGGATAAGTTCTAAGGACTTATCAATTTTTATCTAAAGAAACAGCTTCGATCAAGCTTACAAGTTTCAAGAAGTTTTATGACATATTTGGAGGCAACTTTTCACTTAAGACAAGTTATGAGGAAATTTCGGTCAACCTTCGAGGGAACTGTAGAAAGATCTACGGAAACTTAGGTCTTGTGTGTAACCCGGTGTGTCCACTAGCATTTTCTATCTGAACATTTGTGTCGCTGTCAAAGAATATGGCTAGTTAACCTTCGTGAATGAACCATCACAGCAATTCGCTAAGTTGCCGTTTGCTGTAATTTTCAACATTATAATTCGCATACAGTTCGGCTTAAGGTATGAATCTACAAGACGAATCGCGTAAGTTTTTCATACTTACTTTTAGTTATTCTGAGATTCAGCGAGAAAATTCTTTCAACCAAATATCATTTTGATGATATGTTCATTCGACTGCGTTTCATTCAACCAAATGTCTTTCGCTTTCATGTCGTTCGACCAAATGTCATAGATTCAAGAAGTAAAGCGGTTATTTCACACAGTGGTTTCTTTCTATCGGGTACAGGGGGTATCAACAATTTATACTATGATTCTTGACTTATTTCAATATATATATGGCATGAACGTGCGTGTTTTCTTCTTCTTCAACTCAAGTTTTGAAAAGCAAAAAGCTCTTACTTGGAATTAAAGTTTAATAAAAAAAAGATCAGCGAAAGCGCAGTAGGCTTTTTTACTCTGCGTATTGCGTATATTTCCGAGGCTCGCAGGACCGCCCAAAGCAACAAAAAACCGACATAAATGGTTGCAACAACTTGATTGTGACTTAATTGAGTCACATTTAAGTTATTTTGATCGATTTGCATTAAGGGAAGTGTCATATTCCATTCGTCTCAGTTAAGGGATGAACAGGCTGAAAATCTCTATAATAAAGAAACCTAACCTAAACAATCGAGTCAACTGGACGAGTACGCAAAATATCTGTGTGTATGTCTGGCCTGTGACAACAATGTGTTGTTGTCTGTAAATAGAGAAATGGTTATCCGATATGTGCAATTTTTGCCAACCTCTAATACGGTTTTTTTTTTTAGAAATATACCGATGGTAATAAAACAATGAATGTTAAGGACAAGTATGCTTAGGCTTCAAAATGTATGCATGTATGTAAGGTAGCCGCCATCCCTTCTAAGGCCTTGTCATGTATGCAGCCCACTTAATAGCAAGATCAAATTGAGTTACCGGTTTGTATTAACAGTAACGCTGTATGAAGGGCCAAAAACAGTGGGGTGGACCCGTAAGCAGAGACATTTACGTGAAACCCATGGGAACATAAGATTCTCCTTCCAACGAACAATCCAACATATCGAATAGACCAATTCGCAATGCTTATTAAGGCTTTCTACAGGATGGCTTGTTAAGAAGGGCGCGTCACTCTCACTGAAATTGTTGGAGTAGAATGCACAGCATCACAATCGAATCCGTAGGATAAAGAAAATGATACTGTTTGTTCCCTCCCTAGACGCCGGATGTCATACCACTCCATTGTCCGACTCCAGCTTGAGTGATACCCTGATGCTCCCTCCCTTCCCAATATATATTCAATGTTACTATATGACACTATATATAAAATATATTATGTATAAAATATAGTGAATATAAGACTGACTGACATGACTGATTTTGCATAAGTACTGTGCAATTTATTATTACCTGTAATTATCCATACATCTTGAGTACTTTTTCAGAAGGACGTAAGTCGCAAAATGTAACCAAACGCGTTGTTCGTGGCATGATTATTACAAAATCATGTATATATGCCCATATTTGATTACCTTTTTGATGGATTATTTTTGAAAGTTTCAACTAACTTTTTACAAAACGGTATAACATCACTTTTGCACATTTTGGGAATAATGTAGATACGTCGCTTGTGTTGAAAAGTAACTTACGAAACATTGTATATAAATGTTTCGCGAAACATTGTATATTAAATATCCTTTAATGGAAAGACGACTTTTGCTGCCACTCAGACGATTTACTTTGTCCCAAAGATCCTTAGAAGTACTGTCAGGGTTGATAGCGGATATGAATTCCCCTAAACGACGCGTTAGTTAAAGGCTTTATACCACAAGGTTAACAATTTAGATTTTTTTTAGTACAAATTGTTTTTTTTTAGAACAATATTTTTACGTTTTGTTGTAGAAAAAAAAAAATTCATCATTTTGATAAGTTTGACGTGTCTGTGTGAAATATGACAACTTGAGAGTGGTAGATGGAAGTAGCAGCAACAGTGCTTACGATTTGGCACACTTTGAACCAGTTCGTATTCTAAACAACAACAGCACACATAAAACGGTATCGCTGTTGGGACATTTCGGTAATTTATCTCGAGACAGTTACGCCATCATTGTATTGGAGAAGACGGCCTTCACCGAGGCTCAACTGCGAAATAACTCGTGTCGAGAAGTGACGACAGCAAGTACAGGCGTCAAGAAAACGACGTCGTCGAGTGAAAGTGAATCCAATCTTACATCAACGATTGTTGTAGAAGCAGCTGGTGGAAGCAGTTTTTTCTCAGCCAAATCCCACCTTATAACGGAATTTATCAACGATATTTACGGAAATTTCCTGTGCGTGACCGATCGGAAAGTAAATCAGCTAAAAGTGACCATAATCTACCCTGCCAGCGAAAAACTTATTTCGAAATATTCAACACAGGCAAGATTTCTGGTTGAGGAGACTGTGCACGACTATCGAAGTGTGACGTTGCCTCACCTGGAACAGGAACAGCTGAGTTTGGAGGGGCGGCCCAACTTGTCTTATCTCTATTTGCAGGATATTCACAGAAAAGAGAGCGTGCCGCTGCTTATGCCTGCACACAGGCAGAAAAAAACGATCACCATTATTTACGCCTTTACGGTGATTAGGTCATGCCGCACTATTCGGGGTGCGATGCAACTGGCGTTCGATGTTCTGTTGCTTTTGGCTTGCGGTCCCATGCTTTTGGCGGATAGTACTTGTTACATACTTTCAGCGTATCGTTAACCAAAACGAACCCTGCTGCTGACCTTTTCCCAACTATCCAACATCCCAGTGATTTCTCGTGGAAGTGCAGAGGATTTATCGGCTTCCTTCAAAGCGAGTATCACGTCAACACGTTCCTTCCCATTTCCTACTTGACCAGCAGTCGGGCACGGCCGGCGCCGGTAATACTACATAATGGATCACCAGTTTTTACACATTGAGGATGTATGTTAGTCCCAAACATCATCTATTGGATCTTTGTGTAAATACAGCTGATCTGGCAATAACGGAGTTGCATCCGTGGGCGGTCAATCATGCTCATGCTCATGCTCTGTGTGAAATATGACAACTTGACGTAACATTTCGACGTAACAACATTGTCATTCGCAAAATAACGTATCATTTTGACGAAAGTAACATGCCATCTATCATACACACTTAGATTTTTTTACAGAAATCTGTAAAAATTTACCGAATTCTCAACAGCTGAACGTTCGGTAATCCGATTTAACGGATTTCGGTGAAATTTTACAGTTATCTGTAAAAAATTTACTGAATTTCGGTAAAATTTTCAATTGGATTACCGAACGTTCAGCTGTTGAGAATTCGGTAAACTTTTACAGATTTCTGTAAAAAAATCTAAGTGTGTACTGTCTTATCAAAATGACGTATTATCTTTTTCTATTGCAGACCGTTGTGAAAAAACATGTTTCTAAATGAATTATGGAGAGTGTGAGCTGTTTAGTGGAATACCTGTAACTAGAAAATAAGAAGAATGATTAGTAATTTCCATTTAATTCCAACTACCTTTATTGCTTATCTTGACAGATACGCGTATTTCGTCTACAATGTGCAGACTTCTTCAGTGTCGTGTACTAATACTCGAGTATTAGTACACGACACTGAAGAAGTCTGCACATTGTAGACGAAATACGCGTATCTGTAAAGATAAGCAATAAAGGTAGTTGGAATTAAATGGAAATTACTAATCATTCTTCTTATTTTCTAGTTATGTTTCTAAATGAAACTTGAATTTCCACTCCTAGAGTGATTTTTAAGCACAGTGATGTAACATCTTTTACCAATTAGCCGTTCAGTGGAATTCAATTGGAATAAACATGTCCGGGTTTCAAATAGGAATAAAAATAAACTCAAAAAATTCAATGTTTATTTTCTCATTTTTGTCCAAATGTTACTTACTTCCATTTGACAAAGTATTCGAGATTTCTCGAGTACTTTTTCAATTAGACGTATCTGATTTTGTAAACAAAGAGGGGAAGTAAGATTCAAACGTAAATTTCTCAAAACTCTCAGCACCCTTACGGAAACTAGCATCACCATCACGTTAGGCAAATGTTATTCCTTGTGTTAGTGGTCGTAGTTTGTATGGAAGTGCTAAGGGTTTCAAGAATTTAACGTTTGAACCTTACTTCCCCTCTTTGTTTACAAAATTAGGTACGTTTGTTTGAAAAAGTACACCAAGTTTGATGATTTCTTCAAAAATCAACCCGCTTTGAAAAAGGGTTAATGTTGACCGATTTGACTCAAATTTGAGCCAGAGCTTCAGGGTGCCTTGGGGAACAAGTGGCTCTGTCATGCGAGGTGAGGGGGTCTTTTTTCTTAGTCTTCATCATAACCGCTGAGCTACCCAGCTGTATCTAAAATTGTTTCTCGAACGTTGGTGTTACGAAGCCAGCGTCTTCACCATTTTGAAAGTTGAGAAAAAGTATCATGTACACGAGAAAAAAAAAAAAAAAAAATTATTATAACAATACTTGGGAATTCCATGGATGATCTGAGATTATGTATCGTATAAAGTAGTTTTTTCTAAAATTTCGATGTGCTGCTCCGTTAATTAATGAAATGAATAATTTAAATTCCTTTTGTTCAGGAGTAATTATACAAAAAGTGATCAGATAAATACTCTAAGGTTTTTTTTTTACACGGGGGATACGTTCCACTTTTACTATGAAACCGTGTAAAAAAAGACTAAATAGAGTTGATAAATTCACAGGCATCAACATTTTAAATTGCTTCGATTTTGATGATGAATGAGACTGACTCTTAGCTTCGGGTCTTGACAAAGAATCTCTACCCTTGTGGCACAACATGGCCGGCTTGTCCATCGCAAGGGCTCTGTAATATAATTGTTATTTGATATGCTCAGAATAAGGATCCGCTTAAGGTGCCCATTATGCCCCAAATTATGAACTGTTGGTGTGCTGCATCTAGAATGGTTTTAAGTTACGAGCCGACAAGAAGCTTTCTACAGAAACATGGAACTTTAGAACCTCTGATGATTTCTGATTCGGTATTTCATATTCTATAATTCTACGTAGCACGCATCGTAATTAATCCTATCATATAATAATGCACTACACTGCCTAAACAATGCGCAATGCACTACTGCTCATAATGGACGAAATCAATCTATTAGTACCTTTCTAAATGCCAAAAACTCGGACTATGAGCACTGCCGGTAGTGCAAATTCAATTCATTGGATCCGATTTCGTGGCATACCGACAATATCCAGTACATCGGTGCCATAACAATTCTCGTCGGTATCTGATTCCTCGTTATGATCCATACACATTCCAACATAATAACTCGCTGAACGCACCAATATGCCAAAACACGTATATTAGCGACGCAGCGGCCACCACAGCACCAGTAGAGCAACAATTCCCATTTTCCCTCGTGCCATTTGTTACCTCCCTTTTCCCTTGATGTGCGTTGCGCCATGAAATCAATATGCTTTCCACTAGAAGGCGTAAGTGATGTTCAGATGTGCTTGGGTTGAACACTACACGCCTATAAGCGTACGAATGCTACTACTACAACAAACCGGTCGCATGGCAATATTGGTACTCTGCCTGCCAGGCACATGACAAAGAGGACTTGCTAGCTGATAAACAGGCGGGCCATATGTTTAATTAAGGATTTACATCGATTGCATTTGCCCGTGTTCCGGAAGCTCCCTACCAGCAGCTTTCCTTGATGGACGAGAGGCGGTGGAAATAGTCGTTGGGGGCTTAGATTACTATCCGAGTAAATGCTTGTAAACTATACTCTTCAATGGTCAAGGCACTTCGTTACATCCAGACAGCCCCTCCACCTTTCTTCGGCCTTCGGTGGAAAATGATTTTTGTCACGGACTTTTCGTACTTTTGTCTCCATTGGAGGGATCCGGGAAACACAAACCACACCAGCTGCATGCTATGAAATAAGTTGACGAGATTTCGTGGATTATTGACGAAGTTCTAAAAGCCAGGTCAGAGTTGTCGGTGATACTATAACAGCGCTTAATTAATGTCACTTTACGGTAATCTGGTTAAATGACAACCTGCTTATGTGGGTTACCCGTGCAGCCATCGCCGTGTCGTCGTTGTCGTCGCGTCAACTCATCATCACCGAAGCGATGATAATATCAATGTTGTGTAGTAACTTAGGTTCACCGCTAAATCATACTATTGATGGCATTGGCGAGAGAGATAGACTGCGGTTTGCGATATCGATTTTTGATATTGTCTGGTAGATTGAAATCAATTTTCAAGTGTTTGGTTTTGGTGGATTGCGTTGGGGTGGGAGTGCTGATGGAAATTTATCCCTGAGGTTCAATTTGCAATGCTGATTTTCGAGCTTGAGCATATGAGCTCTGGTATATCCTCACTCAATCCAATTTTCATTAAAGGGGTGGGGGTGTAGTTCGAATTCTGTTTCTGTTGCAGTGAGCATTCTTTTCTATTGTACTGTTCAGTGCAACTGGAAATGGTAGTGGAATTTTTAATTAGCAACAGCACTTTTGCTGCAATAGAACCGATCCTACAATTGGTACTCACTTCGTCAACATTTGCTGTCGAAGTGGTTGAGATAATGCTACAGGCTACATTCTTCAAACAAAACAATAGTTGAAGAGGATGTTCGCCAAAATGGTTGAAATGCTACTTCTCGCGCCATACAGTCGCCAGAATATGTGAAAATTGAACCAACAATGTAAAATTGTGCATCTCACTTCGATTTTAACTATCTTGCAAAGTGGCTAGCCGAAAAGATTCGCTTAAAATAGCTTGGTATAGATGTGTCCACGTGTGGCTTTGTGTGATAGGTTACAAGTGGTCGAAGTCGGTTGAACGGTTCGTGGATGGGTGGGTGGTGCTAACATGGTAATAAGATTGCATTCTCCATCTGCTGGCAGACGGACCATAGAGTTTGCCGAGTGCATTGTGTGTTGGAAACGCTATAATACTGGTCGTATGTACTAGTATAGCGAGATGTTCTTGATCGACTAAATTGCTTCCTCTCCTCAGCTGCACTAACGTATGCTTTCACACCCAACGGGTTCATAGAATGAGCGAGTGTGAACCATAGGATGCAAGTCGACTCTAATAATATTTTGAAATATCGAGTGATGGAAATTGATATGCTTTTAATTTCATTCATTCACTTAGAAGGCTGTATGGGTGGAAACTTGTACAATGGTCGTGGAAGCCAACGGGTCTACGTGGATGAAAAGGGCAGTCTGTGCAGTCAGAAGCGTCTGGTTTTATTGAATTGTAGGGGGCATAGCTCTTTTGAAAATATATCATTTGTTATCCTCAATGAATACGATACGTCATTTTTGCTTGGTTTAGTTTCTATTATTCTTAAAAATAGCTCCTGGAGCGTCTTCTTTAATGATGTCTCCTGCTTAGTAAAATTTTCCTCTAACTACTTGTGTCGTTAATGTTCATAGTCTGATGGAATTTCAACCTTTTGAACATCAGTCTTAACATCAGTCATAATGTACTATCAGTCTTATCAATACCAGTGCTGTAAATAGTCATTTCGTCTCAATGCGATTAATATCCCGATAACTCGTTCCACAAGTTAATTTCCAAAATATCATGTATGATGACATTGGTGTCCTTGATTGATTCCATTAAGTTGTCTCAAAAAGCTCTAATTGCTCTAACATTAACATCTGAGAGAGCGGAATTACAGTTAGGGTATTGTTGTATTGTTAAAAAAATGTAGGATTAGCCAAGAGATACAATTTCCTAATACATCATACAAATGAATTCAGCTTCTGAACCAAGTTACCGGAAAATTAATCCACCTGAGTCGAAATCCAACCCAAAAACACCCAACCAACCCACTATTCAATTTTCCTTTTTACGGCACCGCCCCTCCACCCCCAACAAAAACCAAAATCCAAACCAAACCAACAAAAAATCTATCACTTTCTGAATTCTAACCAAAAAGTTCTCATTAAGGAGTGTATCGAAAAGTAGTTATAAACTTCCAAATAATAAAATAGGCATGAAAACATGGTTAAAATTAACATACTATTTCAGTTTATTATAGCTTAACATGTTTACAAAAGATCCAAACGGAAAAACTAGTCATCATGTTCATTTCTGTAGAATGCCCGTACCTTTGATTTGACACCTGCCATCAAATTCTGCACAGTGACCTTTGTGCACTTTCTGGATGCCGCTGCCCAATTTTTCTTAAAATCGGTCATGTTTTGGGACACTGTACCATCCTTCTTAAATATACGCTTGACTATTGCCCAATAGCGTTCGATCGGTCGCAACTGGGGACAGTTTGGTGGGTTGATGTCTTTTTCTACGAACTTGATGTTATTCTCCGTCAGCCACTGTAGAGTGGATTTGGCGTAATGTGCCGATGCCAAATCTGGCCAGAAGAGAGGAGGGGACTGGTGCTTTCTATACAATGGTAGCAACCTGTTCTTCAAACATTCCTTTTGATAAATCTCAGCATTTATAGTTCCTTTTGTATAGAAAATTGAAGAACGCAAGCCACATGTGCAAATAGCTTGCCAAATGAGCACCTTCTGACCGAATTTCTCCATCGCAACAGTCGTATCTGCGGTTGGCACACGTTCCCCAACAGATTTAGTATAAAACTGCGGCCCCGGTAGCGTTCTTGAATCTTCTTTAACGTATGTTTCGTCATCCATCAAAATGCACTGGTCGACATTGTCCAAAATGCAGCTGTACAGCTTTCGAGCCCTGGTTTTGGCACGAGACTTTTGTTCCGGAGTTTGTTTGGGCACTTTCTGCTTTTTGTACGTCTTCAAGTCATTCCTGCGCTTGATTCGTTGAATCATTCCGATGCTGGTCCTGAACTTCTTGGCTAGATCGCGAGTAGAGGCAGATTTGTTCCGTTGAATATAATCCACAACTTTTTGGTCCAAATCGGGGTTGCTGGAGCTGGGTTTCCGGCCACTTCTTGGTAAATCCTTGAGGGAGCACTCCTTACCAAACTTTTCGATGATGCGTTTTACACTTGCCGGGTGAACATTTACTCTTTTCGCAATCTGGTTGTAAGTAACACCCTTTTCGGTGCACCAAGTGTGCAGAATTTTCTTTTTAGTCTCAAATTCAATTCGCGACATTTTGAATACAACTTTATCAACGGAAATGAATGAACCGAATAATCATTTTTGACATGTAAACAAAGCAAATGGCGCTTACACGCTAAAAATATATACAGTAGTTTATGCGTAATAACGCATCGAATGTTTATAACTACTTTTCGATACACTCCTTAGTCGATGCCCCCCCCCCTCCTCCCTAGCAGCCTCCCCCCCCCCAGAGAGGAGAAGAGGAGACGCCACACCCCCTCTCCTCGTACAGTCCCTCCCCCCCTAAGGTAGAACAACAAGCAAGAAACAAGCCCTGCGCGTAAACAGAGCATAATCTAAGACCCGACGACAATACTGTTAGGCAAGCCAAGACAAACCCGCTCCTGTGTGCGCTCACACATATCGGGAGAGAAAGCACCAGAATTTTGCAAACGACTGCTTTAAAAAGTTGAACGAGTCGTGTACGATGCATCGAGCAACATCAAAATTTTATGAGAATTCTAAGCTAGATTTAGTTCAAGTCTAGTGTAAAAAAAGTTATTGCTTATCCATCTTAGCAAATTTGCTCAGAATCCTGAACGATACTAGCTCATACTGCTGGACTAAGTTTGACAGAATGCACTGACAACTTGTGTAATGTTTGCTCACAATCCTCAGCAGGATTCGCTAGGAATTCTGTTCATGATACATTCTGCGTCATAGTCAGAAAGATTTGTTTAGAATGCTGAGCATCATATGCACAAATTTCTAAGCTAGATTCTTTCGGAGTCCTCAGGTTAAGTATTTTGAGCTTGTTTTTAGCAGGAACATTGAGTAGAATTTACGTTGAATACGAAAGAATATTTTTTCTGAAGAATAAATGATCATGTAACTAATTCCTTGCAAAGTCGTTGTTCTCAGATTTTTGTTGACATTCCAGAAGAGCTCATGTTAGATCTCTTCATCGATAGTGTCGAGAGCGAGTAAAGGGCGATACGGTCAAAATTTGGTCAATATCAACTTGACGTATTTCTTTCAATTTTGCATTTAAAAAACCTGAACACCCCTCATTTTGAAGGTGTGTGTGTGTAGAATGTTGCTCCTATTTTGATTTTGGAATTCACTCTTCAGTTGTCAAAATGCCGTCCAAGCAAGAAGAGCAGCGTATCAAAATTTTGCTCGCGCACCGCGAATATCCGAGCTACTCGCACGCAAAGTTGTCAAAATCGCTAAAAGTTGCCAAATCAACCGTTACAAATGTAATTAAAGTGTTTGGGGAACGTTTGTCGACAGCCAGGAAGTCTGGATCGGGGGGAAATCGAAAACCGGAAGCCGCTGAGACGACAAAGAGAGTTGCCGGTAGTTTCAAGCGAAACCCTAACCTATCTCTCCGAGATGCCGCAAATAAGCTGGGTGTATCGTCTACAACCGTGCATCGAGCCAAAAAACGAGCCGGACTATCGACTTACAAGAACGTAGTGACTCCAAATCGCGATGATAAACAAAATACAACGGCCAAAGCGCGATCCCGGAGGCTGTACACGACGATGCTGACGAAGTTTGACTGCGTGGTAATGGACGACGAAACCTACGTCAAAGCCGACTACAAGCAGTTTCCGGGACAGGAGTTTTATACGGCAAAAGGAAGGGGAAAGGTAGCAGATATTTTCAAGCACACGAAACTGTCAAAGTTCGCAAAGAAATATCTGGTTTGACAAGCCATCTGTACCTGTGGCTTGAAAAGCAGCATTTTCATAGCTTCCGGGACTGTCAACCAAGAAATTTACGTGAAAGAGTGTTTGAATAAACGTCTGCTGCCTTTCCTGAAGAAACACGGTTGTTCCGTACTGTTTTGGCTGGATTTGGCATCTTGCCATTACGGTAAAAAGGCCATGGAGTGGTACGCCGCCAACAACGTGCAGGTGGTTCCCAAGGACAAGAACCCTCCCAACACGCCAGAGCTCCGCCCAATTGAGAAATACTGGGCTATTGTCAAGCGGAACCTAAAGAAGACCAAAAAAACTGCTAAGGACGAGCAGCAGTTCAAGGCAAACTGGCTTTCTGCGGCGAAGAAGGTGGACAAGGTGGCTGTACAAAATCTGATGGCAGGGGTCAAGCGTAAGGCCCAGCAATTCGGATTTGGAAAAGCGGAAACCTAACTGAATATTTTTACTGAATTTTATACTAATTGAACTTGAAAAAGAAATTTAATTTGATTTTTTTAAATAAACGATTTCACCGATTTACACGCGTTTTCTCTTGACCAAATTTTGACCGTATCACCCTTTAGCGCGGCGAAAATATAAAAAAAAGAGCCCACCCCCACAACAAAAAAAAAAAAAACAACAACAAAAATAAAAAAAAAATTTTCCTTTCGACCAACACCCCAAAACCCCTTTTAAATTTTTTTCTCCAACTATTCATTTCCTTTTTTTTTTATATTTATTTAAGGCCACGGGGGTTTCTTTTTTCCCCCCAAGGGTGCCTGGACGGGGCCAGGTAAGCGATCATGGAGTGTCTTCGTGGAGATTATTGCGTGAAGAAACGTATCAGTAACTGGATCCGCTCCATAACGGTATGCAATATCTTCAACAAATTATTCCTCATCGTAGCTCTATCCACGAGGTATGCAAACGTCAATGCTATGCTATGCTGCTATTTCAACAGAGCTCATGTTACCTTTCTGGATTGCGTCGGCCACTTCATAACGTCAGGAAGCGACTCCGGCGTAGTGGATAGCATTCGTACCTCTCACGCCAAGGTGACGACTTCCATTCTCACCCCCGGACAAGTAACACAAATACTGAAAAATGAGTTAGAGTGACTGCGACGGGAGATGAACCAGCTGAAAATTTGGATAAGAAAAAAAAAATCATGACCTCGTAACAGGTTCTGAAAGCCCTAGAGGAAATGATCAAATTTACATTGCACCAAGTACCTATCGAGCGACATATCAATGTTTACAGAGGTTTTCAGCCATTCCAGTAGAGATCATGTTTCCTTTTTGGATTGCCTTGGCTACTTAAGGACCTTTGAAAAGGTTCGGAAAGCTCTGTCGGAGTGGTCAAATTTCCATGGCAACAAAAACCAAATTATCTGGACTTAGCATGAGAGGTCATTATGTTTGTATATTTCACAGTGACCACAGTGAGGCATCGGGTCAGATTCGGGAAGCCCTAAAGGCCTTGCGTCTAATTTGTTTGAAAAAAAAAAAAAAAAAAAAAAGTATGGTTATCGAAGATGAGACAATGACACCATCCTGGATCGCGTCAACCTCCTAATCCCTGGAAAGATACCTGGAGATCTCTGTCCCTCCTGTATTCAACAAGCCATACAAACTTTAGTTTGGATTTATGAGGCGCGTCCCATTTTTTTAATCCTTCATGACGGGTTTCTCTGTATCAAAACTTAGTGATATTTTGGGCTTCAGATTGAAGCGCCTTTTTGTAGATTTTGTTATTTCGGGTCATACCAATACCCTACGCTTAGGTGAATTATAATATTGGAAATTAGCGTTTTGCTTTGATTGGTCGTTCGCGATATTGAACTCGTCGTCATATTTATGATGTTTTCTGATATATATATTTTTATTTTCTATGGAACAACTGACTGTCTGTTCAATGAACACGTTATATATGCGGACAAAACACCTCAGGATAGTAAATGTGGGAATGTAAATCACATATATTATTTTTTCGTTCCGCAAGTTTAGGAACTGTTTTCGGTTGTACATGGATTCCGCACGAAGTTTCCGCACGGCATGTATTCGACTTTCACTGATTTGCAAAAAACTCGGAGGATTTCTTCATATACCACCCACGTGTAAAAGTCCAAATTTGTGTCGATTGAACCATCCCTCGGCCCATCGACCCCCCCGTTTTTTTTTCAATTAAAAAAAAAATTAGTAAATTGTTCAAGGAATCTAAAAATATATGTAATTTTCGAGCGGCGTTGTGTTGCCAAACATGCTTTTTTTGCATTTTAAAACTAAATTGCGTTTTCGGTCAAAAAAGTATCATTTAATTTTAAAAATTCCATTGCCATCGTGTTTCTCATCTTTGTTATCTAAAACCTCAAGGTTTGTTTTTTTTAGTTCCTTGAGATTTTCAGCCCTGAGCTGGTTCATCGCCCGTCGTAGTCACTCAAATACCTTTTGGGTATTTTCGTAACGTGTCCGAGGTGAGATTCGAACTCGTGACTTTGGCGTGAGAGGTATGGATGTTAACCTCTACGCCGCGGTCACCTCCAGGAAACCTCAAGGTATTCTGGAGTTACAGCCATAAGTAAAGAAGAATACTCACGTTTCTTTCAGTGGGCTAATGAAACAAGCCATTCCGCCAAGCCCAAAGTATTCGATTATCAATAAAGTTTGGACAGATTTGGAAAACGTGACGATCCATACAAAAAAAAAAAAAAAAAAAATCAAGGTCTATATGAATATCGTGACCAAAGGGAATTTGGTAAATGGCCACTAAATGATGTTTTTGGTTGGCATATTTAATTGACGTTACCTAAATACTGTTCCGCTTTGAACGAATTGATAGAACACTTGATAGAATACTTCTAGACATAATCGGCAAAAGGTCGAAAGTTACAATTGTAAACAATCAATTGCAAATTCTCAAATTTCCAGGTAATGCCAGCTTGCTAACGTCAATCAATATCCTCCACCGTCGAGAAGATAATAACTCTATCTGATTCAGGTGCTATTTTGTTTGTGGGAGCTAGCGGATCTCAGAATAATACATTTGTTACTCTCGACCTTTTGACTATTTTGTCTGAGTCAAATAGACTAACGAACATTTTTCTAATCATATTTTTCTTATTTGACTAGTATTTTCTAATAAAAAATAGCATACAGTTACCAAAAAAGTATCATTCTATAGACTCTTTAAGTCATAACAATTCCGTAAATATTCGCGAAAAGTAAGGGTTATTGAAAATAAACAAGTACTTATATATTTCCATATGGTGTGGCTCCATAGCGGCTAAGAATACCCTGAGGTTTTCAGCGTTTTTGATGTGAAAAACACGGGTGGCAATGGCAATGGAATTGGAATTTTTTAATCTTATTATTATATGACGAGAAATGCCATTTTTTAAATAAAATAATAGCATGTTTTGCCACCCAAAAATAGTATTTTCAAAAATTTTCTCAACGATTTCCTTCAAAAACCATCCAGCAATTTGTTAATAGACATAATAGTTCAGATTTGGAAAAAGAAAATAATGAATAACGCCAAAAAAGGACTTTTTAAAGAATTAAAAAATAGCGTATTTGGCAACACTGGCGAAAATAAATAGTATTCTTCTTGGATTCCTTGCACAATTTTCGTCAAAAAGCTACTAGATGATTGATTTACGACAATAGTAGATATAGATATAGACTTAACAAAGTAATTATTTTAAACAAATTACTTATAAATAAGGACTTTTATGCTTGAAGGTAGACCCCACCGTGAAAATTCGTAAGAATCTAATTGCTTGTTTTGTGGTTTTGGGTTGCTTTACCTTCTGAACTTTCTGAACCTTCTTGTGCCAAAATAATTTTTCGATAACTAGTAACTTTTTTGAAAATAATTAAATACAAAATACCACGCATCGTTGAACTAAACTATTATTGCATTTAACATTGAACTAAACTATTATCTCAAAAACATGTCTTTTAAACTGGTGGTCGCTGTATCTCGGGTTTTACACGCCTGATTCGGCTGAAAAAAAAATTCAGCATGTAAAAATGAAGTATCTATCTTGTCACGTACTGGTTTTTGAAATTTCGAAAAATATGCAAAATGGCGACCTTAAAAAAAGCTGTTGATTTCAGCAAAAATTGCCATAAAATGATCATAAACAGAAAAAGCACTTTAGCTTCATTTTTACCAGTAAAAAAATATTTAAATCTCATCAATCGTGTAAAACCCGAGATACAGCGTTTAAAAGACATGTTTAAATGCAAATAAAGTTTCGTTTAGTGATGCGTGTTCGTGATCGAAGCAATTATCTTGAATTGAGTTAATAGTTATCGAAAAATCCTTCTGACACAACGTTTTTGAGGCCATAGGCCTCCAGAAAATGCAAAACAAAATATTCGATTTTACGAAGTTTCAAGGTTGGGTCCCCCTTTAAAAGGTTGGGTCCCCCTTTGGCAACGGCTTAGAATATATTTAATTGATCAAGGTAAAACAAAAGTCTGATGAACACGATCAAGTTGGAATTTTTTTAAATAACTCCATACTCATTTGTGGAAAAATACAATTTAATTTTTTAAATGAAATTTTTGTAGCAACACTGCTCCAATAACAATACAGCAGATTATTGTTAGACATAATAGTATCGAAGACATAGACCAAAAAAAATAATAGTTTTTGACAAATCACTTATAAATATGGACGTATTTGATTTATAGTGCTGTGCACTCTGCTCACTAAGTGTGAGGAACGCGATAAAATTGGAATTTTTGAAATCAAGTAATACTCATATGACAAAAATGCAATTTTATTTTTATAATGCAAAAAAAAGCATTCTTGACCACACTGATTCCCATAAACAGTATTGAACAGACTCCATGAAAAATCATGCAGCCAATTGTTTTTAACATTATAGAATTGGCAAAAGAAAAACTGAAAAATAAGTACTTCGTTGTTCAAAATGCTGTAATTCCAGAACGGTTCAAAACACCTTGAGGTTTGTAGTGATTTCTAAATTTGAAGAACACGATGACATTGGAATTGCTCAAATTAAATGATACTCATTTGATGAAAAACGCTATTAATTTTTTAAAAGACCCAAATAGCATGTTTGGCAACTCTGTCGCCCGAAAATTTTATTTTTTTCTGGATTCCTTGATCAATTTCTTTCAAAAAGCATTCAATAGATTAAACATAATGGTTTCGGAGATACAAGCAATTAAAAAAAGCATACACTAAGGTTTTTTTTACACTGGGGATACGTTCCACTTTTAATATGGAACCGTGTAAAAAAAGACTAAATAGAGCTGATAAATTCACATGCATTAACATATTAAATTGCTTCGATTTTGTTTGCATGGGTTACCTTTTCATGCAATGGTCAAAATACAGTTTCTAAAGTTTTGAGTATTTACACTAAAAGTTGTGATTTTTTTGAAAAACTGCCATATGATTACTTTTTGCCCAAAACGTAAAATGTAATTTGAATTAGGTCGGTAAGTTGTTCCGTTCTGGAGGTACCGCTGAAAACAACCCGTGTAAAAATAGGTTTTTCTCGAAAACTTGAAAAAGGGAGTGGTCCCATTTGCCCAAGGATGATACAACCCAAAAAAAACTGTGATTTTTTATCCTATAGGTGGTAAATAAAGCAATCCTTTAAGTTTTGTGTAAATCCGAGAAAGTCGAATACATGCGATTTGCACTTTTTCACGGTCACTTCGAATGGAATGACCCATATTTTAGTTCAGAATTGAACCAATTAGTACCACCAAAGTATGGCTTCTTTCTAAGTTGGATCTTAAAAATGAAACTGTTTTACAATTTCGTTGATAAATGGTTCTTTACTAGTGGTTGTTGCGATGTTCATAGGAACATTTGCATCCTTCACAAAATTTCTCCTAAAATAAATTGCACACCAAAAATGCGTCAGAACTTACCATAATCAATGAATCAGCCAAAAATTACTGTTCCTTTAATAGTGGCTGGATTTCTGAATAAAAAAGGGGAATTTTCGGGTAGTTGAATAGTTTTTCTAATTTGATAAAATGGCCAGATTAGGTTGAGAATATTCCCAAACAAATCAAACTATGAAATTATGTTGTGTGATAGTTACCATCATTTGAAAATTTCAATATTTATGTAACCTACATGTCTCGGACATAGAGTTATGGTCAATATGCATAGTACGGAATTTAAATTCCTTGATTGTAGAGTTAAATTAAAAGATTAAAAAATTACAAAGCGGCCAGAGGCAGCCATGCCCCCTTCACAACTTGGCGCCTATGTGTGTATCAGTATTACGTTTCATCTTACAATTCGATTTGTTAGACGAGTTGTTCTGTCCAATGTATGCGAAGCAGTAGTGCACGCTAATGTGTGGAACGGTTCCACGGATCGATGGTTTCCATCGATGGTTTGTGTGCGACGGGAGGAAAACAAGATCCAATTGGTTTTAGCTGGTATCAATCAACACGAGCTCCATTCAAGCTACTTAACTTCTCGAGCAGCAGCTGCAGCAGCAGCAAAAGCAGTTGTAGCTGCAGCATTTACCAAGATGTGAATCACGCTTGAAGGGGAGAAACGTGCGGTCACGATTCACTGAAGTGGATGCAGTATCTGCATCACAAAACCACACTCCGCTAGCCTTGTTGCAGCCGTCTTGTGCAATCTAATGGAAAATGAAACGCCGGATTTCAAGTGCGACGAGCGACGCACTGCAACAGGGCAACTCGGATGCTGTTCGCGCCACGTGAGGTGGGTTCCGATGGCGATAGTTTCGCTTATTCAATTTGCTGAACGATGGAGACATTTTTGGACGATGGTGAGTTATACTGCCACACAGGAACGCTTTCAAACTATAGACCTTATTTCAAAGATCTTGAAATCTAAAACTAGAACAGAAATCCAAAGATGTGTGTAGCCAAATTTTGTCATATGATATCAAGATTTTAGTTTCAAGACATTTGGGAGAACCTTGAAAAGTTCAGGATTTTCAAGAGATATTTTAACAATATAAAAAATTGATAAATGTCACATTGTGGAATTGTGGAATCAAGGTCATTTTATGCACCGCAGATGCCTTTCGAGGAGTTAACATTAATATAATTTAATAAATAATTATGAAAATTACCTATTGAAACGTTTCTACACCGCCGTCATCCATTCTGCTGTGGTGAATCTTATTCCCCCGGGCAGTTCAGTCCCGTCCCAAGCATGCACAACGGTGGTGATGCAATATCCTATCGCGACGCATCAGATCACCGAACGTGCCAAAGAGATACATCGTCCGGTAATCAAACAGCAAATTAGCCTAACGAGCAATTAACGCATAGAGGAATGAAAGGAGATTCACTCAACACTCGGTATGTTTGGTATACACTGGGAGCCACCACCGCGGAAGATGAGATTACTCAGCACCGTCGCCTACCTGAAAGTGTGTGCCTGATAGATATCATGCTACCGAAATCACATTTCCTATGAAAGTGAACGGCACGACCATCATCGTCGTCAGCAGGCTCAACACCAGGGTTGCCGTGTGACAGCAAAGTGACATAAACGCCACAGCATTTCATCTTTAGGTCATTTTATTTCGCATATTGTATTGAAATCACGTTTTGGCTTATAAGTGATTTATGTTAAATCGATTGTTTCTTACTGCAGAGATAATTTCGACATTGGCGCTTACGTCACATCGTTGTCACACGGCGCAGCTGCAACTTGTGTGCAGAGGATCAAATAATCACTATGCTCTATTTTCATTCCATTCACAATTAGCTTCGCTCGTCGATACTAACCCGTGTACTCGGGAACTGCTCTCCAGGGTATCAATCTTAGAACGAGGAGTTCTTTTGAACTGTACTAACCCATATCCCCATATAGCTTCACAGTATATACAAACACATCTCTGTAGCTGGTATCACCTGGGGTGTATCTACTTTAATGGCTCTCTCTGATAACACTCGCCAATTCGAACATATCAGCAAGTTAAATCCCGGATCAGGTACTCCTAAGTAGGACTCTAACAAAATCTACTATATCCTGGTCATCGTCCATGTTCTCCTGCTACCCATTAAGGTGCAGCGACAGGCAGCAAGGCTTATGGCATCCTGACAGAGGACAAAAGGTATTCCACTCTTAGATCACTGTGAGCCTCATGCTGGCTAGACATGCACTATACTGTTTGTACATTGTGAGCTGTTGATTAGGCTTATTAAAACCACCTCATATGGGTAGTCGTTCGGTGGTCTGTTAACTGGTGGTTCAAAGGCTATAATTCCACGAAGGGTAAACAAGTGAACCGTTCAATATGGGATCGAAATTTTTAATTACTGGCAGTAACTTTTGACGATGTTAATGTCGATTATTCTTAGAATTTGTGTTTTAAAAGGTTGAATAAAGCCTGTCCGAATAAAACCTTGTCATCCCGGTTGGGCACGTTTTTCACTTTATATGCCTTCATTTCCATGCTTTACGTTTTGTACATAGAATTTTGATTTTCCAACTTTGCGAGCCACCTTTCTCTCTGAAAGGTTGCGATTATTCTCAATAATGACTACAACTTACTTGTCCATTTTAGCGGATGCATACTTTTCGGTTTGTTCCACTTCCAACCTTCCGATCCACAGTCAAGCGCTGGTCAAATGATTTGCAAACACAAAACACGGTACTTTTCGGTAGTTTTAGTTTCTTGGCAAGATTGCGTACCGATAAATTCGGATTTTGCTGCCGTTCGTACAAAATACGTTTGCGCACTTCCACTTGATTCGACGCCATTTTACCGAATGCAATAAAAATGTAAACATGTTGTACCACGAAATTAAGTTGAGAGTTTCAGCTGTCTTATAAGTAATTGAAACGTTTCAGCGGTCCGCGAAATAATTAAAAAACTACACTGAAAGAAAAGGGTCGAAATTTGACGTTACTTCAATGAATACGTAACCTTCATCCAGCGAATATACTAACATTTTCAACGTTGAAAAATAAAACACAAATGTGCATAATTTTTTTAAATGTTGATGGATTTTGACAACAAAAAATCATAACTTATCGAAAAAAAAAACTTCAATTTTAGGATTCTGGTTCGTTAAAGAGTATGATAAACGTGGTTCTGGAGTTATTCCGGGATGTCTGGAGGTGGCCAACGAACATATTCACCCGATATTTCACTGCTTAAGATGTTGTTCAGCCATATTTCATTTAAAATTATTATAAATGGTCTCTACGGATATAACTTGAACGATAACAGGTTTTTTAGCAGTTTTGGTCGCCATGGTCATTTCAAGACCGTTGCCAGTGTTTTGAACCATCTACCTCCACGTGGAATCCTCGGGATAGTTTTTTATGACCTAGGGCTTAATTACAATGGCGAATTTGATTTATAATTTAACCAGCACGTGGTGCTAGTTACTAAACAATTTTTTGAACTTCTGTATCTCCAGCATCTGATTATTTCAAAATTTATCAGAAATTCAACCACCGAAATCCCAAATTCAATTTTTCTAACTTCTATTTCTCTAGATGGATGAAATCTTCAGGAAAGTTTTTTTTTTTGATGATCTAGGGCTACATCACAATGGCCTAAGGTGAAATTCAGGCCTAAGGTTGAATCAGGTAAATTTGTATCTGATGCGCTAAGACCAGTGGCGTGTCGTAGATTTTGAAAGCACCTGTACACATTTGTATTTTGCATTCACTTAGATTTGATAAGCTCATCAAATGAAATTGTTTATTATGAAAGCTTTGTTTTTGTTTGTTTGTTTTTTTGTTAATTCTTGATACTTGATCGATCCACCTAGCTCGTTGCGCGCCTCTTCTCATTTTTATCATTTTAACTGGGCTGTCGTTCGACATTCTTACGACATGCCCAGCCTTCCTTAGTTTACCGATTATAGCGGTGTGAACGATGGGAGGTTCTCCCAGCAACTGTAGCAATTGGTTCATTCGCCTCCTCCAAGTTCCGTCTTCCATCTGCACTCCACTGTAGATCGTCCGCAACACCTTCCGTTTAAAGACACTAAAGGTGCCTTGGTCCTCCACGAGCAATGTTCATGTTTCGTGGCCGTAGAGGACTACCGGTCTGATTAGTGTCTTGTAGATGGTCAACTTTTTTCGATCTTAGCGTCCTTCGGAATCCAAAGTAGGCGCGATTGCCAGCCATAATGCGCCTTTGTATATCTCTACTGGTGTCGTTATCGGCGGTCACCGTCTCGATTTCATCACCATCGATCTGAACTCGTAGTGTGAGGCCACAAAGTCTTCTCGTGAGCCTTTTCCTGTCATGTCTTGTTTTTAACGCATTAATGACAAGCCCAATCCTACTAGTTTCAGTGTCGAATGTGATGTACGTCACATCTTCTCAAAGCTGCGTGCTACGATGTCTACGTCGTTGGCGAAGCCAAAAAGTTGGACGGACTTCCTGAAGATCGTGCCACACGTGTCTATCCCCGCTTTGCGAATCACACCTACCAATGCTATGTTACATAGTAAAGACGACAATCCAACCAACACCTTTCTGTTACCTCGAGAGTGTCCCTGGGACTCGGACGACAAACATCACTCGTTCCATCGTCGCTTTGACCAACTGCGTAAATTTTCCTGAAAATCCTTATTCGTGCATGATCTGCCGTAGCTGGTCTCGATCGATACAGCTGATTTGATATCGATGAAAAGATGATTTGTGGGCACGTTATATTCGCGACATTTATGCAGCACTTGCCGTATCACGAAAATCTTGTCCGTAGTAGCGCTCTGGCATCCATAAATTCCGCTTGGTACTGCTCCGCGAACTTCTCTGCAATTGGTGTCAGGCGGCGTCATATCATTTGAGGGAGCGACGAAGGCCAACATTCCACCCTTTTCCCCCCGCCCCCCCCCCCCCCCCCCCCGCCCCCCCATCCCGCCACCCCAACCTATTAATCCCCCCACGCAGGCCCCGACCTCCCTAGTTTCCCGCTAAAACCCACTAAGCACACGTACATAATGAGCCCCATCCTCGTTTCCCCCCTCCTCCCCCCCCCTTCTCCTCTCTTCTTCTTCGACAAAAAAAAAAGGTTATTCCGAGAGTCGAAGTGACGTTTGTCACTTGGTGAAGTGAGAAAACTCACCTGCAGTGACGTGACTCTTCTGGGTAAATCAAATGGAGAGTCACGTCACTGCAAGTGACTTTTCTCACTTCACCAAGTAACAAACGTCACTTCGACTCCTCGGAATATCATGACATAACATTATCTAAACTAACGAATCTTGCGACAAAGGTGTCTGATAACAGCTTTTTTTTTTTTTTTTGGATACACACCTACTACACCTTCTCTAAACGACAAATAACAATTTACAATATCGTAATGTGTATGCAACCTGGGATTTTCTAGCAATATCAATGGTTGCATCATCCATCCCAGCAACAAATTCAGAATCTTGCACTACACGGCAAATTTTATCAGTTATATGGGAACCAATGACGTACAAAAGTTCCTTCTGGTTGGGAGCGGATGGAAGCGAAGATACATTGTTGTTGATGATGAAACTGGAGAATGACAAAACCCTGGATATCAGAAATTCACAGAGATCACTAAATCGATGAACGTCTTTTTGGCCTGTTTTGATAGTTCAAAATACATCAACAAATGAAAAAAAGTTATGCACATTCAATTGTATTTTTTTTTCAACGTTGAAATTGTACCACCCCTAAGACTACCGGATCCTCATTGCTAAATTTCAAGCGGTACGCATTGCGTTACACAATCTTCTTGCATGCATTTAGATCTAAGACAACATATTCCAAGAGAAATGGTGTTCTGATCCTAAACAAAAGCATCACGTAGACGAATCCGTTTCATACGTACGATTCTCCCCCCACTGGCCATTACCATAAACTGGAAGTACTCAGTATATCCCGTCTCGTGATATGCGTAGCAAACACAGTGATTGTGAGGATAAATAAATCAATTTAATAAAATAACTCACAACACTGTTTGCCTGCAGTAGCATATCAAAAGCACTTGGTCGTTATCGTCGTCGTTACCGCCAATGTTCACCGTTGCTGCCGGGGAAAGTTCCGCCACCCCGACTCAAGTCATTATCAGAAAGGAGAAAATTATTCCATCCCAGTTAGAAGGCGTAGAGAACTTGCTACTGAATCCCAATTTGCAACATCATCGTCCGTCGGAATGCGTCTATTTGCTCATCCATGTTTGCTAAGCTGTATACCCTTACTCTCCGTCTAAATCAAAAATATTTCTCCGAGCCGAATGAAACAACAGAAGAAGGCTACCGGAGCGTGTCTGATTTTCTAACTTGTTTCACAAACAAAAACACCCAACGAAAGATGACAATAATATACACGTTTTACGGCCAGATGAATCTCGTTGTTGTGCAGAGACGAAGCCGCAACTAACAGCACAACTCGTGCGGCCAATTTCTATCCATTGTTAATTAAATGGGACGGCAAATTAGAACCGATGAATTAAAATGTGTGAAACATTGGATGATCATCGAAAAGCAAAGAGGTAGAGCCAGAGCTAAATTGAACGTTCCCAAGCGGAATCGTTTCATTCGAAGCAATTATTGACTTAAGTTGAATTGGAACGCTCGTTGACTTCGTAACTGATGTCAGTAGAAATGTTTCAATTGTTCCAAAACAGTCAGGGATGGCTTCTTACGCCACATGCTACTTTCGAATTTTCAATACCAACTTCTTTTGATACTTTTCGGGGAAGAAAACAGTCTATTTACTGTTCTGTTAGTTTTGAATTAACCTCTTATCATTTGCTGTATTTGCTTTGTTGTCTTTAGTTACTGTAGGCTTTCAGTGGATTCTCCCTTAGCACAGTCGGTTAATCGAATTATGCTGGGTGTGGTTTAGGCCTTTTTTCGTAAAATAAAATTTCTTGATTCTTTAGGCGGCATTGGGTAGGGTATGTGTCCCTTGACTCAGCCTAATATGCAACAATCGATTACATTATTTGTTATAACTCGATTACATTATTTGTTATAACTCTATAATAACATTTGAACTAGAAGCAACATTTAAGTTTATGCCTTTCGACTGCTCAAACTTCATGACTTCTTGTGAACAATCTACTTCTAGTAATTAAATAGACGAATGACCATAGTGACCATTTCGAGACAACCCGAATACTGCGAGGAAGCCCTTCAGGAGGAGACAAATACGGGGCTTTCATAACATAAGTGAAAGAAGACTGGATTGGGCATACCATTTTTTGGCTTTTTTTTGCACCGATATTTCAGCATGGTCAATATCGAGTGAAAAAGGGAAATCCTCATGTTGGTGCGTTAACTTTGACGCCAGCTGAAGTCTAAACCACTTGATAGAAACAATTCAAATTTAGCCACATTATTTCCTATAATGGCTATGGTAAATTTTTTAAAAAGGTACCTAATTTTTTTAAAGAAATACAGATTTTTAAAATTGGTATGTCCACATACATATATATGTTGTTCATATATGTACATATATATGTTGTTCATATATGTTATGAGAGCTTTATAAATCCTATAAATTCAAAACCTTATCAACATGACATTTTAGTCACATAAGGTTTATACATTGGTCATAGTGTTTCTGCCAAAAATATTGATAATTGACAAAGTTACAGAAGGCGATTTTTGGAAGTAAAATTTTGCTCGGCTTTTTTTTGCTACTGAGTGTAGACAATAGTCATGTAAAAAAAATTAAATCATTCGGTTTCAATACGGCTGAGCAATAACGATTGGCGACAGGAATTAGCCCACTGCCAACACGGCCCCGCACCCTATGTTGACGACATGAAACGTGAAGTTGTAGCTAAGGTTCAAGTATTCACAGCATATTTACATTTTTGCGTTCACTCCACAAATATAGCCACTACAATGGTTCAAAGAAAAGTTGGTACCTTCAGCCTCACCTTACACTAACTTTTTTTACTACTCCCATATTCTACTTCTTGGATCAGGTTCATCAGTTTAGCATATATAATTAACGTTTTAATTATGGTTCATTTTCCGAATATCGAAATGATCAAGACAAAAGATGATCTTTTCGGGTCATAGGATCAATTTGAAAATCGAACATCGACATCAAAAGGATGGATCTCGCACTGAAAGTTTATCTAATCTAATCTAATACAAACGCAGCCAGTACGAGAAAGCATCCTGGAAATAATTGGGTTAGATGACGCCCAATTTTTTTTTTGTCAATATTGATGCTTGCAGCACATCAAAGAAATTATTCAAGCGTCAAAGCGGCCAGGCCTACTGCGTTGCATTGACCGCAAAAGATGATTCTGTAAAATGAGTTGGATTCAAAAGAATAGATTTGAACCACAATGCATTTTGTGAATCTACAGTGGAGGAAGGATGCGCGGACATACCGTACCATAAGCTCTGAGGTAAGTTATTAAAATAAATATAATAAGATTATAATAAAAATGTAAAATCAATATGCTATGTCATATAGAATAGTATATAAAACATAGTGAAGGGAATATCCCTTCGTAACGTAACGAAATAACGTATTATGTTGATAAAAATTACACATGTCTGCACATTGTTGCCCTGCTGCAATGGTAGAAGGATTTGCGTATCTATTATGAACCTAAAAGTTTATACACTATATCATAGCTAAGAGAAAAAAGTTGAAAGTTATTTTACAAAACTTGAAAACTCCATGCATGACCTGAAATTATGCATACAGAATAGTTTATCTAAAATGTCGATGTGCTGTTCCGATTCCTTGCACCACTATACTCATTTGTAGTGAATCTCATAGGTTTAAATGACGACATCCACTGGTTGGTCACTGATCTAATCTAATCTAATCCAACACAAACGTAGCAAAATAGAACAGCATTTATGAATATAAAAATTAAATAAAATAATATTCGCTGATCTAAATTAATAGAAAAATACTTAATGATAAGAGGCAATAAAATATCTATACAACCTGGAATCACCTGCCTTGAAACCTTGATCTCGCACTAAAAATTTATTTTCCTAAATTAGCTTTCACTCGCTTCGTAATCATCGATTTTGAACATAGAACAAATGTCTCGTATATTGTATGAAACAATCATATTGCTTTTTATCTACACTGCAAGTTAATTTTAGTTTATATAACGAAATCGAAGGTAGAACTAACGAATCTGTTCGTTGTTTTCAGCAACGAAACTGATTTGTTCTTTTTATAAAGATACCTTCATAATTAATGGCACAAGCGCGACTGTCATAAGCACGAAGCATTTGTTGACACAGAAACAACATTCGTGCATTGTACGGAACAAATGCTATCATTACACCTTTTTGAATAATGCACGAAACAGATTTTGTGACGACCAGCCAATCGCTGCTTCGCTGGTTTTGCTGCTGGGATGGGCGGGAATAATTTATTTATCCCAAAATACAAATTGAGGCGCTGTCGAGAGTTATAACTTCATACACATTCAATTATCATCTCACGAGTCGCCATGGCATAGTGAGATGAATTGAGGATGTGGTATCAGCTCTTTCCAAAAATGCAGGTTCGAATCCCATGTCAGAAACATTAAAAAAAAAGACGCTGGACAACTCCACGTGGTTGCGCTTTTTAGTCAATTACATTTCGATTTGATAAAGTATTTCTCTCAGTCATTCAGGCAACCATCAGAGAAACGTTTCTTTTAAATTGGTAACAAAATATTCGTAGCTCTTTGTACTTTTTTTCGTACAATGCACGAATGTTGTTTCTGTTTCAACCAATGCTTCTTGCTTTTGAAAGTTGGGCGTGTGCCATTAATTACGAATGTACAGGGTGCGGCAGAAAATCATGCGAAAATTTGTTCTATTTCTTTCAAATCCCATTTTCAACTAATTCAAGCAATAATATCAACATTTTCGAGTGCAGTTATCTATATAAAGTACTTTTAAACAAATTTATTGAATGTGTCCTCCATTTTTATTAATAACATCCTCGAGCTGACGCCGGAAGCCAGAGCATGCCTTTTGGACGTAGTCCTCCGACATTGACTGCCATGTGCGTGTTATGGTTGACTTCAGGGTTTTAACACTAGGGTGTGATGTTTTGCAGGCTCGTGCTTCAACGTATGCCCAAATCGAATAATCCAACGGATTAAGATCTGGACTGCTAGGGGGCCACAAATCCTTCGGCCAAAACTTCATGTTATCGTTCAACCATTGTTGGGTTCGAATGGACGTGTGACACGGCGCTCCATCCTGCTGTAGGACAACGTTTTGGTCGTCGGAGAAGTTGGCCTTCACCCAGGGAAGCACTTGGTCTTTTAAAATACCGATATACACTTCGGTATTGATTTTAACTCCAGCATCAATGAAAACAGGCGGCATTTTCAAACCGTAGGACAGCACCAAGCCAAACATCATGACACCAGCCGGATGTTTGGTTTGAAATTTGAATTTCACTTTTTCCGGAACGTTCTCCATTTTCTGCGGTGAAATGGACCGGTCCGTGCGGCTGTTGGCCACAGCATCGATGCTGAAAAGCTTTTCGTCGGAGAACAGGATTCTCATTTTTTCCTTCTTCAACAAGGAAAGCAATCTCTTGGAACGAGTCACTCGTAGTTCCTTGACCCGGTCCGTAATCAAGTGGCGTTTCACTCTGGCTCTGGAAGATGCATGCAGGTCTTCTTTGATGATTCCCCGCATGGATTTCTCCGAAATATTGGCTTCCTTTGCAAGTTTTCTTATGGAACGCACCGTGTTGCGAGCAATTTTTGCACGGACCGATTTGATCACGTTCGGCGTGCGTGTAAAGCGCGGACGTCCGCTTCCCGGCTTCCGCTGCTTAGGACCATCCTGCAGGGACTTTTTTATGCGGTAAACTGTTGCCAAATGGCACCCTACCACCTTGGCAATCTCTTTCGGCTTCTTCTGGGCGAGCAACAAACTGGTGATTCTTTCGCCAACATTTTGACGAATTTGCAATAAAACAAATAGAATGTTTGGATGCAGCACTTGAAAGTAAACATAAACAAATACGCTTTCGACAGAAATTAGTCACTAGCTACACGAATTAACCCAATACTCATGTTTGAACATTTTCGCATTATTTTCTGTCGCACCCTGTATCTTCATAAAAAGAACAAATTCTGTCCGTTGCTGAAAACAACGAACAGATTCGTTAGTTTTACCTTCGACTTCGTAATATAAACTAAAATTAACTTTCAGTGCGTAAAGATCAATTCAAGATAACCCAATCTTAGTTCGTATGTAAGTAAAGGCAACTGTGGTTGGTCCATTTCAAGGCTAGAAGTAGACTATTCATGAAAAATCATGAAGATTGAGCCGTCGAAAGGCATGTTTCGGCGAAAATCCGTTATTATCCCATCTTAAAGGGTTCCCCTGGGCCATCCGGATTGTCTCGGAATGGCCAATGTAGGCATTGGTCCATTTCAAGGCTAGAAGTAGACTTTTCATGAATAATCATGATGTTTAAGTTTGAAAATTTGTATTGTCGCTGCCTCATGGATCGTGGCAAAACTTGCCCTCTTCCGGCACAAATCTTTGTAGCCAATCGGGTTAAAAAGGGCAGTATCCACCAGAAACTAGAAATTGGAACCTTAATAAGCATTATAAAAAAGACTTTTATCCTATTTATCTACATTCAATTTCTTTTTTACTAGAAATCTTTCAATTTCTTTATGAGTCGTTTATTTATTTTTTTAATGCCATTTTCTAAGCTTTTTTAAATGCCATTTTCTCAACAGCATGATTGTGTGGCAAGTGCTATCTTACTTTTTGCCCAGATATTTTCATTTCATTTTCTTCTACGACAAATTCCTAGACCAGACCGGGAGTCGAATCCAGCCACTTCCAGTATTGTGTGGCTTTGTAGCCACCCCTTAATCGACTGAGCAAAGGTAGATGTTGCTGTTATGCCGAGTTCAAATTTTCATTCATCAAAGCCACTGATGTCAGTTAACTAAGGCTTGCTTCATTTAGAATTGGAACAAACTTTTGCTCATATTGTGGCGCTCCTGGTGGACGGATTTGGAAGTTCTTGGCGCTCACGTGTCAGGAATTTTGTCAGCTTCACGTATGTATTTTTGACATTCCGCAAATCGACTGTACTTTGTAAACAATCAACATGGAAGCCGAAAGAAGGGAAAAAAATGTGCACAGTTATTTGGAAAATCCATTGTGGTCTGCATCTAGGCTAGCTAAACAGCTGAAATTGCCTAGAAATACCGTATGGCGCGTTATCAAACGGTATAAGGAAACATTGACGACGATTCGGAAGCCTCAAGCCAATCGTCGGAGTGGAACTGTCGACCGGAAACTGCGTGGTAAGATTTTGTAGACGATTAAGAGGAATCCCAATCTGTCGGACCGTGATTTGGCCAGAAAATTCGGTGCTGCCCATAGTAGCGTGAGGAGAACTTGACTCCGGGCAGGAATCAAGTCGTATCGAGCTAGCAATCAGCCAAATCGGACCATAAAACAGAATAGTGTGGCCAAAATCCGTGCTCGGAAGCTATACGACCAGGTGCTGACCAAGTTCGACGGGTGTCTTCTGATGGACGATGAAATTTATGTCAAGGCTGACTTCGGGCAAATCCCAGGTCAAAAATTTTACTTGGCAACGGCTCGGGGGGATTTTCCAGCCAAATTTAAATTTGTTTTTGCCGACAAATTTGCACGAAAATTCATGATTTGGCAGGGCATTTGCAGCTGTGGCAAAAAAACGAAAGTTTTCGTTACAAATAAGACAATGACGTCGGAACTATACCAAAAAGAGTGTCTCCAAAAACGAATTTTTCCGTTCATTCGATCCCACGACCATCCCGTAATGTTTTGGCCAGATTTGGCAAGCTGTCATTACAGCAAAGTCGTTCAAGAATGGTATGCAGAGAAAGGGGTCCAGGTTGTTCCGAAAAACCTTAACCCACCCAACTGCCCCCAGTTCCGCCCTATTGAGAAATACTGGGCAATCATGAAGAGGAGACTCAAGGCAAAGGGAAAGGTTGTCAAAGACATCAATCAGATGAAGACCTGGTGGAATAAGATAGCTAAAACGATGGACGAAGAAGGTGTGCGCCGCCAAATGAGCCGTGTTACAGGAAAAATTCGAGAATTCCTTCGAAACCGTGACGAATAATTTTATCCGTATTTTTTCTTAAAAGTATGAAGAAAACGCTACATTTGTATAAAAAAAGATCTTGAATTCAATAATAAATAACTGAAATACAGGCAATTGTTTTTGTTCCAATTCTATCTGAAGCAAGCTTTAGCAAATCAATAAACTTCTAAGAATTTTGGTTTTACTTATCTAGTTTATGTCGGCCCTCTCTTAAGTAATTAGTGTAATAGCTTTCGTAAATAGGATCCACTGGAGTGTAGGGCAGATAATTCTTACCACTCATTCACTTACATAAATATCTGGGCAAAAAGTAAGATAGCACTTGCCTTCGTTTTTTTTTTCAAGAAATGATTTACCAACCACCATTCAGTAATTTCCTACCTGTTCGTAAGAATTTCAAATGATGCAATAAATTAAATAATACATTGCCGCTCTAATTTATACATATATTCACCCCTCTGCATTCATGTATCGGAAGCTATTTTGAAGACGTAAATCCGATCTGTATCGGCATAATTTTCTTCTATTTGATAACGTTCTGAACTCTCAGAATATTCAGAAGAACTCTCGTGCGTAAGCCTACATTAATTCTTATCCGAATCCATTAACTCTAATGTCTCGTGCTAAACATGGCACAATGTAGCCACTGATACCTAAATGGCTCATCCCGCCAGACGAATTATGGAGCGGCATATAGCTACTCTTCTCTGCCCTTTCTATGGCATGAAATTTATTAATCTACTCACCAGCTGCTATCGCTAGACATTTCGTTGGCTTCCTCGAACGTGATACGCAGATTTCCCTCTCGCTCTATGACTCGTCGTCATCGCCTTCCTCTCAAAAGGCTAGCTGTTGCCTTCTACTCCCGAGACCTAGTGAACGCCGAGATTGAACATTGAACCTCGACCGGAAAGTGTTACTTTATAAAATCAATATAACCCACTGTCGTACAACGCTCATACTGCTCAATGTTGTCGGACTTTGCACGGAGTGCAAGAGGAAGAAAGTGTTCACAACTTTGAACCGCATCGTGTACACCGAGGCGTACGTTCTATCCCTTTGATCCTGACCTTAATCCCCCGCCACTACGAGGAAGGAAGATGCATGTTGGTACTATAATCTTCTTTCAGACGGCCCAACGACTTCATAATTCTCCAATTTATTCTTCGGAAATGGTGCGCCATTTGCTAACGACATTTCTGCAGCACAGCCGGCACCAGGGGTCTCGGGTACTGGAATTGTCTTCCATCCGTTTCTGCTGGTTATGTCTGTACCGTGTCAATCCGTGTGCTTGCGAATTCAGTTGACAAGCATGAAGCAGAGTTATTGGATTGTGTATTATTGGTGAATGGGTTAAGAGCAGGGGGACCATTATTTTAAACAGCACTTTCGCACGTCCGTGAAGCCTGTGTTTGAAAAGACACTTGAGCTTTGTCAAAAATTGACGATCCTTTTTTTTTGTTAACAAGATTGAAAGTAATCGAAAGCCTTCTCGCGTAACCTTTGAAAAGTGCCTATCGTCGTTGATCGATTATCTTCATCGACTTTTTCTTCTGCGAATAACGCAATTGTAAGTAGAATTTATTGTTTAATATACAAGCTAACAACGTCTTCTCCCGACTTAAGTTATTAGCAGAGTCATAAATTCAATTGCTTAGCCATTATTAACCAAAGAGAACGTCGATTAAGAGAATCGATCGACGAAGCTAACCGCTTTGCAAATGTTACGTGATCCTTGATTAATTTGAACTCGTCATTGGAGTCCGAGGTTTTGTTTTATTTTCGAACTAGCTCAACATATGCGGTAGTATATTCTATAATACTGCTCGCAGCTTGGATTTGGTGGCGTGCGTGTTAATTGGTCAGTTTCTTTGATTATTGATCGTCTCGCTCAACTCGAAAACGGGCAAACTGAACATCGGAAATCTGTTGTGGCTGCAGCTACTGTATTCTAATCCAAACAGCATCATATCGAAACTGAGCACAGCTAAGAGAGTGTGTGGTTTTGAATCCAGTCTATGTCTCTCGGGTAGGCTGCGGCCTCGATATGATGATTGATTTCACCTTCCAGCGAAAAGTTGGTGGAGGAATGGTGAAAAGCGAGGATTAACAAATCCTATGCCATACCGCAGAGCCAGCAAATGGCACATTGTGCGAATCGTATTTCAACTCAAGTGCAGAGACTTCTGATGTCTATAAATTATCAAATCTAGGTGCATCAAAGCGCATTGGTTTTAGCCAGCTGCTGTTCGTTCGCCGCAGGGTGTCAGCAGTGGATCCTAGGTTGAGAACCAGTGATTGACAAACAACCAGTCAAGATGACATAATTGATATACTGGAGAATCCAGTTTTGGTTAGCCAAATCCCGTGAGGCGGGGGACAGGTTGGTGTTTGGTTTCATAAACTGTCGATTGTGAGCAAGAGTCGTTTATTGGATTTCTCTTGACAAATTCTGCATCCGGAAATGTCATTTGATTTCCTGCCAAAACAGAACTTTAATGTAAAAGTAACAGTAAAATATTACATCCGTTCCGTCTTACTATTCAGTTAGTTTGAATATTGATTACAATCACGCCTGCTACTTTTTTGCCACTGACGTTAGAAAGTTGTGCTAGCATTTGCACAGGCGCTCCAAATTTCCTCAACAGCCTTCGTTTAAGCACAGTAATGGAAAGAAAGGGAGAGAAAGAGAAAGCTTGCTCAAATCCTGCCGCGCTCGCAGAAAACTCTTTCAATTTATCATAATCAGAAGGCTGTCTTTCGAGGTTCTGAAGTAATCCTGCAATTATTGATGTAATAAAGTACACGTTTAACTCACTCGAAAGTAAAGCCACGCTCTTGTAGAAGCAAACCCGACAACGGCTGTTTCATTAAGGCTTCAAAGTTGACGTTTCCAGATATGAATCGTCTATCGTGCTGCAAGTGGCATTGGAAAAATTGAACAATTAAAGCTATCATATGGCTGTGGTTGCTGGTGGTGATGGTGTGGTAATCGTGGCATTTTGGGCATGCCTCACACCCGATAACGATCATCAAGCGCAAACGGTTGGAATAGATGGATCTCGGTCGGATTCAGAGCGTGAAACGGATTTATATTTGTATCCCACGCTACGACGTTGAGCCCTGGCTGAGTCCGGGTGTTGTTGTAGCCCACACGCACGCGAATTGTAGGTTTGGTTTGTTAGCGATAACTTCGTGGACAGGGGAAATTCCGTGTCAGTACGAAGCCTCCGTACCTGATGGGTGCAGATTGATTATTTGACGTAGCGTGAAATGCTGACATAAGTATCTCAGTTAATGAAAATCGTCGCGCTTGATGATCCGACGTGAGGATGATTGGTTGTTTCATGTTGTGTTTTGTAAATGATGATTTTCAATCGTAAGCTTCTTCATATTGTTTTGCTTTATTGCGTCCCCACTGAGTATTGATGTTGAGGCATTTTTTCAACTTTGCTTTCTTTGAGGAGCGGCACAGCAGGTACCATTTCTCTTTTTTGGCCGTGGTATATGTTACTTACTGAACACTGAAAATCTATTTCTTGTTGAAAAAAAAAACTTTGTTTAAAATTCATTTTAATATTTTGGCTCATTCGCAATGTTGCCACATGGGATTTTTGGATGAAGGACTACGTCTTTGTTTTGTATTCTGGGGTACAATTAAAAAAAAAAAGACCTAGTGGGACAGTCGCGAAAAGTGGACAGGTTTTGAGCGTTAATATCTCAGTCGTTTCTCCAATGATTTCCAAAATGTGTGCCCGATTCCAATATTGAAAACTATTGATATTCAAAATTGAACTATTGAAAATAACGCAATTATGAGGTAATGTCGTATAATTACTATATCGCCTATCGCCTTTGGTTAGACAGCCATTGGTTATGCAGTCGGATAACCAAGCCAGTGGTGAATTTGTAGCCAGCCGGTTGGCGCAACCACGAGTGAAATAAGTATGCTCTAGTTGGCAGCCATCTTTCGGTAAGGCGGTTGAGTGGTATGAACGGTATAAGCCAGCCACCATCATAATCGTCAATGTATGTAGCAAATGCAACATTAGCATGACCAGTTACTAGTAATTAGTAGATAATAGATTTCAATTATCTGCTAACAACTGTTGTCAATATGACGATAGTATTGCTGGCTAATGAACTGTCGCACAATATTAGTAAAGATGTGAATGGGCCATACGACAGCGCCATAAAAGATCGATGAAACATGGATCTTTAAAAATCCGTCTTCTTTAGGACAACCAGTTTGATTTTTCCAGCTAAAGAGTTTGTTTGGATTGGAATATATCTAACACACCGTTCCAAACTATTGTCAATTGAAAGCCAGCAGTGGCTTAAAAAGTTTCAGCTTTCTCTTCGCCGCATACCTTAAATTTTCTGTACAATTACAAACACAGCTCGGACATTTAAATGGTCTCTATATTATTCCGAAGCTCAAGTAAAGCAAGCTTCTGCCAGAGGAGCATGCCAAATAGAAAAATCACTGTCCGATCACGGACACTGAACTCGGTGTGGCAATCCTCGGCTCGGAGGATTCTAGCGGATATGGTAAATCCCCCCTATGGGAACACCAACATGAACAACGAAAGCTCGACTGAAGAAAATGTAAACCTGTAGTCCTGAAAAAGACTGTTTGTTTTCGGCTTGTTCGGAGAGGAAAAAAAGTCGCAAACTGTATAAAAACACTTTAGTTATTTATTGAACTGTCTTCTTCAATGGTTATGGACTGTATGAATGATTTGTGTAGAACGCGCACTTTTAAATGCTTCTCTTCGAATAGAAAGCATCAATAATATCAATGGATCTATTATGCACAAATCGGTAACAGGTTTCCATAAGGGGTATCTGCAACAGAAAGCCTAGTTGAGCGCATTTCTACAATCACTCTTCTTGTTTTAAAAAAAAGAAAGAAGAAGAACATTCAGAGCGACTGGGCATTTTAACCGTCGCCGGTAGAACTAATCTAATCAAGTACAATGGGGTTGTAATGTATTAGAACGAAAATAAGAACTGTAGAAAGTTGGGCTGAAAAAGAGCTACTAGATTATTGATAATATATCAATAAGCTAAAATGATTACCCCAATTCAGTGATTTCTAGGTAATGGTGAAAAAAATTGGAAGTCATTTGTTACAGAGTCATTACCGTTCTTTTTCAAGCCCGTTGGCATAAGAGGGATGCAATTCGGTTAGTAAGACAGAAATAAGATCTAAAACCATGAGTATGAAAAATAAAATGTAACCAAAACTCATTAAAATAAATAAGTTTTAGCTTCGGATGTTGATCCCAATACATTTGTAATTAGTTGCGGATCAATGCTGCTTGAACTCAATGTTGTCTGAATGTTCTAACGGAAAAGGGAAAAAGTATTTTCTTTTCGATGGCTGAATAACGATTAAAGCATCTTGAAAATCTGTCTATTGCTTTCTGTGTGGATTGGTATTCAAAAAGTAAAAAATGTCATTGATTTGCTATGTTTGGTCGTTATATTAGCTGAGGAATATGACACTTCAAAATAAATATGAATGTCAGAAATGTTGGCGTATCGTGTGGCTTGTGCTTCTGGCAAATTTTAATGTTGGGGTGCTGGTTAAAAGAGTAGTATATTTCTTATTATTACTCTAACCATATCAGGCCTAAGTTTTTCCCAGCGTGATTATACAAGCAACTATTATACTATTTCAAATAATTTCTGTATTATTGAGTACCAGCTCAATAACATAGAAATTATTTGAAAAAGTATAAAATATATTTTTGAGATGTATTAGTGCGTCCAAACTGTCCTGGAATTGAGAACTTAAGATCTACAGTTGTAACTGTAGCTTTATCCGGTATACAATAAATCAGAATATTTATTGAATATGGTTGAATATTTATCGTAGCTTTGTATAGCCAAAAAGGGATCGGCTACTACTGTACAACGGTTACTTCTATATATCTTAAGTTTTGAACTCAAGGTCACTTTTTATGAGCTTGAACATCTCAAGATAATCTAATAATTACTAGTTACCTTACCGAAGTTTCACTGAATGTGTTTGAGTGCATATCGTCACCTTTCATAGGTTATAAAACTACTGTTACGACACAAGATCCTGACTTCTAAACTCAAGGGCAATTTTGGTTACCTAGAACATCCCAAGATATATCATTATATCTGTTGACCTTCCAGAAGACTGACTTAATTTGGTCAAATACATATTGTTACTTTGTTTAGTCCAGAAAGCTACAGTTACAGCTGTAGATTTTCAGCTTTGAACTCCAAGGATGGTTTGAATAATCAAGAACATCCGAAAATTATCTCATAATGCCTGTTGTTCTTCCAAGATATCCAATGAAAATGTTGCAATACACATCGTAGCTTTGCAAAGCCCAGAAAGCTTTTTTTCCCCGCTGCACGTCTTATGTTCTGATCTCAAGGAAAGTTTGTATGACCTAGAACATGTTATATTACTTTATAATGTTTGCTGACATTTACGAATATTAATTCATTTTGTTTGAATATTAATTTTTACATTGTATTGCCTAAACATTGCTGTTAGGATGCTGCCATGACAGTTTGGATGACCTAGACCATCCCAAGATTATCTTCATTTTTACGTTCAAAAATATTCACTGAACATGCTTGAATACGTGATGTAACTTTGTATAGCCTAAAAAGCTGCTGTTACTACCGATGATGCCAAGTTCTAAACTCCTGGGCAGTTTGGATTACCTATAACCTCACAAAGTTATAAAATAATGACAGATGATCTTCCAGAAGATTCATTGAATATGTCAGCTTATATATAAATTATATAAATATCACAAAAACGACTGCTACAACTGTAGATCATATGTTTTGAACTCAAGGGCAGTTTGGATGACCTAGAATATCCCAAGATTATCGCATTATGTCTTTTGACCTTCCACTATTCAATGAATAACAATAGGCAATGCATTTTGTCCCTTTGCATACTCTAAAAACCTACTGTTACAACTATAGATCTTATGTTCTGAACTTAAGGACAGTTTGAATGACCTAGATCATGCCAGTTTATCTCATTATTATTTTTACGTTCGAAAATATTCACTGAAAATGGTTGAATATCCCAACAAGCTATAGTCATAATGTACTTCTTAAGTTCTGAACTCTAGGACAGTTAGGATGACCTAGAACATCACAAAATTATCAAATAATGACTGTTGGAGTTTCCAAAAGGTTCATTCAATATTTTTGAATACATATCGTAACCATATATCTCTCTAAAAGATACTGTTTCAACTGTAGATCTGAAGTTCTGAACTCAATCACATTTTGGATAACCAAGAACATCCCAGAAAGATACAAAATGGTTAAACGTTTATTAACGAGAATTTAATAATCTGTATGCATATCAATGCTAAAACAACGCTCTACACTATTAATTAGGCAAATTTTTCTTCTGAATTTCTTCATAATCAGGATGTTCTAAGTCGTCAATTAGACCTTAACTCAGTTTTTTATTTTTCCCATGTACAAATTTTTTCCATTTTCCTTTTGGAGTCATATATGACCCCTTAGGCCTGAATGGGTTAAGCAAGAAGCTTATGGTTTTCTGGCCAATTGTCACCTAAAGAATTACAAGATATAAAGTTATCACATCTTATTTTTGGCCCATAAATACTTCTATCTTTTGAATATACATAAGTCATACCCAAATACTTTGTTTGAAGGAAATGTGCATCATAATTTTCTTTACATCTCCTCCGAAGAGAACCTTCTTGAAACATTTAAAACAAAAAAGTTATGCATAAAAACTCTTTCTTTTAAGTGCACCCTGATTTAAAGCTGGGAGAGAAACCTCTAGGTCCTATGTAGAGGTATAAAGCCTGATTTGGCCTCTTGTCACTATGCGAAATCCGTCCTGGAATGGTATTAGATACAAGAGTTCATAAAACGTGCCAAAAACAGAAAATCCACCAAACTGTCCAGAACTTCGCCCAATAGAGAAGTACTGGGCTCTAGTTAAGCGGAAACTCTTCGAAACTAAGAAGAAAGCCAATGGTACCGATGATTTCAAGAGAAGATGAGGATACCGTACAGAACCTGATGGCGGGTGTACCACAGGAAGTGCGAGAATTTTACAGAAAGAAGGATTAACATCTTAATCAACTGTTTCTAATGTAGATATAACTTTATCATTGTGAAATTAAAAATTGGTTTTGTTGAATTATGTGTAAATATTTTTTGCTGCTTTTATTTTGGTGTCCGAAATTTAACGTGGACAGGCTTAAAATGACTAACCTTTAATCTTAAGATTCGTTAAAAAGTCAGCAAAAGTGCCGCCACAGCAATAACTTTTGAAATCACGAGTTCTGTCTCCACTTGGCCAATATTCCTAGAGTCAATTTCATGCAAGACACTATGTTACCAAAGGCAAACCCCAAGAAGTTATTAATTTTACCGTGAAAAATGCTTCTCCGTCTACTATGGGGCGGTGGAAACTGTAATTAGTTTTTCTTATAGTCTATATAGCCAGCAGAGAGGCAACATCGAAATGTGTCAAAAGATCGTGATCGAAATTAGCTTGAACATATTATCCATATTTGGAATGACCTCACGCATAGCTACTATTCGTTGAATTTTAGCTTCTTGAAAATCTTTCACTAAAAATTCGTGGAACTCCTTTGAGATGTGGATGAGTCAGATCCATATTTCTTTGGGTTTCAAATGCCTTTAACACATTTCCTAGCTCTCATTTTTTTTTCCAAGATTCAACTCGATGTACATGCTGAACTTTTGAGTTCGAGACGCCTCTGGATTTATGTCTCATTTTTATTATAAGTAGCCCAAAAATTAGTAGCTATTCAATTGGTCAAAACATTTTCTTGACCGGACAAGTAATTTTAACGTACTTAAACACGTGAAACAAATTTGAAATCCTATCACAGATCAGCGCAAGTAAATAAGTCAATTCAAAAACACTTCATTAAAATCTCCCCAGTTTTACGGCGTTAAATTGAAATATTAGCCAACGGGGATCGGCTAAATTGACCTCGTTCATTTCCAACTTCAGTTAATCCTATTCACAGGAATTGACTCGTATAATCATTGCAACTGTTCCTAATCCTTTCCGGTTCATTTTCCAAACCGATTTCTGACCCAGTAAGGCAGCGATAAAACTAAATGACAGGCTATTTTTCACCACAGCGAACCAGTCATACGCCATGGGCGATGTATTCTGCAATCGGCTTCAGCGATAGGGATTATGACCCGAGGTAAATGTTTTGCATTTCGCTGAAACGTACATCTATCTCAATCGCTGTTTAATCTTATTGTCCAACTTTTCTGATGCCATAAAATTACCATGTCCGGATGGGCCGCAGAAAAGCTGGAAAGCCTACAAACACACATCGGAACAATCTCGTCACCAACCGATCCGCCTGCCTGTCTGTCGATATCGAGAATCCGACAGCGTCCATTTAACCTATCGGGAGGGTGAGGTTTCAATTAATTTGATTTCGATCTAAATCGGATTACACAAATTTTGCGTTGATGTTTCGATGGTTCCAATTTGTAAAGCTGGTTCAGCGACGTCAAGGGCAATTCTTCCCTAGAGGAGAACCGTTTTTCAATCCCAGATACAAGCGTTCCTGTTTCGAATGTCAACGAGTCAGGACCTTCCACTCTCATAATCAACTAACTGCAACATAGTATTACAATCACGAGCATAAATCATTCCTTACCGGGTTCGAATTCGATAGGTACGTGGCAGTGTCCGTTGGTTGGATGGCATGAGCAATAGAAGCTTGAGGCTTCCATTGTACAATGAACGACAACGGTTCGTTCGGTACGTTAACTTCGCTATGAGAGAGGATCTAACGAGACACCATTCATCGTGCCCCCAAAGGGAGCAGGGACCGCAATTAAATCGGATTAAAATGTCAAACAAACACATCTATTACACTCAGCTAAGGATTGAATGTTTTCTAGTTGAAACGCCCGGTCGGCTCCCCACCACTGTCATCACCTAGTCATAGAGCAGAATGCAATAACCATAAGAGTCCCAAACTGGATGTTTGTGTCATTGGGTTCACAAAGCACTTTCTATTGGAAATTCCGTATTTCTATTGAACATTGGAAGATTTAAACATCTCAATAGGGCGCCCAAATTGATTCATCATTGGTATGATTCCTAACTCAGTAGAGAGAAGCTTTTCTCAATAAACAAGCTCCTATCTCTATTTTTCAATCAATTCTTAATTGATTGTTTTTGTAACAACCACATCGCATCACTTCATGAATGGGAAAATAAATATTCCTCGTTTATCCAACCCACCACCACCACCACGGCTAAGGTGCGGTGGAATTTCCATTACACGATGTTTTTCACGTGTTGATCATTCAACGAGGCGCGTAAAAGTTCATTCCGTAAATTGAATTTCCAACTTTCAACAAAGCCACACGAGAGATACGCACACACTTCTGTGATGATGGCTTCAGGATGTGTGCTTCGTTTGGGTGTTACAAGAACCATGAACCGTTTTACTACTTAGCACAAAGTGGATCGGGATTGTGCACCGTGCATGTAAGTGTTTGGTGTGCCCCAGGAGATATTAGGTAGACATTGAATTGCTCTGAAGGAAATCGTAATTCATGAACACAGAACATGAAATTAACGTGTATTTAAACTGTACCTACAGGCTTTTACTGCAATTTGTAGGATATCATAAGTTGAGTTAGTAAGGTTTTATCGTAAAACCATTTTTTCAAACATCTCTAGGCACCTTTCTTAGCTCAGTGTTTAAAAGCAAAGCTATCAACAAGGCTGGGTGCGATTCCCGATTTCAAACTAGATATTTTTTCTTATGTTAAATATTTCGATATCACTTTTCATAGAGTATGATTGTACTTGACCTACAATTATGTAAATACAAAAATAGTGCGGAAAAAATGCGAAAATTCTTAAACTTTAATATTTGTTAAATTTGTATAACTAATTACTTATTTCTGTTGACATTGTGTTTGTTTATGTTTTCTTTTAAGTGCTGTATGAAAGCATAGGAATTGTTTTACTGCTAATTTTTGAAAATGTTCGCCAAAAAAGTGATTACTATCAATCGCCCAGAGGACGCCGCAGGAAATTGCCATGGGGGTAAGATGTCATTTGACCACAGTTTATCGCATCACAAAATCCCTACAGTATGGATGGTCTTTTTGAAAATACCACCTGTTTTTTTCCTCATTTTTAAGAAGATCTAGGAGTTTAGAGCTCGGTTGTATGAATATGCATATATACGAGTAGATTCAATTTACCACCTGTTCATTGAATAGGATAGGATGGATGGTATCTTGTGTCCCATCCATAAAAAGGGTGACAAGCTGGTTTGCTGCAACTTTCGTGCAAAAACGCTACTGAGCGCCGTCTACAAGTTGTTCTCCCAAATTCTATGCCGCCGAGTCTCTTTAAATCTCGAAGAGGGTTGCTGCAAGGTGATGGATTGTCCTGTCTATTAAACATTGCATTGAAGGGTGTTATTCTAAGAGCGGGAATAGACACTAGTAGTAGGATCTTTAGGAAGTCCGTCCACATTTTTGACTTAACCGACGACGTTGATATCGTAGCACGCACCGCTAAGACGATGGCGGAAGCGTACACAAGACTTGAGGCTGATACTAGTTAAGAAGAAAATAAATGAGAGAAAAAACATCACGAGAAGACAATGTTAGCCTCCCACCACGAGTTCAAATCGACGGTGATGAAATTGAGGCGTTATACGAATTCGTGTGTTTGGGTTCATTTGTGACCACCGATAATGACACCAGCAGAGAGATACAAAGTTGACCATCTACAAGACATCAATCGACAGTCCTTTACGGCCACGAAACGTGAACAATGCTCGTGGAGGACCAATGTGCCATGGTGTCTTTGAACGGAAACTGTTCCGTATGATCTACGGTGAGGTGCAGATGGATGGACGGTGGTGAGCTATGCACGTCGTTAGAACGTCGGACAACAACTCAATTAAAATAATTCTCGATAACGATCCGACGGGCACGAGAAGAAAAGGCGCAACGAAAAAGGTGGTTCGATCAAGTAGAAGGCGACCTGCGGTTCCTTCGCAGACTGCGAGACTGGTGAAGTGCAGAAAAGGACCGAATAGCATAGAGTAAAACCTTTTTTTTAGAGCAGAGGTCACCCCGCCCTTGCCCGATTTGCAAGGTAAGTCATTGAATGGGTCGAACAAGCTTAGTAGATGAGTTCTCACATAACTCTTCAAAAATATGTTAGTAGCAATGAAACCTTGTCCTCTCTCGTTATTTAAAATTACGTAAACTACTTCGTAGCGGATTCTTTCTATGAATCGAAAAAATATGGCCTGCACATTATGTAAATAATATGACTGAGAATGGTTAAATGAATTAGTTAGCTCTGAAAGAGAATACAAACAAGTAGAATGTTTTAATACGGCCTTTCAAAAAAAAAAAAAATAGACATGAAGTTATCCAAAGACAAATTTACAGCGAAAAAGTGGAACGAAAAAAATATTTAAAAGAGCGAAAAAAAGATAATGCAACCAAAACTACGAGAAAAAGAACAAAAAAAGCGTAAGAGAAAGAGGAGACAAAAAGCAAGAGAAAGAAGCAAAGAGAGGGTAAAGAAGAGAAGAGAGAAGTGCATTGAAGAGCGACGGAAAAAGAGTATGAAAAAGAGTAGAAAACATGCACAAGATATATAGTAAGGGAGAAAAGGAAAAACGGCTTTAGAGAAATTAAGATAAATGATAGATTAGAAAAAAAAAACGTTTAAAAAATATAGATAGAGAAAGTGTGAATGAGAAGGGGAAATAGACCGTACGAGATATAAAAATAAAGATTGAAAAAATAGGAGGAAGAAATGAAACAGTGAAGAAAAAATAAGGTGAAAAAAGAAAAAGAAAATTAATTAAATATAAAGCAAGAGCAAAAAAAAGAAAAAAATAAGGAAGAAGGAGAAGACATAATAACAGAGAGAGAAAAGCAAAAAGGAAAAAGAGTAGAATAGAGTATAGGTAGATTAGAGATAGAGTAGAGCTAGAGTAGAGATAGAGTAGAGATAGAGCAGAGATAGAGTAGAGATATTGTAGAGACAGCGTAGAGATAGAGTAGACGTAGAATAGAGATAGAGTAGAGACAGAGTAGAGATAGATTAGAGATAGAGATCGAGAGATAGAGTAGATATAGAGCGATAAAGTCTGTTCCAGTTAATATTTGGCCGCTTCTTTTAAATTACTTTTGCACCTCTAGTAGTAGCGAGATAATAATGACAGCGCTTCGATCCGAAAGGATTGTTTATTCAGTGTTAAAGGGCGATACGGTCAAAATTTGGTCAATATCAACTTGACGTATTTCTTTCAATTTTGCATTTAAAAAACCTGAACACCCCTCATTTTGAAGGTGTGTGTGTGTAGAATGTTGCTCCTATTTTGATTTTGGAATTCACTCTTCAGTTGTCAAAATGCCGTCCAAGCAAGAAGAGCAGCGTATCAAAATTTTGCTCGCGCATCGCGAAAATCCGAGCTACTCGCACGCAAAGTTGGCAAAATCGCTAAAAGTTGCCAAATCAACCGTTACAAATGTAATTAAAGTGTTTGGGGAACGTTTGTCGACAGCCAGGAAGTCTGGATCGGGGGGAAATCGAAAACCGGAAGCCGCTGAGACGACAAAGAGAGTTGCCGGTAGTTTCAAGCGAAACCCTAACCTATTTCTCCGAGATGCCGCAAATAAGCTGGGTGTATCGTCTACAACCGTGCATCGAGCCAAAAAACGAGCCGGACTATCGACTTACAAGAAGGTAGTGACTCCAAATCGCGATGATAAACAAAATACGACGGCCAAAGCGCAATCCCGGAGGCTGTACACGACGATGCTGACGAAGTATGACTGCGTGGTAATGGACGACGAAACCTACGTCAAAGCCGACTACAAGCAGCTTCCGGGACAGGAGTTTTATACGGCAAAAGGAAGGGGAAAGGTAGCAGATATTTTCAAGCACACGAAACTGTCAAAGTTCGCAAAGAAATATCTGGTTTGGCAAGCCATCTGTACCTGTGGCTTGAAAAGCAGCATTTTCATAGCTTCCGGGACTGTCAACCAAGAAATTTACGTGAAAGAGTGTTTGAATAAACGTCTGCTGCCTTTCCTGAAGAAACACGGTTGTTCCGTACTGTTTTGGCCGGATTTGGCATCTTGCCATTACGGTAAAAAGGCCATGGAGTGGTACGCCGCCAACAACGTGCAGGTGGTTCCCAAGGACAAGAACCCTCCCAACACGCCAGAGCTCCGCCCAATTGAGAAATACTGGGCTATTGTCAAGCGGAACCTAAAGAAGACCAAAAAAACTGCTAAGGACGAGCAGCAGTTCAAGGCAAACTGGCTTTCTGCGGCGAAGAAGGTGGACAAGGTGGCTGTACAAAATCTGATGGCAGGGGTCAAGCGTATGGCCCGGCAATTCGGATTTGGAAAAGCGGAAGCCTAACTGAATATTTTTCCTGAATTTTATACTAATTGAACTTGAAAAAGAAATTTAATTTGATTTTTTAAATAAACGATTTCACCGATTTACACGCGTTTTCCCTTGACCAAATTTTGACCGTATCACCCTTTATAAACTTCACCGAGATTCATGTACATTTTAAAAGTTATCGAAGATGGAACGCGAAAAACGTGAGAGAATTCGGCACACTCACGTTAAAAACGTGGTCAGGAGGAATCATCACACAGGTTCTCAAATTTACAAAACCGACTGTACTTACCGTTCAGGAAAACACTACCGTTCCTAGTAACATTGTCAAAACCATCCAGCGTTATTACGTTTTATTAAAGTTTTATGAAAGTCACTAGAAATCAATTTGGTTTTATTAGGGCACCAAGAGGTGCCAATAGATTTCATATATTAGTCAGCTTGTTTACAACGATCAACAATTGTACTGTAGATCGAAGACCAATTTCGGCATTCTTTTAGATAACCTAATTGAATTCCATAAATTTTAAGAAAATTTATGATTAATTTATCGAATATATTTGTTTTAATTTTGTTTTCGGTCTGTTCATAAGCCATGTAGACTAATTTTTGATAATCTCAAACCCCCCCTCCGCCCTTGTAGACTTTTCGCCATAATTTTTTTTTAAATTTTGTATGGAGCGTATACTTTGGTCAGACCTCCCCCCCTCTCCCCAGAAAAGCCTACGTGTTTTTGAATAGCCCCTTTTGTTGTTGTAAATTCGTATAATTTCCGAGGTGCATTAATTTTCGGCTATTATCGTGCCAATAATCACCATACAATTAAATACGAATATGATACGCTGTAAAAAACTCAATTTGCTCTGGATATTTTTCTATCAATCAAAATTTCCCGAAACACTAGATCTTTTTTCCTAGATATTATTTAGTGCAGAACAACAAAAACCAACATCATATCAAAGTGAAGTTTGACAGCAATGGCCATTTGGCCGTATACTGGGTTTCATGGCAGCCAATTAGTTTTATGAAGGTTCTCAAGTGGTTATAACACCTTTCACTAGAACATTTTCGAAATTATTATGGTCCTATAAAGGTTTTATTAACTTGTTTTCACACTTTGTACAAATTGGTAGACAAAACAGTTTTGAATGTAGTTTTATCAACAAAGCCGAGATAGAGTACTTGGAGGAGTAATACGGCTGGAATAAAACTAATAAACTTACTTGGGGATGGATCGAGCAAAACAAAAAAAACGTACACCCAAAATATAAAAAAGGATGATTGTTATTGAACTTCACAAGCTTTTGTCTCATGTCTCGCTATGGATTGCAACTTGAAGAAAAAATGCAACTTTGGTTATGGGCAAAAATGCAACACATAAATTCAGCGCAGTGCAGTTAAGTTGAGGAGTGTGAGATTGGAATCCAAATGCCCGAAGGCTCACAAAAAAAAAAACGATCTAGATTCGGAATCGAGATTCGAACCATGGCCGACGGCTCTTGATGGTAACCGTTCGGCCATTTTGACAAGTTGAAAAGAATGGATTAAAAACCCTACAGTTGCTACGATTGTCGAGACACACAGAGGTAATGAAGGCAAAAGAATATGTTTCACACCATCTGTGTGCCATCTGTGTTCACACATACACTAAGGTTTTTTTTTACACGGGGCATACGTTCAATTAGCTATGAAACCGCGTAAAAAAAGATAGATAGAGTTGATATTAATTCACATGTACAAACATTTCAAATTACTTCGATATTGTTTGCATGTGTAACCTTTTCATGCAATGGTCAAAATATAGTTTTTTGAAATTTTGAGTGTTTAAACCAAAAATGATGACTTTTTGCCCAGAACGAAAATGTGATTCGAATTAGGTCGATAAGTTGTTCCATTCTGGAGTTATCCCGAAAACAAACCGTGTAATAAAAAGAGTGTACTTGCATGACTTTGTTTACTTCATAAAACACTTGGTGGATCAAGAATGGCAAAATTGTCTTTTCCGAATCATGCGGCTCTCTCAAGAAGTGATTGCATGGCGCATTGGTTGCTACCATTTCAACATTTGTATGTAGAACTGGAACATACGAAATGCTGAAAAAAGATGGCATATAAAATGGACAGTAGTGCTGTGCAAAAATTAAAAAAGAAAAGTTCGATAAATCATCCGAAAAGCTATTTTTTCCTTTGGAGCTTAATGTAAAACCTACATAATGACATCGTTGGATTTTTTGTACGTTATTTTCTCTAGGTGACTTCTAGCCGTTTTGTTTGACTGAATTCTAAATTAAACAGACTATAGTAAGATAGAGAGATAGAGAGGATAGAGACGATAAAGAGGCTAGAGAGGAAAGAGATGATGCAAAGTATAGAGAGTATACAGAGTATAGAAAGAAAGGTTAAGGGTATAGAGGTTAGAGAGAATAGAGAGATAAGGAGATAGAGAGATAGTGAATTATAGAGAGATAGTGAATGTTAGAGAGATAGATATATAAAGAGAGATATGAATATATAGAGAGAGAGAGAAAGAAGAGAGCGTAAAAGTAGAAGAAAAATGGGAGAGATAAAATAAAAGAAACGCAAAAAAAAAGAGAGAGAAAAGTGAAAACATCTAAACTACGTTTGAGAAGAATGAACAGAAGTGAGCCACTCTTCTATTTTGAACTGAATGAAAATATCGTTCAGTTCTCTTGGTTCTAAGATCAAACAATGCAAACGTCCCTTTCCTTTGTACTAAACGGTTATGTATCCATAACTAGGAAATTTTCCCTTCATAGTTCAAAGTTGAGGTACTCAAAACTTAGTCACCTTAACTGAGTCGTTGATCGCGTGCAAGCCATTAAAACTGCGCCAAAAAAAAATGCTGAATTTGTTTTGCGGATATGTTAGATATAATATGTTTTTCTAATTGCAATGAGAGGTTCGTTTTGACAATCAGTACACTGAATCAAGGTTAGAATAGGCAGCAGGGTAAATGCACCCTTCTTTTTAGGAAATGCTCCTTAAACTTTGGAAAAATGCTCCTTAGATGCGTTTGCCCGGAATAATGCAATCGGAGGTATTTACCTTCTGGTTAGCGCTTGCCGGTTGTTTTGACGGGTCTTAAGTTCCTTCAAGATTGTATAGCGGAGCTTCGCTCTGCAATCTTCGAGGTAGTTTTGACGGGTTTAAATTTCATTTTGACGAGTCTTAATTTCATTTTGACGACTCTTAAATTCAGAAACTTAAAACCCGTTAAAACTATACAATCTTGAAGAAACTGAAGACCCGTCAAAACACCCGGCAAGCGCTAACCAGAAAGTTAATACCTCCGATTGCATTATACCGGGCAAACGCATCAAAGGAGCATTTTTCCAAAGTTTAAGGAGCATTTCCCCAAAAAGAAGGGTGCATTTACTCTTTGCCGTTAGAATAATGTTTAACCGCAGTTTTAGATTATTCACCAGACTCTCAATATCGCAATATTATTAAATCAATCACGTTTTGCAGTTGTGCTCAATTTTAATAGGCAATCTCTCCATCCTCCATTGGCGTTATTTATTTGGAAAAACAACTGATGTCAACACCTCTTGCCAAAACCAGTTGATACAATCGTGAACGAACAACCAATTCACAGAAGCACTGCAGTTGCAAACACACTGGATCATCTGTAGAACACCAAAACTTAAGGCCCCAGCAAAGTGTTTTTAAACGACTGATTATATCGGACAACAATATTGCATTTTTGCTACAACGCCATTTTCCACGCATCATAACCAGCCGTCGGAATGTTATTGTTTTTGTTTTTTTTTTGTTTTAAATTTTCGTAAGCGAGTTTTTGTATTTCTGTGCAACGGTTGGTTTCCCTCGATTGCTATCGTGGTGACTACTGCATAAGGTTATTTAAAAAAGAAAAGCTTCAGATGTTTGTCTCGTTCCAACCCCTTGTCTTTCTTCCACAGTTTGGTGGTGAATTTTAATTAATTGAGCCATCAAATTATAATTTATGAAAAGTAACGATCCACGGTTGCTGCGTGGCGGATGAGGAGTTTGACGGTATAACGAGCACGGGTGATGTCTGATGGATTTTCACCAGATTAATAGCAATTTTGCACGGACTGACTTTAGAAATGAGGAAAGTGATGCGATGGTCGATGCCGAGTGGGTGGTGAGCTTTTTGGTTGAACTGAAGCTGTGCAAAATATGACATAATTGAATTGGACGGTTGATGGATCCACCGAATCGAAACTAAGTGTCCGGTGTTGCTTTAAGATGGCTTGCGAGGCACTGTTTAGTTGGTGGTGCAATTTAGCAGCCGGTCGCGGATCAATGTTGGATGGCTTTGTTGCCGATAGAATATTGAATAATTATAAAACATAATAGCTCGTGCAAAGCCATTGTTATTACTGCTGATTTAGTTTTAGAGCTTTCAATCCATCGTACAACGTCTAATGTTTCGTTCTTGTTCTGCCTTACAAAGCACTGGAAATTGTACCATATCATGTTTCATGGTTTAAAAATCAGGATTGATGTTTGCTTTCAACAATCGCAATGTCACTTGTACTCGGAAATGTTCCGAACACACTTGTGAAATGTTTCATGGCATATTTTTCCTGAAGCTTAAATCGTTACCCTTTTTCTTTGTGATAACACTTTGTGTTCATTTGTAACTGCATTGTAACTTTACATCACATTTCTTAGTGTGATAGTTCATTAAATGAATTTCAAACAATTCATTGATATCCATCGCTTGCGCCATATATCCGGTTATGTAAAGTCCAGTTGATGGCTTCGCAATCCAGTCACAAGATGATCAGCGAAAGTACACGAAATTTGCGTCATCGCGGAAACTGGCGACGATTTCTGTCATCGGCATCTAAGTAGGCTATTCACATCATCAACATCAAGTCATGATTGTGAAACATTACCGTCAACAATTTCACTTTTGTTCGCTTTGAAATCTAATACTCCTCCGCATGATTCAAGAAGTGCATCATCATTTTACGACTTGATGGTTGGAGGGCGTTTCTCTTGTTCGTCTCATCATTGGACACCGGATAGCATCATAATCATGTACACACGTACACAAAGCGGGTGGTAAGTTGAAAACAATGTTATCAGATCGCTCGCCAAAGGAACTTACCGACTAATTAGCAATCTGGAGTGGGTTCTCGTATGGTCGAGTGATGAAATTTGCTGGTACGTAATGCGATGATGATACTTATTAACAAAAACATTGAATTCTGAAAACGTATTGGTTGGAGTTCGTTGGGAGCCACCGCGATTGAAATTCAGTCTATTCAAAATATTGATGACTATTTATAATGTATGTGGGAGGTGGATGTATCCATAACTAACTATTGGTGTTCTTACTAATTAACTCTTCAAAGAGCACTCTACACAGTGTGCGGTGTTCTAGAAGCAACGGAAACGATCGAGTTGTGAAACAATGAACTTGTGATATCATCATAACGAGGTAATGATAATTAATGGACGACGCGAGGAATGAACCAACTTTTAGAACAGCGTAATGCAAAGTTTTACTTTAAACCATCTTGTTAGATTTTTTCTCGCAAGCATCATACTCTGCATCATAAATCATTTAGCGGATCATTGGTATGAAGTGCTCTGACACGACGGGCTCGCTCGCTATGTAGCTGTGGAAAGGTTACGATGCTGTACCGGGAAAAGTTCTTACCCCTTGCAACGTTCAGAGAGATTTTCCTTAATACTATGTATAGCCCTCGATTGCAACGGGAGAGGTTACTATATAGGGAAGCGGTAATACCATAAGCGAATTAATTTAAATTTATAGGATTACACCTTACGGTCTTGAACCAATTATGATCCCACATTAACTATTTAATTATCATTTTTGTATTATGCCGTCTAGCCTGCAGAGCTTACATCACGTACGCTTCGATGTGCGTCGTTTAAATGCCTCCCAGAAATGGTTCATAATTAATAACGGCCATAACTAATCCCAATTTATCTCCTATTTCACTCTGTTTCGCAGCCATGTCGATATCGCCACCACCTACGCGGGAACAAGTACGCGTCTGTTTGGTAGGTGCGGTCGCTCACGACAAAGCCAGCCTGGCCGCGGTCCACTCGTTAAAATTACCGCTCATCCTGTCGGAAACGGGTGCCGAATACCTAACCGATACCAGCATGGTGACGTACTTTGTCCTAAATCAATTCGATGGTCCAGTGTACGAAACGATCTACCGTTCCAAGCATAGGTAAGTGAATACCAAAGTTATGGTTAATAGTTTCATAAGTATATAATTCAGCATATTCGTGTATCAACCAGCAATAAAAAATGCATAAATGGTGCAAAAATAGCCAGCTCTGCTGCCAGACAGGACAGTGTACATATGTAAATTACACCCCGCTGTACAGTGATGGACAAATCAATAAAACTTAAGTCCGATTTTCATGCAAAATTCCCATGTTTGGGGGCTTGTGTTTCGTTTTCCCGTGCAATAATTTAGCTTTGGTTATAGCCTAGAAATAACCTTTATTTTTATCTGTATTAAATCCATAATTTTACATTCATCACATTAACAAGTTACAGAGAGCGCTTACGACAAACATGATCGGGCTTTGGTCTTATTGTATTGTCCGTCACTGTATATCAGAGAGCGTTGAGTTTTAAACAAGGCCAATTCTACCAAAAAGCGTGAATACTGCATTCGTAGGCGTTACATTACATGTGTCCTATTACAAGTAGCGAGATAGTAGTCGCCGACTGGCATCGCGTGACTTTATAATGCCTCTAGGTAGAACCTGTACAGAGGCGGTTGACCATCTGGTTTGCGGGTTCAGCAGACAGACCTGTGACCCAGTAGTGAAGTGGAAACGTTTCATGATATTCTATTACCAGTGTAATCAGATAATGCTAATGTGTGTAAATTGTAGACGTGAATAACGAGGGGCATTTTAAGAGGTAGTACTTTAACCCATCAGACTGAATCAAAATTATTATTGTTTTATAAGACAGGTTGCAGTTTGATTCAGTAATCATAGTTAAAAAAAATCTTTTATGCTCATAACACTTCTGCAGTGAGCATTTTGGCGCCGCTAAACTTAGTGTTCTAGATATACTCTGAACCGAGGGAGTGGGAATGCCAATTCCCCATTGCTAACAGTTTGTGAATAGAGGCTGGGCTCTACTCCCCGCCTATTGGGGCATCATCATGTTAGATAGTTCACTTTATTGACCAGTTGCTCAATCTTGTTGTTGGAAGGACATTCTTCATATCCCCGTGGATACGTATAAGAGATGTTGCCTATCGATTACAGCTGCACCAAACAGTAACAACACTATTCGGCCAAATAGGCCGAATATTTTAATTCAAATCATTTTTTTTCAGTTTTTTGTTGTTGAAAACTACAAAGACGTTATTTTATTATTCAAAGCTTGCCAGTTTACATGTTTCAATAATAGATGTACAGAAATTAAGTGTAATATACTAATCCCTCATATTCAAAAGTTCTGGCTTAAGCACGTTAGTATTTCTGCATTTTCTGGAAGAAGACTGTTGCGATGTTGTTCGTACCTCAAACCTTCTGTTGAAAATAAGCGTTCACTTATTATGCTGCTGACAGGCGCTGATAAATACTGCTTGACTAGCTGGAACAGTGCAGGAAGTCTGGATTTTTTTTTTTTGCGTTCCACCAGGTGTAAGGGTTAGCAGTCCGTTCGATAACTTTCTCCAACACATATTGCTCTAGTTCGTTCCGTATGTGGCATGGATTTGGCTTAGCATTCACCGGTTTTTTGGCTCCGATTTCGGCAAAGCCATTCCAGAATTCACTGGGTACCGATCCGTTTGCAGATGATGTTCCTGGAAGCATAAGGACCTCTCCAGTGGTCTACTCAAGTTGCTCACCATTGCCTATTATTTGATCTTTTAGAGCATCACGATCTTTTTTTCGGGATGAAATTATGTTTGAATCTTGGATCGATGACTGTAACGTATGTGAACATGTTTCCAATCAAACATGCGACCAATCAAATTCCACTCCGACTCAATCCAATTTTTAACGGCAGTAACTTCTCCTGTGTAGTAAGTTACGGCTGATCGCTGATCCAACATTCGCTGTAGCATGTAATAAGTGGAATTCCCACTGGTGCGTACATCCTGAAGAAGTTTACGTTTTGCTAAACCGTTTTTGGTTTGTATTTCACGTAATTATTTTGTTGCAGGCCAGTGCAGAATGGTTAAAATGGATCACGATGTTACAGCCTTTTTGCTGTCAAGGGCTTCAAAATATACCAACTGCAAAGTATGAATGAAACAGCCAACATTCGGCAACCCCGCTGTTTGCAACTCTTTGATCATGTTGGCAGTGTTATCGCGTAGAATGAGGTGTACGCTTGAGATAAAGGGTGTCCACGATGAAATTGCCACACTATGAAATTGCTCTAACTTTTTAACCGTTGGGTAGAATTTAATGAAAATTTGGGTGGATTTAGTTCATAGTGCATTATTTAAAGTCCTGTGATCAAAACTCGCGGAAATGGAGTCGAAAGAACAGCTCGTGCGTGATAAAATCTTGCGCATTCATCACGAGAACAAGGATCTCTCGCATCGTTCCATCGCTAAAACGTTGGGAATCGCGAATTCCACGGTGTCGCGAGTGATTAAGCGGTTCGAGGAACGGTTGACCACCGATCGGAAGCCCAGAAGTGAAGGAAAAAGTATTCCGTACAACACCAAAAATCACAACCGCGTAGTTGGGGCCTTCAACCGAAATCCGAACGCCTCCGTTCGGGATGTGGCTAAGAAGCTGCACCTAAGCTGAAGTTTTGTCCAGAAGGCCAAAACTAAGGCTGGGCTTCGAACGTTCAAGGTACAAAAGGCCCCTAATCGCGACGAGAAGCAGAACTAGTCCGCCAAAACCCGTGCCAGGAAGTTGTACCTCAACATGCTGACGAAAGTTGAATGCTGCATCATGGACGACGAAACATATGTGAAGGCCGACTTCAAACAGATCCCCGGCAACCTGTTTTTCACGGCCAAGGATAAGTTCAGCGTTCCGGAGCATGTCCGCACTCAGAAGATGTCCAAATTTGCGAAGAAATTCCTGGTTTGGCAAGCCATCTGCACGTGCGGGAAGCGGAGTGCACCTTTCGTGACCCAGGACACGATGAACGGACAGGTGTACATAAAAGAGTGCCTCCAGAAGCGGCTGCTTCCTCTGAAGGCCCACAGCATCCCAACAATCTTCTGGCCGGATTTGGCCTCCAAGGACGTGCTGAAGTGGTATGCGGACAATAAGGTCAATTTCGTGCCGAAAATGTTCAACCCTCCCAACACTCCGGAGCTCCGCCCCATCTAGAAGTACTGGGCGATTATGAAGCAGCACCTTCTTAAACGACCTAAGGTAGTGAAGACAGTCGAAGGACTGAAGAAAGTATGGGTTTACATGCAAAAAACGGTTGATTCACAGGTTGTGCAGAATCTTATGGCCGGGGTTAAGGCCAAGGTGCGGGCATTTGCGTATGGACTGTAAATAAAATACGAGTAAAATGGTAAAATGAAGTTTAATAGTTATTTCTCAATCCCTGAAAATTTGATGGCAATCGGATGAAAACTCGAATTTTGCGAATCAATTTTGTGTGTGGCAATTTCATCGTGGACACCCTTTAAGACTTTGAAACGATTAAACGACTTAGAGATTAGGACTAGACAAATAAAAAAAAAGGCAACGAACGGACAAATAAACAAATTCTACAATAGAACTCTAAAATTTAACTGAATAACGCAGAAGACAAGAACTGACTAAGGCGGGCAAAGTGATAGGTGAATTAAACGTGGTAAGACGAGGTATGCATCGATGACTTTTAGAGCAGATAAGAACTAGACATATATTAGTTAATTTAACTCAATTATAAACGACTGAAGATGCCTTCTTGAACTTATAAACGACGAATTTCACGCCAACTCATCCAGTGGTTGGCAGCACCCTCTCATAATCCAATGAAACTTTGTAGGTGTGTGGATTATGTCTTTTCTAGTGACTTTGTTTTTTTTTTTTTTCAAAATTTATCTCGACTACCATTTGAAAAGGGCTTAAGGACAATTTTCTAAAAGTCACTCATACATCACTTTTTTGTAAGTCTTTTCCTTTTTGAGTTATGTTTAAAAAAAAAACGTTCAAAAAAGTTAAGCCATTTTCAAATGGTAGTCTCGATAAATTTTGAAAAAAAAAAACAATGTTTGCATACAGTTGCTTGAAAAGACATAGTCTACACACCCATAAAGTTTCATTGGATTCTGAGAGGGTGCTGCCAATCACCCTGCTACTAATTAATTAACATAAAGACCCAACCACTTTCCAAACTCTTAAAGAAACTTATCTCTCTGAGTCTCTGAGTCCCATCAGTGAAGACACTGGCTGACTAATTAATTAACATAAAGAGACGCAACGACTTTCCAAACTCTGTTAAAGGAAACTTATCTCTCATGAGTCTCATGAGTCCCATAAAAACCAGTAAACCATAAAAAATATACTGTTGGGACTACTGAGGCTGGTAACATCAGAAATTACTAAACAGGTAGAATTAAAATATCTCAACGACATAATGACAACTTATTTTTGATTCAAGAAAACTGCTCAAAAAGACTTTCGCAGCACATAAATGACGAACTAAACTACAGGGTGCGGCAGAAAATAATGCGAAAATTTGTTCTATTTCTTTCAAATCCCATTTTCAACTAATTTAAGCAATAATATCAACATTTTCGAGTGCAGTTATTTTTATAAAGTCCTTTTAAACAAATTTATTCAATGTGTCCTCCATTTTTATTAATAACATTCTCGAGCCGACGCCGGAAGCCAGAGCATGCCTTTCGGAAGTAGTCCTCCGACATTGACTGTGATGTGCGTGTTATGGTTGACTTTAGGGTGTGATGTTTTGCAGGCTCGTGCTTCAACATATGCCCAAATCGAATAATCCAACGGATTAAGATCCGAACTGCTAGGGGCCCAAAATCCTTCTGCCAAAAGTTTATATTATCGTTCAACCATTGTTGGGTTCGATTGGACGTGTGACACGGCGCTCCATTCTGCTGTAGGACAACGTTTTGGTCCTAGGAGAAGTTGGTCCTTTAAAATATCGATGTACACTTCGGTATTGATTTTAACTCCAGCATCAATGAAAACAGGCGGCATTTTCAAACCGTTGGACGCCACCAAGCCAAACATCATGACACCAGCCGGATGTTTGGTTTGAAATTTGAATTTCACTTTTTCCGGAACGATCTCCATTTTCTGCGGTGAAATGGACCGGTCCGTGCGGCTGTTGGCCACAGCATCGATGCTGAAAAGCTTTTCGTCGGAGAACAGGATTATCATTTTTTCCTTCTTCAACAAGGAAAGCAATCTCTTGGAACGAGTCACTCGTAGTTCCTTGACCCGGTCCGTAATCAAGTGGCGTTTCACTCTGGCTCTGGAAGATGCATGCAGGTCTTCTTTGATGATTCTCCGCATGGATTTCTCCGAAATATTGGCTTCCTTTGCTAGTTTTCTTATGGATCGCACCGGGTTGCGAGCAATTTTTGCACGGCGTGCGTGCAAAGCGCGGACGTCCGTTTCCCGGCTTCCGCTGCTTAGGACCATCCTGCAGGGACTTTTTTATGCGGTAAACTGTTGCCAAATGGCACCCTACCACCTTGGCAATCTCTTTCGGCTTCTTCTGGGCGAGCAACAAACTGGTGAGCACTTCTTTCGCGAACATTTTGACGAATTTGCAATAAAACAAATAGAATGTTTGGATGCAGCACTTGAAAGTAAACTTAAACAAATACACCTTCGACAGAAATTAGTCACTAACTACACAAATTAACCCAATACTCAAGTTTGAACATTTTCGCATTATTTTCTGCGGCACCCTGTACAAAAGACTGAAGAAAACACACTGACAAACTAAATAACAAATAGACGAAACGACACCATACAAAACAATTGACATGACCATGACTGAGAGAAAGGGGAATCAAACTTGAAAATGTAACACCTTTTGAGGCAGTGTCAACAGCGTCTCGATGGACGACATGATCCTTGCACGGCTGGTGAAATGCTTCAATAGGAGTTAAGTTATATCATTCTAATGCACAAGGAACAATACAGTAGCTTCTTATTTATGGTTCGAGAAAACTGCTTCGGAAGTCTCTCAGAGCACATAAATGACACACTTCACGGACTTAACTACAAAAGACTAAAGAAATTACCAAACGTCGTATTAAACTTGCAACCGTAACACTGACTAATAGAATAACAAAAAGACAATTGAAAAAAACAGACGAAAGGACTCAAAATTCTCAAACGTAACTCCTTCCGAGTCATTTGCAACAGCGTCATCTTGGACGACATGTTCCGTGTACGGCTGACAAAATTTTTCGAAAGGATTTACGCAACGATATCATCAAAGGCTTGGCGTAGAGCTTTCTACTCTATTTAGAGTTCCGCCATAAAACCTTCATAAAAAAAGCTACCCATTCCCTTTCTAATAATGCAAATACAAACTAAACAACATCTATCTCTCTGAACGAATAATACCTCGTAAATAAACCGATTTGCAACGACCTTCAAGCCATCATCCAATTAAGCTTTCCAGATCCGGCCAGCTCAGCTTCGCAGGTTATTGCCATCACAGGATGAATTGATGCTTTCTCATCGTGATCACGCATTTCCGCACGTATCTTCAATCATATCCTCCGGAACAAAAACAAAAACAAAAAAAGCAAAGAGAGACAATACCACGCCACTGAATTGCTATTTTATTGGATTCCTCTATCGGATTGTTGTGATACACACCGAAGCAAAACAACTAGAACAGCAATCTCGAATTTCCTTTGCTTGCACAACCGCCTTACTCCAAGCCAAGTCATTCGAGCAAGATCCACATCGTCCGCAGTCAGCACCACGTAGAAAGCTCAATAAAAATACAATCGACATAAAAATCTTCTATGGATAATCCAACCCAACAACCGACCGTCGCATTGAAACACTAAGATGCCATCGTGTTTTGTATATTTCTGGCTGGAAGCTGTTTGCAAAAATCGCAACAATTCAAATTGAGTGGAAAAGTGTGAATCTTCTTGTTACGTGCCAGCGGAAAAAAACAATTAATTTAATGATTATTGAAACTGCACCCGTCATGGTGGCAGATGGGAAGTTGCATGCATTCGTCCATTGCAGTCAAATTGCGAAGGGATGCACAGCACTTGTAGCATCGTTTTTCGCTTTTGACTGCTACGATGGCAATGGAGAGTAAGTGTGTGGCATGTATTGACCATAAATTTCAGCGCCAACGACACTCAATGCATGTTGAAAAGTGCCTCACGCCCGACAATGCTATCTATGCCAACTAGTACCAAGCTATCTATGTTCATATATATACAACTAGTGGAATAAGTGGTTTAAGTGATTTTGCCGAGTGCAGTTGATTATTTTATTGGCGAATTTATTGCTTACTGAATCGCTCTCATTCTATCTCGCTGTAAGGGAAAATCAATTCGGGATTCTGGGCGGAAGTGCGGAAGAATGCTCGGTCGGTGGTCGGTGGTCACAGGTACAGCGATGTCCGCCAGGTTTGAATCACAATTGTTACCGAGTGGATTACACGGTGCTTAGCCACAGTTTGGGTGTTCGACTGAACACCGGTGGGATGAGGTTAAATTTATTGGGTTGTCAGGCTGCATGTTACCCGCACTGAATTTGTAATCAGTTTGACTATCATGTGAACGCTCGACAATTTACGATTCATTTTAGAAATTATTTTTGAGTGCTCCTCGTTGCATTTCAAATGAAATACCGATTTGCAACTAGGGTTGGGAACGGCTTCAGCTCTCCGGGACCCAATTCCAAGCACGGGGTAAACGATAACTTACAACGCTCATTTTTTGCACCATGGTGCATCATCATGTGAAGCATCATACTGCAAAAAATGAGCGTTATAGGCTAACGTTTAGCCCTTGCTTAGAATAGGGTCCCGGGGAGCTTAAGCCGTTCCCTACCCTATATACATATGTGTTTCTATCTGCCTCGAGAGTCCAGCATTCTAATTGCATTCGATTCACTGCGCTGAATCGAAAATAGCTCGTGTGGCAGTGAAATCCATTGACACCACAAGAATGTTCCACGACGGGAAAACAGCAGAAGGAAAAAGGCAGCTGCCTGGGTAAATGAAGTGCTAAAGTGAGAAATTCACCAGTTCGACCTCGGAGCCATGTTCAGGATGAAGATGGGGAATTCTTAGTGGCTATATCGGCAGACAGCACTATCCCTGCCGAAGTGTACGTGTTCGATGGGGAACGGCCCTGCAAAACCAAAACGAATCGCTGTGGTCTGCTCTCAGACTTTGTTGTATTGAATGGTTATACATTGCTAGCCATTGCTAGTCTTCTAATAATCGAGATAGAATGAAAGTGCAAGGATTAAATAGTTCGTTAAAATAAGGATATCTTCTTTTGTGTTGCTCCATGCAGTTGCATCGGACGAAAGAAGCCTTGCATGGAAATGGTATTTTTTTTCTTCTGATAAGCAAAGACAAAACGGAAATTGAAAAGAAATTCTTTGGGGCATCACATTAATTTCGATATGCTGTTGGCTCTATGTAGGGTTGGTATATTTCCCTAACATTTATTTCTCTGTTAGGGGCGTTCTGAAGATTTTTCATAGCACTACTATATTACGTATATTTCTTCAACTATTTAGATGATAAAAAAGTATCACATTATTCCTCGTTACATAGGTAATGCAAATTCCTATAGCTGTTTCTAAAGTATTCTTAGGTTTAGTTTTAGCGTTTCGTTAATGTGCTGTGACCAACATTTAACTTAGCTGTAAACATCAAAGCTTGCTCTTGGATACTGAACTAACATTTTTTTTATTTAACACTCTCCTCTCTGGTGTCATCTACAGAATCCTTGGTCCACCAGCTCTGCAGCAGGCTGCACGAAGCGGTGACGGAATCCCTCACAACAACCGTCCAATCTACAACTATTGCATGCGGGGCGTCATTACGTGTTTCACCGGGATTCGCAAGAAGGACGAGCTGGTAAGTTAATTTATTAGCTACACAAAGGGGAAACCACATCCAATTAGGTGCCCATACTTCCGTGTAAAGCCCCTTCTCTAAAGGTTTTACCGGAACCTTTTTGAATTAAGACACACAGCTTAATGATAGTGGGCCATTAGAAGGTAGCCTTCAATCTACATCTCATTTGAGGAGGTCGTATTACCGTAATTTGGCAATTTTGGTTAGACTTTGAAGTGGAAATTGAAAAATGAATCCTAATCATTTACTACCGAGAAAATCAGTTGACCGTTCGTTGTTGGTTTCGAAAAAGGCCCGTTCGACAATCGATAAAGCAGGTTGTGTGCTGTCTTTTGATTATCTTTAGATGTGATGCCCTTCGGTAAGGCTTGATTGTGTGTCCAGGTCGCGACCTTTTGCCGGAGTTCGAAATTGTTCCTTCCAAGCACGCGTGACCTCTACCCAATTCGATGTTGGCTGTTTTCTTATACTACACAGTAGAACGTGGCTAGCAACGACGACGATGATGATGATGTCTTTCTCGTTTGTCCCCTCTCGATGCCCACGTTAGATAGACTCTGGTGAGAATATCTGAAAGTTCTACCGCATACGAGAAAAGCTTTCTTTTTAACTCAAGAAAGAGCCGGTAATTTGCGGAACGGAAATACATACTACACAAAACACATACATACATACTTAACAGGGGACTGAAACGTGACATCTTTTCCGAGCAATTTCGAAGGGAAGAGGAAATGACCCCGGGCACTCGAGATTGCCATATTTCTGTAATAGAGGTTGACCGGATTTCTGGGTAGGTAGTCTCTTGCGAGACGCGCCATGAATAAAGATGGGATTGTTGATGCAATTAAGGACTATAAGTCAGCGATTTCCGAATGAGGTGTGCTGATGTGGGGGTTTATAGGCCGATGGCGGTTCCGGTGCAAGTCATTGAAAACGTGTGGGGTGGGAGGGCAGCTAATCTAGCAAATGAGTGGAATGATGATGATTGACTGCTGTAGATTGCTCCCATATTAGTCGATGTTCGGTGGAGTGAATGCCGCTGATTAACTTAGGGAATCATGATTCGAAGAACATTTGGTTGTCAGAAACAGAATTGGATTTGATTACAACTTAAAGTTTCTTGTTTCGAACAATTAACAAGTTAACCATATTACGTTCAAGCATTTTGTCAGTCGTTTCTGTTAGTAGTCTGCCGAATGTGCTTGTGAGGGGCGTTGTCTATCGACATTAGGATAAAGATGCAACAAAACAGATAATCCTCAATGTTAATGCTTCAAATAGGTCCAGCTCTTTTACCGATACTTTTCTACAACGTTTTAAGTTTTTATATCCGCAAGAGCAATTATTATTCTTACGAAAGATACTGGGTTTTTACTTCTATTTGAGAAAACCGATCGTTGCGGGCACCCCAATAGGCTTTTTCCAGCCAGGCCGCATTAAGGCTGTTTGCCCAATTAGGGGCCATGTATGAATAAATAATATAAAATAAGTTTAGCATTCTTTCAATCAACAAATAATAACAAGGCATTGTTCAGTTATCATTTCAGTGGCGTCTCGTGGATTCCGAAAGTAACTGAGTACTGCTTCATAGTTCTAATCAAAGCCTGTCCATGTTAAATTTCGGACACCAAAATAATAGCAGCAGAAAAAAATTACACATAATTACACAAAACCAATTGTTTATTTCACAATAATAGAGTTACATCTATATTAGAAACAGTTGATTAAGATGTTAATCCTTCTTTCTGTAAAATTCTCAAACTTTCTGTGGTACACTCGCCATCAAGTTCCTCAGATACGCCCGCCGTGACGATTCTTCATCTTTTTTTGAAACCATCGGTACCATTTGCTTTCTTATTAGTTTCGAAGAGTTTCCGCTTAACTAAGGCCAGTACTTCTTTATTGGGCGAAGCTCTGGACAGTTTGGTGAATTGGCTGTTTTTGGCACGCATTTGACCTCTTATACCTTATACCAATCCAGGACGGATTTCGCATAGTGATAAGAGGCCAAAACAGAGCTGGAGAGTCGTGGTTTCTGATAAACGGTAGGAACCGGTTTGCAGACATTCTTTCTCGTACACATCCTTATTGATAGTGTCGGTAGAGACGAAACTGTTGGGTTATTGACCACAACTACATATGGCCTGCCAAATCAAATACTTCTTCGGGAATTTGGACAATTATCAGACATTTTGTCGTTCGAGACCACATTGAGATGGGAACACAATTGTGTTCTTGTTCAGTGCGTTTTTGTTGAAACAAGCTTTCTCGCACCTTTTGTATAGAATAATACTAAACTTTGTAGCGATAGAAACAAATAATTCCATGATGAAGGAGGAGTTCTGAGTGGGTATAGTTTACAGTTTTGTGAATGCGTAAGTTAATGCGTGTGTATGAAAGAATGTGTGAGTTTTTGTAGGTCTTCCAGTGGTGGTCTTGTAGATAGCACAACCTATTGCACAATGGGAAAAAAATGAACCCAAATTCCCAAGTAAGTGAAGCCGCTGGTTTTTGAACCAAACCAAATGCATTTCTGAAGGAAAATGGGCTAATAAATCGATTGGCACAGGTTTCGCGTTGTGTAGAGCACGGGAAGTGGTTTGTTTTGCCCCAATCCTCCCTAAATTAAAGGTTTCTCTTCATTATGCTCATATTGTTGCACTCTCCGCAATATATTTTACACATATCACATTCAGAAACATAGACGGGATAATTTCATGTTGGGTCAAGCAAGTTTTACCCCAATTCATTCATATTATTTGATTTTTCTTGTTACTTTCCGAACAGCAGCAATCGTCACAAATTATTTTCGTTGGAAAAGTACATATCCCACAGAACATCTGCATAGAAGTAAAGACGCTTCAACTTTGCGTGTTTTTGGGTCTTGTAGATAGCCCGTTTTGCCCCAATATACCTTAAATTGATGGTTTTTCTTCATTCTGCTCATATAGTTGCAATCTCCGCAATATATTTTGAGTGAAAATGCATACATTTTACATATATCACATTTAGAAACTTTAAAGGGATAATTTCATGTTGTGTCTGGCCCGTTTCACCCCAACTCATCCACATATTTCAATAGTCTAATTTTTTTTATTTTGCTAGATTCTTTCAAAATAACCACAATCGCCGCAATATATCACATAAAACAAAACCGAAAGACGTCGCCCGAAGAAAATCTAACCGATATGATGCTGAATTCTTTGACGTGGTCGGATGTCTTAACTGGAGTACACTCTGTCCAACATCTATAAGACCACCCCCAAATTGTTTAAAATCAACTATAATAATAATAATTTCGGGTCAATGTGCGTATTTTTGTAGAGTGCATAGCAAGTTATTGTTTGTCTTAGATTTATTTTAATTAAAAATTCCTTCTATTACTTTTGTAATAAGATTTTATATTTTTTAGGTGTTCAGTTTCTATAAGACCATTTCAAATATTACGCATTTTTATTAAGTAAGACTTATAAAAATCAACATGTAATGGCCTGAAAACTTCGATGTGGCATACTGTTTACTAAATTCATTAGAACAGATTTCTCAATTTTGTCCCATTCTGTCGTAATAGCGGACTTCAGCTCAGGGTTTTCGACTGGATTTAGGTCAGGAGAACGCGCCGGCCAGTCGAGCAAATCGAGTTTTTGGTTCCTGAGCCATTGCTTCGTTTCCTTGCTGGTATGAATAGCGGCATTATCCTGTTGGAACGTGAACTTCTTCCGACGATATTTGCGCAAAAAAGGCAGAAGATGTCCTTCAAGAATACTGATGTAGTCCTTACTATTCATTTTTAAGGACGTGAACGCTATCTTCAGCTTCCCCGTTGCGCAAAAGCCTGCCCAAGCCATGCATGAGCCACCCCCGAAGTTCCGAGTTGAAAAATATTGTTCCTCCTTTCTTAAATCGCGCCAGTATCCATTGAAGCCGTCCGGACCATCCAGGTTGAACTTCTTTTCGTCGCTGAAGATTGTCTAAACATGTTAAAAAAATCAAGAATAATTTTACCGGTATTAAACGTTCCGAAAAATAGCATATAACCAAAGCTTACCAAATCCCACTGTCGATTCATGAGAGCTTTTGCAAAACTCGGCCGTTTCTCAACAGCTGTAAGGTTAGGAGCTTTAACCTTTTTAGCCCTTTTAATATGAGGGCTTTTCACCAAAACCTGACGAACTGTCTCCCGGCAAACCTTCAAATTCAAAGTTTGCTTGATTTGCATCAAGGATTTAGTCGAGTGCGAAGCTGTTTTAACTATCTCCCTCTTCTCGCGATCGGTTAGCTTTGATTTCCGTGCAGCTCTTTTGTTTTTTACCGTATCCTTCAGGATTAACGAGATAATTGCGCACAACTTGATGCGAACGGCAAATCCGCCTTCCGATTTCTCTTATTGACACTTTTTCATGGTGAAATGCCTCGATTATTGCCTTCTCCTTCTCCGTGAGCACTTTTCCCTTGGAAATTTTGATGCAGCAAAATGAAAACACGCGAATCTGCCAATGGTCTTATACAAAGTGGACACGGTAAATCGCAAAAATAGTAGTTACTGCTTGGTGCGTGCACACACACACGCATATTACCATGCATGGGATAGGTTTCACTCACACAAACATGTCATGGTACAAATTGTATGTGTTTTCTTCCTGAGAGGTGGCAGTCAAAAATTAACTGGTCTTATAGAAAATGGACAGAGTGTATAAACGGATTCCTTGTAAAAGACAAAACGAGGACTTCTCTCGTAAGATAACATTTTACTCTACCGATAGCACTTTCATCACGGATCATGAGATCGACGACAGTGATGATAGTTTGGCAGAAAGTGAACACTGCCAATAACACAGAATTCTATTTCGCCCTTTTTTGATTCATAATAAATCATTTATTTAACCCTATACTAATTTTAAAACAAGAAGAATCAAAGAATAGGGATGAATTGGGGTAAAACGAACCAGACACAACATGAAATGATCCCTGTAAAGTTTCTAAATGTAATATGTGTAAAATATATGCACTTTCAGTCAAAATATAATACGGAAATTGCAACTATGAGCAGAATGAAGAAAAACCACCAATTTTTAAGGTATATTGGGGCAAAACGGGCTATCTACAAGACCCAAAACCACGCAAAGTTGCTCCAAATTACTTCTATGCAGTTTTTCTGTATATTCCAGCGAAAATAATTTGTGATAATTGCTGCTGTTCGGAAAGTAACAACAAAAATCAAATAATATGAATGAATTGGGGTAAACCAACCAACCAACAGACACACCATGAAATTATCCCTTTTAAGTTTATAAATGTCTTATGTGTAAAATATATGCATTTTCACTCAAAATATATTGCGGAGTTTGCAACAATATGAGCAGAATGAAGAGAAACCATCAATTTAGGGTGAATTGGGGCAAAACAAACCACTCTCCGTGCTCTACAAAACACGAAACCTGTGCCAATACATAAATTAGCCCATGTTCCTTCAGGAATGGATTTGGTTTGGTTAAAAAATCAGCGGCTTCGCTTACTTTGGAATTTGGGTCCATTTTTACCCACTGTGCATTGGTGGTGTATGAGAAAGTTGGACTTTCATTTCCTTTTTATCTCAGTTTTACACAATTTGCGATTTACGTTGTATTATGTGTTTGGGAAGAAATAAGATTCATGTTTAGAAAATATGACTTTATTTCTTCATGAAAATTTTTGAATTTATTTCCTTCCTTAAGAATTTAAATTTATTTAATTTTATTTGAATAAAACGAAAATCCCATCATCTTTTCCAGTTAATGATCGATATTTAGTGGTAAACCCTTTCCAATCTCTGCGGTAGACTTCCAACGAGTCGTTGGTTCCTTTGGATAGGAATACTCTACCATCCTTCTTGAGCGGCCTCCCTAAGCTCGGTAAAATTCTTGGATTTTATTTTGATATGCTGTTTCATGACGTTCAACAAATTCTCAATGAGATTGACATCAGGACTTTGTGCTGAAAAATCAATCTGCTGTTCAACGAATACGTTTATACAGATGTTGGTCCAATCTGATATCGATCTTTGGAATAAGGCTTGCTTCATTTAGAATTGGAACAAACTTTTGCTCATATTGTGGCGCTCCTGGTGGACGGATTTGGAAGTTCTTGGCGCCCCACGTCGGGAATTTTGTCAGCTTTACATATGTATTTTTGACATTCCGCACAATCGACTGTACTTTGTAAACAATCAACATGGAAGCCGAAAGAAGGGAAAAAATTGTGCACAGTTATTTGGAAAATCCATTGTGGTCTGCATCTAGGCATCGTTGCGCGTTATCAAACGGTATAAGGAAACATTGACGAAGATTCGGAAGCTTCAAGCCAATCGTCGGAGTGGTACTGTCGACCGGAAACTGCGTGGTAAGATTTTGAAGACGATTAAGAGGAATCCCAATCTGCCGGACCGTGATTTGGCCAGAAAATTCGGTGCTGCCCATAGTACCGTGAGGAGAACTCGACTCGAGGAGTCGTATCGAGCTAGCAAACAGCCAAATCGGACCATAAAACAGAATAGTGTGGCCAAAATCCGTGCTCGGAAGCTATACGACCAGGTGCTGACCAAGTTCGACGGGTGTCTTCTGATGGACGTTGAAACCTATGTCAAGGCTGACTTCGGGCAAATCCCAGGTCAAAAATTTTACTTGGCAACGGCTAGGTGGGATGTTCCAGCCAAATTTAAATTTGTTTTTGCCGACAAATTTGCACGAAAATTCATGATTTGGCAGGGCATTTGCAGCTGTGGCAAAAAAAAACGAAAGTTTTCGTTACAAATAAGACAATGACGTCGGAACTATACCAAAAAGAGTGTCTCCAAAAACGAATTTTGCCGTTCATTCGATCCCACGACCATCCCGTAATGTATTGGCCAGATTTGGCAAGCTGTCATTACAGCAAAGTCGTTCAAGAATGGTATGCAGAGAAGGGGGTCCAGGTTGCTCCGAAAAACCTTAACCCACCCAACTGCCCCCAGTTCCGCCCTATTGAGAAATACTGGGCAATCATGAAGAGGAGACTCAAGGCAAAGGGAAAGGTTGTCAAAGACATCAATCAGATGAAGACCTGGTGGAATAAGATAGCTAAAACGATGGACGAAGAAGGTGTGCGCCGCCTAATGAGCCGTGTTACAGGAAAAATTCGAGAATTCCTTCGAAACCGTGACGAAAAATTTTATCCGTATTTTTTCTTAAAAGTATGAAGAAAACGCTACATTTGTATAAAAAAAGATCTTGAATTCAATAATAAATAACTGAAATACAGGCAATTGTTTTTGTTCCAATTCTATCTGAAGCAAGCTTTAGGTTTAACGCCATGCTAAGAAAAAGCAGCCCATACCATTACGCTGCCTTCTCCGTGCTTTATAGTCTATGCTGTATACTTCAGAATTAGCTGATGCTTAGGTGGGCACCAAACGTGTCATACCATCGGATCGAAACATATTAAATTTCGATTCGTCACTCCATAATACATTTCGCCATTAGGTGTTCAGCATGTTTCTAACGTTATTTGCAAAAAGAAGTCGAGCCGTCAGATTCTTTTTCGAAACCAGTGGCGTTTGGTGTTGAGCCACGCAACCGTTTGATCGCTTTAATTTAGTCTTTTTCTGATAGATCGGCTATTCAATGCAATATCATACTCCTTTGCGATCCTGTCACGAATTTCTGCGGAACTAATTAACGGAGTCTGAGTCGAGTGAGTTGTACGAGTGAGAAAAAATAATTCATAAATTATTTTTGAGAAGTGAAATAATCACAAAAATAAGAGCCCTTCAGTTGAGGTCTTGGACCCACATCATTAGAATGGATGATACACACCTACTAAAACAAACAACTTACTTTAAGAAAAACAATAGAAAAAGAGGACGACCAGAAGGACGACATGGATCGACATTATACAACAAAATACGAATAATTTTGAAGAATGGGAATGGTCAATAGAAAAGGAAAAAGTAAAGTTAAAAATTAAAAAAAAAAACTACAAAAAAGATAGCGGAAACTAGAAACAAGTTATCACAAAAAAAGTTGTGTATTTGTAAATTAAAACAATGCAATGTTATTGCTGCAATTCCAGAAATCATGTTTCGGGTGGTGAGACCCGTTTTTATATTATCAAACGTTCTTCTTTTTTTAGTGAGCGAGTATTGGTGCTATAACCATAAGCCATTTGGGCTAGGACTATAGTTATTATCCAGAATTTGGATTGAAGTTTCATGAACAAAGAATTAGATCTATATTGATCAAGTGGAGATCTCAGGACAGGTTCCAATGATGTGGGTATTCAACGGCAAAATATCAACTTCAAATTCTTGACCAATTCATCTCAGTCCCATGAGCATTTTAAGATAACAGCACTATTTCTAGAAGCCACAGATCGCATACTTAACTTCTTGGTATTGTATTGCTTCAAAATGGTGGATCGAGAATACAAATGCCAAGGATCAATTTGAATTAATGATGAAGGTCCCCCTACATACAAAGGTTTGAGCTGGACGATTAATCTTTAAGATGGTTTAATAGTGAAGAACAATTTACTCAGATTTGCAATTAAAAACAAAACTGATTTGATTACGTTTACAGTTATAAACACCTTCACAACATTATACAGCAAAATAATTAATTTAAAAATGTCGTTCAACTTCAAATTTTTGTGAGCATAGACCAGTGATCAAAAAGACTGACAAAACCCAGGTAATTCAAATCCCGCATCGAAACTTTAATAACTCTGGGCCAAAACCACATTTTCAAAGCATTTCCGACATTCATACAGACGAATCACCATTCTTACAAAGAAGAACAGCTATAAACATATCATATCACACGAATTTTTTTAAACAGGTTAAGATTGAAATGATAATGTCAAATAGGTTAATACCACAGGCTCATTTCTCTGTACTGCATAAGCATGGAAAGTTGATCCGATATCTGCCATTCAGAATTACTGTTCAATGTTGTATTATAACTATTTAATGATCATGATAATGAAGACCGTTGTGTCGTTCTATATAATGCAAGAAAGGTTCCTTACCAGGGTAACAAGTACAATATACCCTATGCACAGGGAGTCAAGAAATTTTCGTTAACAAAAAATCCTACCTCGCCACCTCCAGCATGGTGTTGCTTTGTAGCTGTGCCTTTACCGACAGAGCTAAGGGAGGACCCGGAGGCACAATATTTTGCATTCAAAACAAAATTGCTAGAGAAACCAAGCGAGGCAGAAAGTTCGCTTCAGAGAGAGAGAGAGAGAGAGAGAGAGAGAGAGAGAGAGAGAGTGGTAGAGCACTTTTAAAGCTATGTTTTTATAATCAACCACTGCTGTTTATTACGTGTTTTTATATGAAAAAAAAAAAAAAAACTTTTAGAGAGGGATGTTTAAAATCTGTTTACCCCTAAAAAGACATTTAATGATAATTACTCAAAGTTTACATGAAGCTGTTATGTAGACAATTCTCAGCTTTCGAATGAAGGAAGACGAATCTTGTTGAACAGTATATTTTTTTTGTTTACAGCCAATTTAAGACTAAAATGTACCAAAACATTAAAAGTTCAATAACTCCGTAAACTTTGAGATTTGACCATATATGTAGAACAATTTTTTTCATCAAATATCATCCCCTGTCGCCCCTGAAAATATTTGCACTAAGGAACCGAAAACCCTGTATTAGACAAGAGACATGTTACTATGTGCTAAAATTTGGGAATATTACCCTTCGCATCATCAAGTGATCATTAACAAGCTGTCCATTTGGTTCTGGAACTTTTCAGGCACTGTTCATACATGACATCTGCCTCGAAAAAGTCGGCAGAACGCGCTCATAACCCTTTCTGAACCGAAGAGCAAGGACTCCTAAATATCTAACTATACATGAAATCAGCCAATCATTTCATTAAAAGTTCTGGTAATGTTTTCTGTCTGTTACTGCGATAACCTAACCACTTTCACTTTCTATCATGACGAAAATATCAATGAGAGAAAAAAACATCTCAATCGTTGATTCCTTGCCCGATAAGATTTTCATAAATATATCGATAAAAGTATGAGATTTTTCATTGAAAATTACATTTGCCATCCCTGGTCCAAATCTTGGGACCGGCATTGCAAGATTTACTGCTGTTAGCTTACTAAATTAAAACTGATTATTTTGTTAGCCCTTACAATGATTTCAGGTGATTATTCCTGCTACTAACACTAAACCAAAGCTCCTTAACTTGAAATAGATCGATTCAGTGTCGATTATTTTCCGAATGGTTGTAAAATGAGGGGCCTTTTAAGCCAAGGGGAGCAAGTCTAAAAACCTTATTGTGAGAAAACAAGATTCAAAATTTTTGGTTGTTTTATGGTTTTCTGTTCCGTGTTAAATTATCTCAGGGAGGTCAAATCTTCACCGAATTTGCATATCATATAGTTTAAAGCTTTGGCTCTTTTGGCCTACTTTATTTAATTTGACTATTTTGTCACTTACACCCCTAAGGTCCTAATCTCCTCAATTTGTACCTATGGATTGAGAAATACGAATGAAAACCTACATAAGAATCTCTAAATCTAATGTTAGTATTAGTAGAAAACAAAGGACAAATTACAAAAGTTTTTAGCAATACTTCAGCATTGAAAACTGGTTTGAAAGATTTATTATTTTGGAAGCTTTTTATGATGATAATTATAAGTGACGTGAATTGGAGTTCTAATTTCAATTTTCTCTAAAAATTTCGACACTGGTATCGATTGAACTAAGGAACATCCGTGGGTGTCATGAAGTTCTTAGTCCTTTAGAATTCTCCGTTTACTCATAATTAACTAGTACATTTTCTTTTAACACACAAAGTTTTGATGAACATCATCCAATAAAATTTCCCTTAATTTCAGACTCGGCTCGTAGACCTCATTCACTCGATGGGAGGATCAATCCGAAAAGACATGAACACCAAGGTAACTCACCTGATTTGCAATACAACCGGAGGTGAAAAGTATCAGTAAGTATCGACACATTCTTTTGATCCACCATTCAGTCCCATGGACCATCACATGGCAACTTTTTTTTTCTCCCCAGATATGCAATGACCTTCCGACTGGCGGTGGTTCGACCTAGCTGGGTAGTGCAAGCGTGGCAGAACCGGAACGATCCGAACTTTGTCGCCAACGTGGAAGAGTTCACCAAAAGCCACCGCTTGAAAGCATTCGAGGGGCAGAAGATATGCTTCTTCGGCTTTCCACCGGAGGAGCACCAGCACATGGTCGATGTATTGAAAATGAACGGAGGCATTCCAGCGGATCTGGAGGATCCGGAGTGTTCGCATGTGGTGAGTGTTTGTTTATTTTCTTGCTTTTTTTGTCTTTCTGGTTTTCGTCCCGGTTAATCCTGTGGGAAGGATCGTATCCTTTAATCGCCAACCACGCTTAACACGTTTGCATTGAGGGATTAAGAGAGCCGAAAAAGGATGCGGGCGATAAATCCCTAGCAATCGGATTATTTTCATCGTAAGAGTGGGTTGTTAATGATTGTGATTTTTTTTTTCGGTGAACGTGAAATTTTGCGTTCAGCAAAAGAGCTTGAACGAAGTGAGCGTTTATTAATATAAAGCAAATAAAAAAATATTGACATATTAAATTGCGCTTAACGTCACCAGGAATGCGTTCAACGTTTCCATGGCGTGAAACGCATGAGAAATTCAGTGCCAAAATAAATGGGATTGCAATAAAACAAAATTCAGAATACGTTCATAGTTGCTTGATAGGAATAATTTCAACTTGACATAGAGTACACAATAACAACAAAAGTTATCGATAGTATATGCAATTTTGATAGGGTAAAACTAACTCAACGCGTATCAATTCTATTGTGTCGATAATGATGGGTGAAGTGCGTTCAGTGTTGGGCAATGTTTAGCCTATTCAGCATACAATGGTCTTCCTCTCTTCAAAAGGATTCTTTGATCTATTGCCACAACGAATTATTCAACCGTAATTAATAATCGATGATCCTTTACATGGGAGTGGAGGGAATGGGATCGATTGTATATGTGTGCATGTGCATGGGAATTTTCGGTGCGGTTGGTTGGCGTTAATTGAAATTTTCTCACCTTGACACGTTTTCGTCGGGATTTAGGGAATTGATTTATCATTTTTCTTGGTGTGCTGTCCATATGATCTAAAAATCGAGTAATCTGGTGCTGGTGTTTGATGCTAATTCGCTTGCTCTTTCAATTGATTATGCACTGAATTTTGTTAAATTTGAGCTGGTTTTATGATTAGAATAACCCCACAATTCAGCGCTTGTTTGGATACTTTGACGATAAAAAGTAATTAATCACATCATCCGCCTATCTGACAACTTTCCCAATCACCAGTTACATCAACTAATACTGGTATTCATTGTAATCACTGAGCACCAGAAGACGAGCATCCTCTGTTTCACATACGGCAAAGAGAAGCTGCCAACCGAAAAATAACATATCAATTCACCTGGCCGCACACATTCCAGTTTCACATCAGGGTTACAAATCGTGGCACGTGCACACATACACAATCACAATCACATTCCTCCATGCCCATCGTATCACAATTCACACGCTCTTCCACAGGTTATGTCCAATACGGGTGAGCATTTCGCCGACGCATTGCTACCGAATGCAGCCTCACCGAAAGATAAGACCAGCTCGTCGTCTCCGATATCTCCAACTGGAGGAGATAGCAATGGGAACGAACCAAATACTCCCCGGATGGAGGGAAAATTGGTTGAGAAGCAAGAAGCATTCATTAAGCGACTAAATGAGTGTCAAGCAGATGACGATAGGGTAGGGGAAAGTGTTGGCATCTTGAATCCTTTACCGGCCTTAACGGAAGAAAGCGAAACCAGCGCTTGTGGCAGTCGAGTGGATCATATGAGTATAGCTGAGAATGAAAACAATTTGAATAAGGATTTCGATCAGAACAATCAAATGGACATATCTCCGATAAGATTTATTGACGAAAATGCTGAAAATGCTTCTGGTCCCAGAAATTCTAGCTCAACACCAGAATGCTCGGAAAAGATGGATGGTGTTGTGCTGATTTCCGGAGAGGAGAATGAATTCCTTAATCCGAATAACATTTCACCGATTTTGAAGGTGAACAGAGCCGTTGATGAGTCGCTAAAGAAAATAACCGAGGAAGATGAGGACTACGATGACGATGTAGATGATTACATCATAGCCAACAAAGATGCTCTGAAGAGAAAACGCCAGGAAGATAGTTTCGATGATATTTCGATTATTTCCACTGATTCATTTGCAACCAGCGTAGTATTTGGCTCAGCCAAAAAACCGAAACTGCTCCGAACGGGGTCCATTACGAGAGGCCTTCGTAGAAGTATGAGCTTCGCTGCGATCAAGACACCAATTGCCTCCATGCTTCGCTCCCGAAGGAACTCAGTTGATCCGAATTCTTCCATCAGCTCCATGGCATCCATCGAAACCACTTTCAACGAATCCATCAAAAAACCCGTCAAGGAAAAACTGCGCAGCATTCGGGATAAGATCACCAAAAGCAGCAAGAAAGAAACCCCGAAGTCAATCAAAAATAAAGGTTTGATCACATCTGCCAATTTAGACAGCTTGAAGAAGGTCTGCAAGTTTAAAACGGACAAGAATGTAATCAGCACTCCGGAACATGCGAAACTCCCGGATAACACAGATGTGGATTTCAAGACACCGATCGCTCCCCCTCCCTATCCCAGTAGCTCTTCCTCGTCAAAACTAAGAACCAAGAACAACTTCTACCGACACTCAATGATTGTCGGCGGTTTATGCGGTCCAACATTTTCAGACGCACCGCCGCTGGTGGCAACGGCAATTCTTCCCTCCAGTGAAACGAGAGATGACGAATTGGCCAATATGATGCCAATCGTAATACAATCCGATTTGAATGAAACTGTCACAACAACAGTTGACGCGACTGGCCACCATTTGGATGTCTCTACAGTCTCAGGAGCAGCCGCAACAACCACTACGGTATCTATCCTATTTAATTTCGTTTATTTATTATTGCCATCAATCTCTCCATTAAGCTTAACAAGTAAACATAGATGTTTGTAGATATTTGTGTGTGTGGTGATCTATGCTTTCCCTTCACTCACTGTGATTGAAAATCGCTGTCCGAATGAATTTTCGAACATATGATTGATTGTACTATTAAGTACCATTTGAATTCTTTGCATATAGAGTTTAGTATTCCAAAAACCCAAATAACCTCGACCAACTGCCCTTCATTACAGACACAATAGAATTGCAACCGTCCCGATAAAGCGGTTCCTCTCGTGTTCAGCAGCAGCATGATAATTGTTCATCGATACGAATGTTACGTTTTGTTCCTCAAATCACCTCTCGTAAACAAATACCCATCATCCAATAATACATTCGCTCACAAAGATTCACTGCACATAAATAACTATTTCTCTATATGCTTAGAATATCAAAAACTCATTTCCACCTTCTCGCACTCAACCCCCTCTGTCAGTGTAGCTACTATTATACACTTTCCTAGTCACCTATATCCTTTGCTTTCTCATTCCCTCTCACGTTTTCTCTATATTTAACAATTCACAATAAAACAAACTTGCATTGCTCGCCGGGGCACGCAAAAAAAAATGTTCCGATTTGATTAGCAAAACCGCCAATTAATTTGCATAATCGTTTACCCGTATCGATTTCTAACCTTTAATCTGCACCCGAATATTAGCTCGAGGCGCGTGCGGATATTCGTTCAATTGACTAATCAATTTCGAGCACGGGAAACGGAAACATGCGTTAGTTCGTTCATTCAATTGCCGCTTGGGAAGGGAGATAAAATTTACCGAAAGATTTATTACATTCTCGCACTCTGGGCTTTCCTCGACCGTGGGGAGTTGATTGAAAATTCACGATAGTTTTATTTCTGTTTTTCCACTCGTATCGCGATCGTCCGGATGATTTGTGGAATAAGAATTCAAATTTATTATAATATTTTGATTAACACATCGGGAGGCACCCTTTATCGCACTTGTTTTTTTTTGTGTGTGCATGTGTAGTCATTCGTTGTTTTCCGTGTCACAAAGGCTGCATACATAAACGACGTAGTACTTGAAGGTTTCAAAATTTGTGACAAACGAAGAGTTTGACGAAATGCGCTACGAGGAGTGTTGAAAATTTGCCACGCTATTTATGGATAGTCTCAAAGTGAGAGCCAAATTGAGCCATTTGTGGGACTATCCGGGGGGAAATTTTGCTAACCAACAGGTGGAATTCATCAACGGCAACAACGTTCGCCTGTTGACGCTTTTTTGCATTCAGAATGTGCGATGAAGTCAGTCTGGGGTTTTTTTTTTATTTTCCGGTTGCACTTTTGACGACCATTTTCATTCGGCAAAAATGTGAACGTGTGGAACAGGCTAGCCAGAATTTAAAGGAAGAAAAAAGAACATACAGACTTTCGTTATTCATCATAAAATTTCAGCCACATCCGACATAATCATATTTTCATTTTATTCGTGCTTATGCTTGTTACGGATTATCATTATTAAAACATGCTCGTGATCAATCTGCACACTGTGGGCTGTTGGAATTTTGTTATTAAAGTTTGATGTAGATTTACTTGATTACTATATGATATTCTGGCATTCGAAAAGCGATATAACAGTTTAAAATTTAAAAAAAAATATTGTTAGGATCTTAAGTGAAATGTTTTTTTTTTAATACACGGCACAGGGCAATTCGTAACGATATAATTATGTTGACATTGATAGCGCGTGGAACCCTTGAAATAATTGCTTGTTTCACTCGTATTACTATACACCTTTTATATATGCACTTCATCGATTTCGCAGTATACCTAACAAGTCAACTGATAAATTATTTGCAGAACCCCAGGCGCTATCAATGTACTCCCCATTATCAAAGATACTCCATTTTACGGTACCTACTCTCTGACTTCCTTATATTTCTCAAGCAACAAGCCCTCAAATCCTTTTTGAGGTAGTCGCAACAAAGCATTTTTTTCGGTTAAACGGTCCACCCTTGTTTTTCTGTAAACCTTTGACTTCAGTCAACAATACTTTAGGGGCCTCATATTTATTTATTTGGCGTCAATCACGAGTAGACCGTTTAGTTACAGTAATATTACATCATATGTTTTCTTACTTAAATATGTATCAAAAGTAAATGTGTAAATATGTAAATATGTAACAATATTTGGCTTATATTCTAGTACATTTATGAGCAGTGTTTTTAGCGAATATTATTGAAGTATTGCTTCAATTTAGGTTTCGTCGTTTTAAAGTCAATATTTTCGCAATCCATATTGTATGCTGCCATCATCCGATTTGAAGGGTCTAATTTAGGGTTATAATAAATTCTTTTCAAATTCGTAGTTGCCAACCGGGTTTGTAATAGTTGTGTTTTCAGAAAAGTTCTTCGAAATCAATACGATGCGAAACGAGCCATTGCAAATTCTCGATGCTCTTTCAAAGTTATCTGGGGTGTAGTTTGTGACTAACCCCTAGTAGAGAGGAGAAATGCCAAACCTTGCAAAGAAAAGCATTGTTCGTTTTGAGTGAGAATAATAAACACGTTGTAAATCTTTCTCGTGATAAAACGTTTATTTATGCTGAGTAAACCTGATTACGATCACCTTCGATCCCCACAATTGGTGATCCCGACGTGATCTCGTGGTTACTCGAAACTCCGACGCGATAAACAGAGGTGAATCGATCCGAATCGTGTTATTTTCGCGACGCGATTCCGCCATCCTAACCTCACTTCAAAATGGCACCTCTCGAGAATCAGGATCAGAGCTGGTAAATCTCACGGCCATCATGTGACGATGAAAAAACAGGCCATCTCACTGTCACGAGAAGAAATGAACTATCATGAGCTTTCTTGTCAATCTCACACCATCATGCAGTCATGAGATTTTTTCTCATACGATTTTGTTTCACAAATTCTAATTAATTTATTTGAAATTAGCCAAGCAATAATATGTTATCGATACAGTAGAAATTTTATTTGAAGTTTTGTGATGAAACTTACAAATATATCAATAAACTAGCTGAACCCGGTGCGTGCGCAGCTACGCTTGCAACTAAATGAAGGAAAATTTAATATAACTGGCACGTTTATGGTTTTTTTTTTTTTCAAAATGAGTTTTTTTTCTTGAATAAGCAGGGGTTCAAACTTCTATCAAAACATGTTTCTTACCAGAGAAATATACGTGTTTAAGTAACCTGGATAGTTCTCATTTTTGGTAGAAATTTGTGTTTCATTTGTATGGGAGCCCTCCCTTCCAGAGGGGGGTGCTTTCTCAAACCACCATACAATCATTGCCTTCAAAACCCCCCACATGCCAAATTTGGTTCCATTTGCTTGATTTGTTCTCGAATTATGCAGAAATTCGTGTTTCCTTTGTATGAGAGACCCCTCTTTCAGTGAGCGGAGGAGTCTCAAATCACAATAGAAATATTTCTTGCCTTCGAAAACCTCCACATGCCAAATTTGGTTCCATTAACTTGATAAGTTCTCGAGTTATTCAGAAATTTGTGTTGCATTTGTATGGAAACCACCCTCCCTCCCCCTTTCAGATGGTGGAGGAGTCTCAAACTTCCATAGAAACATTTCTCTCCTCCAAAAACCTCGTCTTGCCAAATTCGGTTCCATATGCTTGATTAATTCTCGAGTTATGCACAAATTTGTGTTTCATTAGTATAAGAGCCCCCCTCTAACAGAAGGCGGAGGGGTCTCGAGTAACCTTAGAAACATTTCTTGCCTTCAAAAACCTCTACATGTCAAATTTGGTTCCATTTACTTGATTAGTTCTAGAGTTCTGCAGAAACTTGTGTTTCATTTGTATGGGAGCCCCTCCCCCCCTCCAGAGAGAGGGGAGGGGTGTCAAACTACTGTAGAAACATTTATTGCCTTTAAAATTCCCGCAAGCCAAATTTGGTTCCATTTGCTTTATTAGATCTAGAGTTTCAAGAAATTTAAGTTTCATTTGTATGACAGCACACCTTCTAGGAGAGGGGAGGGGTCTCAAACCACCATAAAAACATTTTTCGCCACCAGAAAACCCCACATGCCAAATTTGGTTCCATTTGCATGATTAGTGCTTGAGATATGCAGAAACTTTTGTTTCATTTGTATGGGAGCCTCCCTTTCTAGAAAAGGGAGGGGTCTCAAACTACCATAGAAACATTTCTTGCTTCCAAAAACTTCTGCATGCTAAATTTGGGTCCCTTTGCATGATCATTTCTCGAGTTATGCAGAAATATGTGTTACATTTGTATGGGAGCCCCCCTTTTCAGATGAGGGAGGGGTCTCTTACTGTCTTAAGAACCTTCCCGGCCCCAAAAAACCCTGCTTACAAATTTTAACGCCGATCGGCTCAGCAGTCTCCGAGTTAAATCGTGACAAAGGAAACCCCAACTCATTTTTATTTATATAGATGCGCATGTTATAGCGATGACAAAAACACTGTCACGTGCTGTCATGACGAAAAAATCGATGAGATTAAGAAGAAAATCTTCGTCGTCGTTTTCTCGGCCGATGAGATTTTCAGACGTAGATCGGTGAAAATCGTTGGTTATATTTCATTGAAAATGACATTTGCCAGCCCTGATCAGGATGCTCCTACTGCTGTTGCGGTATCGGTCAAGCTTCAAGAATTCTGGAAATCCGACCCAGAATAGTGGTGTGCGCAAGCGGTAGCGCAGTTCCAAGGACGAGACTAAGTTTTACTACATTGTAGCGAAGGTGGATCAGATCGTAATATTCCATATCGCTGACTTGGTGTCGAATTCACCACAGAACGAAATATATCAGTCCGTCCGCTCAAATCACTCTCTCATCGGAAGCTCGTCTGGAACGGCTGCTCGGTTTGTTTGATCTCGGCGACATGCGTCCCACACATCTGATGGTCAAAATACAGGAGCTCGCCACCGCACGGTGGGGCAGCGAACCCAGTGGGGTGGCCAAAACCTCTAGCGCCGCTAGAGGAGAAAGTTGTTCAGCTGAAAAAGCGCCATCTTTTGGCTGTTTTGATTAGTAGGTCCTATTTCCTCCGCATAGGTGGCGCTCGATTCTATCTTTTTAACGGAGCGTCCTAGAAGGATGGTTTCTTTGATAAAGTTGTTTATTAGATTATGCTGAGAAATGTTGTCGAAGACGTCAAAGACTATCTTACACAGAAAACAAAATATTGCCAACTTTTAAAAAATACCGCAAACAGACGTTTTCACTATTTTTTGGCGAATAAAAATCTACAATATAAAATGTAAACGATGCAATATTGTCGAAATGCTGCAACTTGTTTTTTTTCAGACACATTTTGTGATATATCATACATGAATACACATATATATACAATAATGTTGAACTCAAAATTACACAAAATATACAAAATTACTCAAAATATAGCAAAAAGTAGCAGCCAATTTTTTGGGAGAGTTTAGTGTAAACGTGGTTGAATATTTGAAAGCATGTAGTTCAACAGGGAACAGCAGAGCTTTTTGTAAAATATCATTTTAATGTATTTAGGTTTATTTCTTTCAACTTGATTAGATTTTTTAAACCGTGTGATCAGCAGAACCATATTTTTTAGAATATTTTTTTCATCTTACCAATGTTTATAAATCCAGATCATATATTTCTTCATATAAGACATTTTCTATCGAATGTGGGCGTCTATAACGGCACAGCTGTAGGAGGCATGAGAGCTAGATAAGTAATTTTACCTTAATTGCTGATCTTTGACAAAAACTCGTATGTTTTCTACAATGTACAACTTACTTCAGTGTCTCGTACAAATACTCGAGTCATTATTGCAAGTAGTTTAGAACACAAAAAAAGTTTGCACATTGTAAACAACGTAAGCATATGTGTCAAAGACAAGCAATTAAGCTAGAAGTATTAAATTAAACTTGCGGATTAAAACTTATTCTACATAAACTTACTCGCATGTAATTTCCCGATTCAGTAATTCAATATCCATCTTCGTCATCCGACTGCAATAATGGTAGATCTGGTCATTGAAGAAGGCTCAAAACTGCAGGCTTTAAACGTTCATTGTTGGTCGCTGGCGTAGATCGCATCGCTGATAATACTGGATCTAAACATAGATAGTAACATATTGTGAAAGACGTCTTCCATTGTTTCCATCCTACTCGTTTTCCTAGCATATCTTTCCCGAAACTTTCTAAAGTCTTTATTTCGAGACTCTTGTGCTTCTTCGCCAAGCCAATGGGAACCAACGCTATTTGGATTGCTTGTGATCCATGGATGAGAATTTTATGAATCGATGCTGGCATAGGATACCACTCGTACAAACTAACATACAGCCGTGCCGTTCCTTCTGCAAAACAGCGGAATGCTGGTACGTTGACCGAAAAACCGGAAGATATTGCTCGTAGAATAGTGTCGCATCGATCAATCAGTTCTTCACTTATTCCAGTGATTGCGCTTGTTTTGGCTGCGTTCGCAAAGAACCTACGTGCCGTGTTACCATCATTTGTTGTACCATGTCCTTCCATGTCACCATGTCAACAAGTAATCCAGATTCCTGTTTAAATCGATATTTTATTTCTGCTTCTCGTGTTCCAATTTGTGCCTTCAGCGCTTTTGTTTTGTGACAACTTCTTGTTTCCAAGCGATAACTCACATGCAATAACTTTTCTAAAAAACGAATGTATGCATGGAGTGTTGATAAACCTTGTTCCAGAGAACTTTCGTCGACTTGCCTTTTCATGACCTTATCCAAATCGTTCATATCCTTTGGTAGAGCACCACACACATAGCACCTCTGAGTTGATTTGGTGTTTGTTAGTGCAGTGCTCCATGGTCTGTCTCTACCAATAATGGAAAGAGATTGTCTATTTGTTCCTGTACGTACTGTTTCTTCATAAAGGATTGAATTTGTTGTTTCCTTAGTAAACTCTATTTTGATCAGTCTGCAGAACCTGGGGGAAGAAGGCCTCGAATTTTGCCACAATATGGTTCTGTTTGAATTGCCATCATGCCCAACGTATAATTGTAGAGGAACAAGAGTTGTCTGAATGAATAAATTATTCCCACCCATCCCAGCAGCGGCCTCCGATTCTTCATCGACACCTGATCTGACGTATCAATCGTTCCAGCGACGAGGCCAGGAAAACTCTCCGAGCCAATTCCGTTTGTGCTTCATGCGATCATCCTTATGAGATAAAGACGGAGACGATTTTTTAGCTCACTTCAGACTGTTGATTGATATGATGAATAGAAACCTCATCGACGCTAAGACGAAGTTGCGACCCAGTGAAAAGTGATGATAGCGGATATTTATAGCATCACCACCGTCAGCTTGAACCATCCGTTTCATGAGCTTCTTAAGGAATACCGAAAAATCACGTTGTCAGCTACAATTCTAGCGAAAAACCACCACGACGTCACACACCATATTGTCACCAAGAACCTCAGGTGGCATCCAAAATGAGACGAATGCATCCAGATAAACTGAAGACCGCTAAGGCAGAATTCGCTGTAATGACTGAGCTTAGCATATGTCGACCATCCAGTAGCAGCTTGGCCAGTCCACTACATTATGTCATCAAGAAAAATGGTCAGTGGCGATTTGTCGGCGACTAGCGATGCTTGAACCAAGTCACAGCTCCAGATCGCTACCCGGTGCCACACGTGCACGATCTTCTTTATTCGTTGGAAGGAGACTACATACTTTTACTATGTTAGACACATCAAATCCCAGTAGAGGAAAACGACATTCCCAAAACGGCCGTGATCACGTCTTTCGGCCTCTATGAAGTCACTAGGATACAGTTTTGTTTATGTAATGCAAGACAAACTTTTGTAGTTTAGAACTTTTGAAAAACTGAATGAACATTTGAATATGGTTCGTCATCAGCTGTTCGACGAAGCTTTTTACTGATGTTTGAACAGGAGCGTTATACAGCTTCTTTATCGATTTGGCGAATGCATCTTTCGATTCTATTAATCAGTAGTTTACAGTCTTTGGATCTCCAGTTGTTTTTGTACACCAGCGAACTCAAATATCCAAAGAAATCTTCAATCGGGCGACACTGGGACAAATTTGTTGGATTGCGGTTTTTTAGTACATACGGGATGTTTTGGCTTTTAAAGAAGGCTTGTGTTTTTCTCGCATAATGCGACGACGCTTTATCCGGCGAATACACGTAATTTCCATCTGCATGATTGTTTGAAGAAATGGAATCAATATTTTCTTCAAAAATTGATTTTGGTACATACATTTTGGTATTTTGGTGCAGAAGAAATGTTATCAGAATAATATCGATCGTTTCCTGGGATGTGGGTTTTTGAGAGAGAGCTTTCATCATCCTAAACGAAACATTTTCCGGCGTAATTTCGGCTCATTCAGCGGTATTGGGATTTTACGGTTGATATCTGTTGCTCTGTGTATTCAGGTGCTGCTGATTTCTTGTGGCAGACTATTCCTATCTTCTTCAACGTCTTGCAGATGTAAGGTTGCGTAGTCTTAAACTTTTTGCTGCATCAGATTGACTTTCGAATCCTTCTGGTTAAAAGTACTATGGAGCAATCTAAGTCCTTTCTTGTCCATTATTTTAGCCGGTCTCCAACTACCACTCCTACGAGCTGTTCCTGAGGATGCCAGGATACGATAGAAGGTTGAAACTGGAACATTCTCTGTATTAAAATGGTTCACAGTGAACTTTTTCCCGTGATTTATGTTCGTTTGATAGAACTGTACAATCCGCTCGCGTAATGCTTCTTGCTTCGACGGCATTTTGAACACAACTGAACAAGTTGGAACAAAACAAACCATGCGATTATGTTGGGGAGACAGAGAGCATTGATTCACAATAGAACCAATAGAAACATTTCTGTGCCTACTGTCAACTTTATGCTTCTATTGATATCCAATCTCATATGTTTAGTACCAACCGGGGGTCTTGGGCTTGGTCCTATACCCAATGATTTCATTATCTCCAATCCGCTCAACCAATTAAAATGTTTTGTGAAATAGTGGGTGAAATATTACAATTTGAGATAACTCAATACAGACGTCTTCCAAATTCGGCAGATCGACAGTGCAATCGGTGTGTAACCACCGCGACCTTATAGCAATACACAGTTTTAAAGAAACATTTAATTTTCTGCGTTATCTAATGCACATAAAGGGAATGCTAGATTGTTCATAAATTAATGGGATCTTTCATGTAAATTTTAACCAGATATTGCTGCAATCAGGTCTGTTGTATGAAAGATTTCAAACAATGTTGTATGCTGTATGAAAGAATGAAAACAATTACGTTGTTTACGCTTGCTTTAGCTTGCAAGTAAACGAGGGGAAATTTTACGCGTTTGTTAAAATTCAAATGTACACACAAGTTATAAAAATTAAAAACTACTTACCGTACACAAGTGCCTAACGTTTTGACTGATGCTTGATTTTTTTTTATAGTTTTCTATCGAAAATTAAATATTTTTGAAGAAATTAGTAACCGCATGTCAATTTTGACCATTTTGTATGGAATTTGGCTGTTGCTGTTATTTTTAACACAGCGTAATGTGGCATTCAGGCTTATGTCTTTTTTTTTTCAAATATAAATCATTTAATTCACTACAATGCAGTCTCCATCAAATCCTTAGGCTTGGTTGAAAATATAACAATTTTATAAAAACGGAAGATTCACGGGAAGATGGCACGATTTTGATATAAAATAAGGATGAATCTGATCTACATAGTGCATCTGAATTGTGCATCTCATATGGTCATAAATCAGAAATCATTCTTTAAGAATTATTTTAGTTACTAACTCTTGTATAGAAAACCAACTTGCCAACTGAATGATTTCGTTTGATTTTCGCTGATAATTGGATGATCCAGAAGGATGGAATCTCCATCATAACCGATCGGAATATTTGAAAACATTAAAATAATTCAAGCTGATTGCTTACCACAATGAACTTATTCCTTGTTCTCAAATTTGTGCTCTAAATGCACTTCCACAGTTATTAGTTGAGAGCTATACATGTACATTCCTTGTACAATTTTTGCATTTGTATGACTGGCAAGTACAATCATCCCTATATGCTCAAGGTAATCGAGAAATTTTCCTGCATGATGCATTCTTGAACCATTCCAAGAATCGCTCCCAGTCGCCTCCAGCATGTCGTTGCTTTGAGTTGCGTCTTTAGGGCCTATTCATAAACCACGTAGACTCATTTTTAAAAATCTCAGACCCCCCTCCCCCCTCGTTTACTTTTCTCCATACATTTTTTTTAAATTTTGTATGCAGCGTAGACTTTGGTCAGACCCCCTTTCCCCAGAAAAGTCTACGTGGCTTATGAATAGCCCCTTACCGACTGAGCTAAGAGAGGACCCGAAGTTCGTCTCTTTCATGATTCATGAGTTGTTTTCTCTGAAGTTCTATTCTTCTCGAAAAGTTGAAACGTCTCTTAAAAATCCGGGTATCAACCAAGATTTTGCTTAACATCACTAACTTCTCTAACGCTCAGCCCATCGTCTAATTTTCTACGAAGGTGAAAGGTTGCATTAATCTCCCTCCACATTCGCACAGCTTCTGCGTACATAAATAAATTATTCACGCTGCTTTTATAATTAATTATCGTGCCCAGTTTGCAATTTGTGAATATTCGTTTGGTTCATGTCATGTCATCTACATATCTATATATGTGCATACCTATCTTTTAAATCTACCTGTGAATATGAATGTGCAGCTCATAATTTTTTGCTGCATTCGTCCAGCCTATTCTGCCCCAATCAAATGTGTCTCGTGTGGTGTCAGTTCGGCCAGAGGAGCAGTATTTACCAACATTGGCTGCGGGTTCATTTTCCATCCTACCACTTCCAGCTAGTTCAGTTTTATTTTCTTTCGCTCCTGGCTATTGTGATTGAACAAAAATAATTCATCATCAGCAATTTACTTGTTGCCGCATATTGACAGAGAATTTTATGCCAAAAAAAAAAACTGCTAGGTGGCTGCAATGCAAATTCGGAATTTGTTTGCGAATTCATTTGATCGGAGTTTTCCGCTATTTATCACCTTGTCGGAGAACTGTCCGCTGGAGAGGGACCTCTTCGGATAGGTGCCTTAAAGGGACAGTTTCCCGGTAGCTATGGGACGTGTTAGGCCCTCGGGTGCTCGCGATTGATGAACATAATTCCAATAGTAGCAGCAGCAGCAGCAGTATTGTTGTTATTGTTGACGTGTATCTGATAAATATTTGCCGAATGGTAGCGCAATGTGATTGTTATTTTTGAACAATAAATAGCATTGAAAAGTTGGACATAACACACGTACGCGAGGAGCTGGAGTTAATTATTGAAATTAATTTTTATTCATCGAACGTTCGCGCACATCTCGTGGTTGCGTGAATTGATGCAGTGGATCCTGTGGTGTACTGGAACATATTTTTTTTTTAGCATCGGTGATTGGTGGAGTTAATCCGCGCGAGGTTGTCGCAGAAGTCGTTGTCCGGAAGGGAAATGATCCCGCTGTGTGTTAGTACCTACCATTTTAATCTGTTTGGTTTTGGTCAATTAATACGAATCAATGTGCGTGGGAACGGCCAAAGAAGAGCAAATCGATGAGCGCATCTAGGCTCACAACAGGATGACGTGCGTACGTGATGTCCATTTTGTATTTATGATGGGATCCTGTGGTGGAATGCGATTTCAATTCAAATTAAACAATATATGAATAGGTAGATGTACGCTATTGTCAGTAAATTGCGGTTTGTTCTACCGGAGGGATTTGCTGGCCGTGTTGAGGTTCATTGATTAGGGTTTATTAAAATACTGCGTGGTGGTCTGGTCTGTAAAAATGTATTTGTTTATTATGTGGCTTTGTGGGGTTGTAAAAATATAGATCAGGTTTATAATTATGGATTCATGATTCATTCAAATTCATTCAATTCTGGAAAGGCATCTAGTTTAGTTTGGGTTGTTATTCAATCGATGTTGACGTAAAAAGTATCGAGATTACTGTGTTCGATGCACCGGGGAAAGCGAGATCGATTCGATTTTGAATCAATCAGATAAATTTAAACGCATCTAAAACGACTATTTATATCCACATCTAACCTAGCATTATATGGTTCCGAAGCAAATGTTTACCAAACTCTTTTAGGTGCAGTTCTATAATTATTGATTGAGTGCTTTCGATTCATGGAAACAAAAAAGGACCACAAACTATTTGCCGATTACGTGATTAATTTTACGGTTTATTTTTACTTGTTCTCGAATTCATGACTGCCGTATTTTTGAATAAGGTTCTCAGGCCTAAAGGGACCCTTCTTGTTTAAAATTCTTGTTTTTTTACACAGAAAAAATCTTGTAGTAAAAACTACCATTTTACCCGACTATGCCTATTTTCAAAATTACCATGAAATTCCAGTCAAATTTACTACGTTTATAGTACAACCTTCAAAATTTGTGGTATATTTGACAGACCTCATATCGATATCAACCGCACCATGGTTAATCTAATCGCAGGCATGGTAAAATCAAACGCATTTATAATCAGGTGAAAATTGTTGGTGTTCGCGTTTAATTTAACCCTCGAAATGGTAGTTTTTACGGCGTTTTTTTTTTTTGTTTTTTTGTGTTTGGTGGGCTATACACGGAAAACGTTCCGTTCACAAATTCGTCAACCTAGTGTCAAGAAACTCGGAACAAGTAATTTTTGTTCATTTACGAATAAATACACACCATGAACAAAAATTATGAAAACGTGAACGCTGTTCTACAAAACAAACATAACGTCTGCTTTACGATGCACCAGGCATTATTGAAGGCAGCAAAAGTCATGTGAACGTAAAGTCTGTTCTCAAAATCGTAATAAAAATTCATGAATTGTTCTTGTTTTCATGATTCTCTTTACGAAAGCGGAATCATAGTTCAAGAAACGTCAAGTGATTGATCAAATATTATTTGCATTCAACCAAACTTTTTGAAAGTCTACAGAACGACTACAGAAGATTAATTTTTACAATGGGAGTGTTAGGCAACTGTTGTCGACGGGCCAACGGAAATAATGTTCTTATGCATGAAACACAATAAATACAACAGTTTCATCACATAAGCGCTGAACACATCCTACTAATATCTTCCAGATTTATGAAATTAACATTACTGTGGAATCGGAAAAATGGAACAAACATCTATTGACAACTACTTTTCAATTATTATGAAAAACTTGTGAATTTATTGATTCGTTATGCTATGGTTAGATTTGTCGAATCCTTTCAAAAAGGACGATCCACTATGACGGTAATGATATTGATTTTCTTTGGAACAGTCTTTATAACAAAACAAATGAGCACTGGAAACAGTTCACAATTACAGAAAAAAAAAAAACATATACTATGTATTTTAAAGCGTTATGAATTTGCCGGTTGCATGGAACAAGCGTGATTTATGTTTATGCATTTGAGACTAGTTTCGCAAATTTGCGAATCATTGGATCACGTTTACGGGAACTTAATTATGAAATTTAATGAATTTATAATTCAGCTTTTCCGAACTTTTTGTTCACTAATTTCGGATTGATTTTTTTTCCGTATAGGATTGAACGGACCGGACGGAACACGTTAATATTTGCTAATCATCCTTCTCTTATGTTTGAACTATTTTGCAACCACAAATAAATCGAAGCGAAAAGCTTATACATATTCTCTCATATTTGGAATGAACTTACCAAACTCTACTACTAGATGAAATTTAACTTCTTTCCTCTCCTTTTGAATCCAATATTTCTACGGGGGGTTTTTTTTTGAACGAAAAGAAAAGCTCCTGCTGCTTGTTGAATTTCCTCTATTTTTCTTTAGCTCCCAGCTACTTTTTGGACTACTCCTGGCTTTTGCTGTACGCTTTTAAAAAAAAAATTGTGTTTTTTTATCTAGTTCTTGAATATTGAACTCGTTGAACAGGTTGAACATTTAATCATGAGACGCCTTTGATTGTACTTCGATGTAATGTAACTGTTTGTAATGTTTAAGGTCTTTAAATTTTGGTCGAACTATTAACAAAATCCCCCTCTGAATAGGTTGGATTATTTTCCTTTAGTTCCGTTATATTTGCTTACTCCTTGTCTTCGTCGCCGTCAGAATTCAAAAGCAGTTCATACATATTTTGTATTCCATTTGATAAGTTATAACCGGTGAGTATAATACCACGAACTTTAGTTAATTTTTTTTAGCGAAAAACAACATTTGAATTCTTCAGACGCCTATTTGCACTTTAAAACAAATATGCGGACGAGACGCCGCTGGTAAAAGTTACGTTATATCTAGGTACATATGAATGTACAATAAAACGCAATCTATGGGTTCAGACGTACAGGACGAAACACTTACATTTTTGATAATGAGATAAAATCAATAATTGACAACGGAAACGGGTCGAAATAAGCTTGAACATTTTGTTGACAGATGGGATTGCCTCACATATTTAACGTATTCAATAAAATTAAACTTCCTTTTGAGCCAAAACTTCATTTGAGTTTATTCCTGATGAGTACGAGCTGTTTAGTGGTATGCCTGTAACGAGAAAATGAGAAAAAGGTTAGTAATTTCCATTTAATTCCAACTACCTTTATTGCTTATCTTGACCGATACGCGTCAAAATAGCGCCTCGCCTCCGTGAAACCGCAGGAAGGGCAGTAGGCGCTTCTGGAGGCACTCGTCTTGGTAGATTTGCCTATTCATGGCACCCGTCGTGATGTATGGCTGACTCATCTTTTTACTTACCCACATGCTAAAGAGTTACAAGCTAATCGTTTTCTGATTTATTTTTTCGAGTACGAGTAGAGTCTTTATTTGGTCCAAGGCTGCACCTTGTCAGCCTTACAGTAAGCGAAGGGTTCTTCTTGATCGGTCCACCTTGCTCAATACGCGCCTCTTTTCCATGTGCCCGTCGGTTCGTTATCGAAAATTATTTTAACTGGGCTCCGACATTCTTACGACATACCCAGCTCACCTTAGTCGACCGACTTTAGCGGTATGAACGATGGGAGGTTCTTCCAGCAACTGATGCAATTCGTGGTTCATTCGTCTCCTCCACGTTCCTTCTTCCATCTGCACTCCATCGTAGATCGTACTCAGCACCTTTCGTTGAAACATGCATAGTGGAATTTACGTATTCTCGGTAGTCATAGGCACCCTTTAATGAGTAGTACACAGCGTCGTGCACACATCTGAAGCTTTCGATTAGTGCATGAAAGAACTGTTATAAAGCACCAACTTCTCAAGTAAATGTTATGTTATGTCTTCACGGAATAGCTAAATAAAATCTAAATTACCAAGTTTTGAATGTATACAGCAGAGTGTATTGATGGGAAAATATACTGAAATAGACGTTTGTAAACTAGTAATGAAAACTAGATTAGTGGGAATATTCCTTGAACCTCGAGACACCCATAAGGAATCGGATGAAAATCTTCAACACTCTCCTTCCTGGAAGATTTCTGGATGGCCTGTGGTGCATATATTTAACACATTACTAAAATATTATTATATAATTAATCAATATCAATATCCTTTTTACAACAAAAATATAATAATTCCCAATTAAAATAATATTCACTATACATTTATATATTTATTAAAAATAAAAACACCTCACACACCAAATAACCATAAAATAACAAAATATTCGCCAAAGCGACTGTGACGACAAACGGGATGCTTCGTTTAAAAACAAACAAATGCAAGAGACAGCAGGCTTCAAGTTACATTACTGGTGCGCTATATCCATAGATAACAACAAAAAAAGAGAGGAAACATGGGCTCTCTCAAAAGCAACAGTGATGCCATAGCTGCAGCTCAACAGCGAAGCATTATTTATCGTTGGGTACTATTGGACAGCTCCAAAACATATTTTTTATTGCAAATGATAATGCCAGATGATGGACAATATAATCATAAGCATAGATCAACCTCCAATGACTGGAAGAAACATGAAACAAATAGCGATTTCAGATTATCTAAACATGTAATAAATTTAATTCAATGTTCAACATCACATTCTGGCAACAAGCCTAGTTGTGGGAGAGAGCTGATGAAGACATGCTCTCCGGTACACGCGATGCAAATGCAAAATACACAAAGGCAACATTTGAGTGAACCTCTTCAGCAGGTAGGAAATGGATGGTTTTCTAGATGATGTATATTAGATCTTCAATATGACAGTAATAAATTGGTAATCAATCATGATTCATACATCGAATCATTGGTCCAATAGATAAAGCTTATGATGGTATCATTATAAAGAAAATAGTTTGGAAAATGTAGGAGTTACAGACCTATTTTCTAACAACTGATTAAAATAGTGACCCCTGATTAAGCCGTTCCCTACCCTATTTAGTTTTTAAACAAATTCTAGAACAACAGTTGTTTCATACAAACTAAATAACTGTTTAAAATCAATAATTTGCCCATTGTTTATCAATAGTTACCTGCTTGAATTCATACACACACGAACTCGGTTCAATTTTCTACCGAACCACATCGGTTACCAACTCTTCGCCCCCCCCTTTTTTCTCCTTACTCTTCTTTTTTTTTTTTTGTTAGGTGAAAATGAAAAAGAAAATACCGAGAGACTACAACAGGAAGATGCACGTTTAGTTGAAATCTTCTGTAAGTATTTGGTACTAATTTTGTAATTATATTTGCAGGCCTGTTTTACTGCCGTGAACACGTTACAGGTAGTTTCTGGCTTGCAAAGGCATTTAAAAAAAAAACACCTGTTAAAAATGGTTTTAAAGTCAGTGATATATTTTTTGACTGCAAATTTCCACGCTGTAACTCTCGTAACTCGAAAATAGGAATTTGTATGAGGATTTTTTCCATCAATAAACTGACAAAACTGGTTTTATTACTATGAAATTCTAAACTAGATTCGAAGCTATTTCAACCAAAATTCTAGCACTGCCAAAAAAGAACCAAATTCCGTAACTGCAACACAACGGTTTGTTTGATAGCGTTCTGTAATATTTGAGTAAAACGATGTACGGTTATTGCTGTTTAAATTTATTTTTACTATTTGTTTTTTGTTGGTTTTTATCGGTGACGTAGAAAATTAAAACAGCTATATATTTGCGTAACGCGTTTCGGCCTACTTTTCTTCAGCAATTATCAGACGCAGAATGCTGGTTGCTACCTCACTACTTGTTACGTCAAACTATTTCGCATGCAGGGTAGGATTGAGCAGGTCTCTCTCTCTCTCTCTTTCCTGAACAGACCCTTGAATTTCACAGGCGCTCTCGGTTATTTATATAGACAAACGTATTAATATTAGAAGGTATTAGTGATATTCTCACAACGACTTTTCGTGCTTCTCACTAAAAAATTCGAATCATTTCGAAACTAATCTGACAACTAGATAACAAAAAACGGCTCAATTTCCTATCTTGCCAGTTTATTTTTATTTCGTGTTTCTTTTCTATTGATCCATTGTTTGGTTTGTAGGATACATGTTCTTACTCAATCTGATCTCCTCGCAGTCCACCCACTTTCAAATAACGAAAACTACATGGAAAGGTCTATTATACTGCTTCAAATGGATTTTCCTTAGCGAGCCCTTCGCGTCCTATCTATTTTACACATGCTTGTTACCCCTCCCTTCCCCCTTTCCCTGCTAAAATTCTTCAATTCTTTCCTCTCTCTCTCCTTTTCCAACCCTTTTTCGGGAGGATGGTACAAAACGCACCGTTTAAGCAACATCGTGAATTACTAGTGAATGGAAGCTGAAATTTAGGAACAAGTTATTGGGTATGGTGCATTACTATGTTTTCGTTGTAGATCAAATGTAATTTAAATTCAAAACGATGATTTTTCGTGATTTTTTAAACCTTTTCCAATTTGATACCAAGACGACACCGGGGTAAAACGCCTGTTTCATTTCTCAATATGCACCCCAAAATTGGGGTAAGACGCACCACAGCACTGGTATATGATGCACCACAATATTCGGATAGTATGCACCGCTTGTAAAAGGTAAAAACACGGCTATAATAAGTTACTCAGAGTTGTAAAGTGAGGAGGTTGCAACATCTCGCCACATCTTTTTAGCTCAAGCAACCAATGGGTATGGAATAAATGGAATAGCAAAACGTTGCGATATGTTGCCAACTCCTCATTATATACACGCTTAGTAAAAAGTACCCAACGGAGCATTTAAGTGTGGGAAGCCAACTTTGGGTATAATTATGTTTACCTACCATTGGGTTCAAATTACATACGTTTGGGTAGAATTTTACCAGAAGTAAATCATTTGTACTCAGCGGTAGATGATACATGATTATACCCAAAGTTGGTTTCCTACACTCAACCGCTCCACTGGGTACTTTTTTCTAAGCGTGTAGACGTATATAACGCTCCGCTGCGTTCTGCCCCAGTTTTAGTCTTGCATAGTTTTGTCTAAATATTCTGAAAATATGTAGAATTATAGTGAAGTTTTTATACTATCTTGAAGTTTTTGTTGTCAGCGATACATGTGAAGTGAATTTATTATAAACCATGGATGTTAACGCATGGTAAAAGCTTATTTTAAGAACACTATTATTTACGTGTGAAGTACAGTCATGATGATTAATTCAATTTTGATCATGTGTTGGTGTATTTAGTGCCTTATTGAACTACAAAATTATGAGTTATGCTGTTTTAGGTAAACATTGATAAAGTATCATTCCATTAAAGCTATAGTTTTGAAGAATTGAGCACATTTATTGAGTGGGTCATTCTACCTCACCAGTGCATTTTGTACTGTTCTCCCCTTTTGCAGTAACTTTAAACTTTGAAAAACAATCCGTGAATTGTACCTAAAAAACTTTGAAATATTTCTCTTTTTATTTTTTTATGATGATTCTTTTTTTAAAGTGTCACTACGAATCTTTCCGTATTATTTTTCTTTGTATTGTTTCCTTTTACATTAAGTGTTTGATGTTGTTGATTTTATTTTTAGTTTGCTTGCTATCGATAAGTTTGTATTTGAAAAGTAGATTAATTGCCGGCAGATATAAGACATTTTCTTACTCTGCCCATTCATTCAAACGAAGCAAATAAAATGAGATTAATTCGTTAAGCCAAACTCTTTCAATTTAAGTTAACTTTATAACGCCGTTCAATCTCTGTTCACTTGATCACTTGTTATTATTTATTTACCGAAGGCCAAATCATAGCCTCAACGCGTATTTCAAATCGAGAGAAAACGGTAGACTGATATATCTAGCTGGAATCGACTGTTTTCTTTCGATTTGATTTTTTTCGAGGGCCTTTTTGCAAACGAAGCAATGTCCTATTCACGACGGACTAATATTTTTTTTTGTAATGCATAACTATTTACAGAACTAAAATTTACAAGCTTGTAGTGATAGGTGAGAAGAGCTTGTGCGGCGCAAAACAACCTTTCATTAACAATCTTGAATTGATTCGTGCAATTGTGAATTGTGAAAAAAAAAAAACTATTGATTTAATTTATTTTAGTGTGTAGATAGTCGCCCTCTCCGAAACTGGTCTGTTCCCTACTAATTCTGTCTTACCATTTCTAGGTTGTCGATGAGCACGTTGTAACTTCCAAGCCTGAACCGAAAAACACGAAAACGCATATCGTGAAAGCGGACTGGTTCTGGTACACAATACAGAATGGCTACGCCGACGAGGGGTACTACCTGTTTGGAGATGTAAGTTTGCTTCAACTCTACAACTCCGTACCACATGCATCAACCTTTCCTACGTCTTTCAGTATCTCGATAGTATAGCAAATACGCCGGGAGCAGACCGGAGGGATTCGCTTCCGATCAGTTTCAACAAACGTAAACGGAAACGCCTATCGCATCGGACACCGGCCGGGGAAGGAACGCCCCTGGGCACGGGTAAACGTCGTTCTTCCGTGTCAGATGCCGGACTGCTGTCCGTATCCGGTAGCTTTCTCGACTGCACCACCAGTCCGGATAAACATGAAGGCAGCAAGAAGAACGCCATCACCGAAGCGGTTGACGTTTCCATTGATCAACCGATCAAGAGTCAATCGATGCGGCACAATCACTTCATGGACTTCTTCCACACTGAATCAAACTACGTTGGAATCTTGGATACGATCGTCAATGTATGTTTTTTTTTCCAATGTCGTTCGATTTTAACTAGAATGATTATTAATGAATACATTTTTAACAGCTCTTCAAGGTGCCCCTGGAGGATATGGCGGAGAAGGATCCAGAGAATGCACTGCTCAACAAGTCTGAGCTTAAGTCGATATTTAGCAATTTCCTACCGATTCACGACGTCCACAAGCGAATGCTGAATCAGCTGAAGGAGATCCATAACAAATGGGCCGAGGAGCATCTTATCGGACAAATCATCCTCGACTATCGGGATGATCTGATCAAGGCCTATCCACCGTACGTGAACTTTTTCGAACATATGAAAGAAACACTGCTACAGTGCGATGCAGGAAACCCACGGTTTCATGCCTTCCTCAAGATCAACCAGGCCAAACCGGAGTGCGGCCGCCAGACGTTGCAGGACTTGATGATTCGGCCTGTGCAACGATTACCCAGTATTAGTTTGCTACTCAATGGTAGGTGGTCGAGATGTTGTTTTAGACGTATTATATAAAAAAAAAAAACTTTATTGAAACTATTGCAGACATTTTGAAACATACCGCAAAGAACAATCCGGACAACAGAAAGCTGGACGAAGCCCTTAAAGCAATCAAAGAAGTCATGACCCATATCAACGAAGACAAGCGAAAAACCGAAGGTCAACTCGCGATGTTTGATATCTTCAACGACATTGATAATTGTCCGGTGAGTACCAAAAATGTTCATTTCTCGAAAGTGGATTTTCTGTAACTTCCAACCCTTTCACAGCCCCATCTAGTATCGTCCCATCGGCACTTTGTGTCGCGCTGTGAGGTCACCGAACTGACCGATAGCCTCAGTGGGCGGGGTGACTCGTTGATGTTGTTTCTTTTTAGCGACACGCTGGAAGTGTGCAAGAAACGATCACGAGCATTCAACAACACCAAATCACCCAGTACAAATGGTCTCAACTCGACCCGTTGTCAAACGACGAAACCGTACAAGCACGTCAAGCTGATGCCACTGAGCTCGATCCGGCTGGTGGTTAACATCCAGGACAGTCCGCGGGCGTTCGCGTTGAACTGCAGGGCCAACGCCGACAACAAGGACCGGCTGCATTCGTTCAGTATCTGCGACGAGGAGAAGGATAAGATTATCTACCTGAAGAGTTTGTGCAAGCAGTTGGCCGAGAACGCGTGCAAGGCGGACGCTGACAAGTTTATGGTGAACTGCGAGTCGGAGGAGTTGGGCATCGACGTTAGTGACATTAACGTGGGAACGCTGTCGAAAGCGTTCAAGTTTGCCACGAGGACGCGGCTGAGGGTAAGTTTCGATATGATGTGATTGTGGGTAGAACATGTTGGAATATTTTTCTGAGATTTAGGGGATAAACAATGAAGTCTATGATTTATTTCTTAACATTCATTATTTTTTCAAAATTACTCAATTGAATCCCTAGTAAATCGTAATAATAGGTTATAACTGTAGATTATGGAGAGTGTGAGCTGTTTAGTGGAATACCTGTAACTAGAAAATAAGAAGAATGATTAGTAATTTCCATTTAATTCCAACTACCTTTATTGCTTATCTTGACAGATACGCGTATTTCGTCTACAATGTGCAGACTTCTTCAGTGTCGTGTACTAAGTGTATTAGTACACGACACTGAAGAAGTCTGCACATTGTAGACGTATTGTGAGATAGCAATAAAGTGTTGGAATAAATGGAAATTACTAATCATTTTTCTTATTTTCTAGTTATAACTGTAGATTATAACATGGGCTGAATCAATTAAGAAAAGTTACGTGATAGAAAGTTCAAAAGATTGATTAGTGGCATCTTTGAAAAGATAAAGCTAATCATCAAGCTAAACGAAATTATTTTCTTAAAACGTAGAGCAAAATTGCATAATGATCGATGACATTTGCTGGCTACATACTGTTCAATCTTCCCTTTCCTTCAAATAAACTGTAATAGAATTTCTGAATCGAAGCTTGACCTATTATGCAAAACTAAAAAATTGCCATTCTTTCTTAAACGGCTTATAGTTTAGCTTGACTGATTGCACGTATCAATGGTTGCTACTCCGTGAATGGTCAGAATCGTTGAAATCACACAATGAATCAACTGAATTTGGCTGGGAGTAACCGACCATTCTCACTGTACACTTTTTAGTTTTTTTTTTTTTTCCACCCCCCCCCCCGCCCCGCCCTTCCATCCGGTCGGGTCGGGGCGGGGATTTTATTTTGGTGTGGTTTTTGTTGGGGCGGGGTGTTTTCCCCCCCCCCTTCCCACGTGCAGTTTTTTTTTTGGTGGGTTTTTTTTTGGCCGCTCGTGAAAGTCTTTCCCACCCTTATTTTATTTTTGTTTTGTTTGGTTTTTTTTTTTTTAGGCTGCCGATGCCGAACAATTGGCGTAACCGTAGCAGATATGAATATCTTCTAACTCTTCTGGAAAAAAACATAGCTGTTTTCCGGAAGCCGTGAGTTACTGCTTTGAAAACATTTCCAGAGAAATTTGCAAAATGGGCGAATCTGCTTTTGTAAACAAACATTTCAATGGAAGTTTTTTTTTAGCGAATAAACGCACTATTTTTAAAACTAAGACCAAACTTGGCTAGAGGAAGCCTTCTTTTATCCGATTGTGGTCTTAGTTTAAGAAATTTAGCTTGTGACGCCCCATCAAGCAGCGCGGTAATCAAGTGTGCTGTGCGTCCTGCGCACAGACATTACCACGGCGGGGTTGAATTCTTGATTTAGTTATCTGGTAATTGGAGGCACAACATAGCGCATTCAAAACAAAATTGCAAAAAAACTAAGCAAGATAGAAAGTTTGTGTCAAAGAGAGGGTTGTAGAACACTTTAAAAGCCATGTTTTTGTTAAATCAATAACTACTGTATATTATGTATTTTATGCAAAAAAAAACATGAATAAACCTTACAAAAAGACCTGTTTAAAACATTGTTAACCCAAAAAATACACTAAATGATCATTACTCAAGATAAAAATAAAACTGTCATGTAGGAAATTTCCTCAGCTTTGGAATGAAGAAAGAAAAATCTTGGTAAGTAACATAATTTTTAAGTTACAGCCAATTTAACACTAACATGTGCCAAAACATTAAAAGTTCAATAACTCCGTAAACTTTGAGACTTGACCATATGCGTAGAACAATTTTTTTCTTCAAATATCATCCACTATCGCTCCTGAAAATATTTGCACTAAGGAACCTAACACCCTGTATAATGCGACAACCCGCTGCCCCGCCCCAACCAAAAATTTTTTTTTTTGTCCCCCCCGCCCCCGTTCCACCCCCACCCCCCCCCCCCCCATCTCCAAAAAAAAAGAGAAAGCAACAAAAAACGAAAAAAGAGTAACGACCTCCCAATCCGATAAAAAATGAAAAAAAAAAAAAAATATTTCATTTATTCAAAAACAAAAAAAAAAAAAAAAAAAAAAAAAGAAAAAAAAAATAATAAAAAAGACTAGTTATTTTTAAGGCATGAAGATAGTTTTTTTTTTTTCGTTCGTTTGGAACAAAAAAAACACCAAAGAGGATTTTATTTTTATTTTGGACACTTTTATAATATCATGTTGTAGATCGTGAACTGAAGTATTGTACTAAACGTTTATTGAAATTGCTAAAGTTGGAATCACAAATAAATATTACTTATCCGGCAAGACAAAACATAAATTGGCATAATTACTTTGAATTACCCCAGTCCACACAAGACGTGTATTCTGTATAAAACACAATTCTGGTTCTAAGAACTGGCTAGGTGTATTGGATCGTTGATATGACTATCCTAAACTCGTACAGAGCGTGACTTGATTCCCGATCATTTTCTAATAATCAAGTTTTACGAGCGAACTTCAATTCCGCTAGAAATCTACTGATGAAAAAGCTCTGTTGTGGGTTGGATAGAGATAGAGCAGGTGAACAGTCGTCGATCTACTATTTCGTTGTGCAAAATAACTGTCCCATATGGATTTTTTTTTATCAATTAAGAGTTATCCATTAGAATCTGTTGTTCATCATCGATATTTTGCACTGTGCACTGAAAAATCATGTTTTGTTCAGAAAATATCGTTTGACCTTTGAGTACTCGCGTTGTTGTACTTTGTATAGCACATGTAGATTTTCCCTCACCATTTTAATGCAGAAGCATCTATCGATGTAAAACCAACATGTATTCCTCAAGAAACTCGTTCTGGACCAAACAGCGTATTCCTTGATTACAAAATATTGGAGAAGTTTCCGCGTAAATAAAATACGTGGTGTATCAAATTTTACATAACTGGTTCCAACTCGTAATCCTGACCATCTAGACGGCTTTTGTCTTCGACAAACTGGTCCAGTAAATCAAGGCCTTTTCATTGGTAACTATTAGTTAAGAATTTCATCACTACGCGGCGCTAGTATCCAAGTAAATTCCTTAAAAAGTCTTTATCTTTAGATCCTGACCAATTGGATGGTTTCAGTCTCAGACAAAGTTGTTCAGCAGGTCAAGGTCTTTTGATTGATCAACAGAAGTTTAGAATTGCCTCAATACGTGGCAACTAAATCTCCCAAATATCCTATATCTGGTCATAGAGAACGTTCGTGCCTTCGATATAGTTGTTCGATTGGCCATGGCCTTTTGATTGGTGATTAACCTCTAGTGCACAAATGAGTTTCCTGAACACAATATATTTTTCTCTCTTGTCCATATGGAATTTTCCTGTCTTCGAAAAAGTTGTTTAGTAGCCATTAGTTTGATGGAAAGAAGCTCAGAATTTCCTCACTACGCGACGCCTTGACCTACTGTACAACTTTAGCGAAGACAGAAACCTTCTTCACTGAAAAATCAAAGTATGCAGCGTTAGTATACTTTTTGTCTCCTACCCTATTTCTTGTGTGATGTTTTCAAGTATAAAAAGCGAGTATGCGTTGCTATGGATGGGAACAGAGATATGAAAATAAAGTAAAATTTACAGCATAAGGAAAGAGAGGAAGATTCAGAAGTATGCGGTTAGTTGTTGGTTACTTGGGTATATTCCAAAGATATCACCTTTCTAACTGTAGAGCAAGATCTGGTTTATACTGTATGATCATTTCCTTTCTAGTTCCTCATAGTTGAAAAATTCTGAACACTAATCTAAGGGTCCTGACCCACTGAACAAGTTGGCCGAAGATAGAAAGCTTGTATATGGCCAGGATTCTAAGACAAAACATTTCACTAGCACACAAGCGCTAACTAGCGAAAATATTCAAACAGTCTTGATCCACCAGAAGCTTCACTAAAGAAGAAACCCCACTATTTAACCAAGATCAAAAGTTATAGCATAGTCAGGAAAAATCAAAAGAATTCGGATCTTCTAGTCATCAATCAGAAAGTTTTGGGTAACTGAACATTTTTGTCGATGACATAAACCTTCTAAATGGACAGGATCCTAAGATATAGTTAGTCCGGAAAATCACTTAAACACTTACTTCACCCAATAAGAACATTCTAAACTGGATCGAAAGGTATTGACCTTGTAATTAACTTTGTTGAACGCTGAAATCTTGTATATGACCATTATATCAACGTATAGCATATTCAGAATAAGTTATATACAAGCACACTAGCGCCACGTAGTAAGAAAATTCTACCTGTTGCTCATCTATCAAAAGGTTTTGATTCCCTAATCAACATTTTCGATGACAGAATCATTCCAAATGGACAGAATACCAAGGAATACCGAAAAACGGGGAGGGTCTTAAAAAATGACAAGTTTTGAAGAAAGGGTGGATGAAAGTGTGTAATTAAGATGGCGCAAGTGTTGCACAAGATTTGATGGGTAGCGTTAAATCCAAGGTGCGGACATTTAGCCTAGGCGAGGAGGTTGAATAAACCAACTTTGCACAACCATAGCTAATATGTGTTTATTTATTCCCTGAGAGTTTAAAAAATATCCGACTTTAAATGAATTTTGGGTGATCATTTTTGTCTGTTGCATTTTTTTCGAGTACAATCTTTACTTTTGCATAAATCACATCCACATGGCTTCGATAGCTCTCAATTAATAACTGAGGAAGTCGATCTAGATCACTAAGTTGAGAGCTGGCCTACATACGATATGCAATTGGTTCAGAAATGTCAATAAAATGGGACAATAAGACGTTTCTCAGTTGATCTGTCAGCTAGAAATATGCTGTCTGTTAAAAGTTCTAATTTTTAAGTGTTAACGATGCTGAATGATTATATATCAAATTTCAATATTTGTTTGGTGAACTGCGAATTGCCAAAATTTCAAGACAAACCATCAAAATCAGCAGATCGCAGCTGTTTCATGGAATGCCTTATTATGTCTTAAAAGGAAGTTTTCAAAATATTGGGGTTTATGGAGCAGACTTTTAATTTAAATCGACATTCAGTCGTTTTTGACTCAGTTTTGTCGAAAGTGGAGTAACTCAATTTTGAGTAAATCTTGTTGAGATTAACAAATCGACAATGAACAAGTTTGACTTGTATCAACAAGATGTTGAATTGTCACCTAGTCAATCTAGACAAAATTTACTAAAATTTTAATTATTACACTCTCCAAAAAATTGGATTAAAAACGACTCAATTTTGAGTCAAGTAGAGCAGCCTGTTTTCTCTACAATTTCGCAATAGGCAGCGATAAATCCAGTATACTCTCCTGAGCATCCCTGAATCTAAAAAATAAACGTCTGACACAAGTGACTGTTTTATGCAGTGTTTCAAAATAAGAACATGTTTATTTTGGTAATTTTTATTAGTTCTTCTATTACGCCTAATAAATAGTCATTGGTTCACATGCGAGTTCAGTTATAGTATGGCAATAAACATAACTTTTCTTTAAATTATGTTGTATGCATGTTGTTTTATCAAGATCACTCGATCAGTGGCCCAATCTTGACCGATCTTTTGAAAAGATTTCAAATTGATCAGATTGACCGACTCCTTGTAGGCGCGTCATACCGACTGCATTAAGTACTACACATATGCGTTCTGGCTGAATGTGAATCTGCTTCCAACCTGCTTCTACAGGCAAGTATAGTCAATAATGGTAAATGTGCATTTTTCGCAAAACAGTCGCCTACTGCAATATGTTAAAATGTTGAGGCTCGCATATTATAGCATATCGTAGCAATCGTTTTCAGGTACAGATCATGCAAACGCGAGGAATAGAAAACGAAAAAAAGAAAATTTCGCCCTTTTGCCGGCATTTTTAAACAGTTGAGAAATTGCGTTACTGTATTTGATAGCTCGATATAAAACCGCGCTTATGTTATACTCTTTGGTTATGAATTGTTAATATTCATTTTTATTATTAGATTCCATATAATAAACATCATATGTATGTATTAAAACGCCAGCTATCAACGAAATTCTGAGCGACATAAATGTAAGTCGCAATTTTCGTTGGCTGTGGAAAACAGTACAAACATTTCATGACGTTTCCTCTCATGTCAGTTTACTTCTGCGTATGTTGTCAAAATACAGTATCACCACTGGTAATAATTAAAATATTGAACATTCGCAGTTCAAATCAAATCAAATTTCGTGTAACGGTTATCCCTGTGAAGCCTTTGGCAACTTTTAATCCTAGAGACCGTACCAAAAACAACCCCGGATCCTCCTCATCAGTCTTACCGTATGCGTTATAATGTTTGCACCATTGAGCAATGCCAAAATTAAAAATAAAGGGAGATGTTTCTGAAAGTCTTAAACTATGTTAATCATCGACCGAGTTTCCATTTGCAATTATGGCCAATTACAGCCTCCACATCCTTCGCTCTCCAAGTACAGGTTAATGCTTGTCCGAGGCTTGCTGTACTCGGGTGGCGTTTAGAACAGGCCTTTGTATTCATGACGCTCCATACTGAGTAATCCAGCGGATTAAGATCGGGGCTAGATGGCGGTTACATATTCTCCATCCAGAACGGCAGATGTTCCTCCACTTCTGAGTGCGGTACGAGGTTTGGCACGGAGCCCCAGAACACACAATTTGGCTTCGGGTCGTACTGCTCTCTGATCCACAGATGAACATACTTACTTAAAATTCCGATGAAGACCTCCGTGTTTACTCTGTTGCCTTTTGGAATGAACACCGGGTTCATTTTTTTGCCATCGGAAGCCACCAATCCAAACACCATAACGCTGGAAAGATGCTTGGTCAGATACACGTTTAAATTCTCGTCGGCCTCGTCTTACCGGAAGAGAACTAATAAAACGATCGGTTATGGAATTTGATACGGGATCGACGGTAAACATGATCTCGTCGGGGAACAGGATCACCGGATTTTTTTCGCTTGAGGAAGTTTTAGATTAAGATTTCCTTACATTGGTCGAGTCGTAGCTCCCGGATGCGATTTGTAATCATATGAGTTTTTTTCCGTGCCCTTGACTTCGCCCGCAATATTCCTTTACGATCTTCCGTGCCGTAAAGTCGCTGATCCCGTGTTCCATCGCCATTTTCCTCATTGAACGCACTGGATTCGGCAGCGATAACCCTCGGAATCCGAGCTGACCTCGGACGAGCTGTGGCCACCTTCCCTTTGTTGTCCCCTTTTTTCGCGATCAAAGACCCTTTTCACGGTCCACCGGGAAACTCCCACGGCGATTGAAATGTCTTTTTGCGACATTTGCGCGCTGGACAAATCAAGAATACGCTGCCACTTCGTCATGGTGCAACTGTCAAACTAAGGAAATTGGCTTCTTCTACTCTCTGCCTACTATGATATGAATTACATCTTACGTGCATAGAAAGAAAACTAAGGCATGGTAGGTATAGTTTAAACGGGAACAAATCAAAATTTTAGAATCATCCGACGAACATTGCTCTATCCGTGGTAACCACACTGAAAATTAATTTTCGTTTATATTACGAAATCGAAGGTAGGACTAACGAATCTATTCGTTGTTTTCTGCAACGAAATTGATTTGTACTTTTTACGAAGCTACTTTCGTAATGAATGCCTCACGCACAACTGTCAAAAGCACGAAGTATTTGTCTACACAGAAAGAACATTCGTGCATTGTACGAAAACAATACAAAGAGCTACGAAAATTTTGGTACAAATTAAAAAGAAATGTTTCTCTAGTGGTTTAATTAATGGCTGAAATATTTACATTATTAACCCTAAAAATGATAAAAAAAAAAAGCCGCCACCTGTCCTCCAATTTTTTTTTTAAATGTTTCTGACATGGGATTCGATCCGAACCTGCAACACCACCATGCATAAGTACGAAAGAAGAAAAGCAGCGATTGACTGGTCTTTAAAAAATTCATTGCGTGCATTATACAAAAACGTGTAATGATAGCATTTCACCAGATAAAAAGCAATATGAATGTTTTATACAATATACGAGACATTTGTTCTATGTACGAAATCCATGTTTAAGAAACGAGTGATAGCTAGCTTACGAAAATGAATTTTCATAGAATGAAATCAACCAAATATTAAAAAAAAAAAAACAAAAAATGACTTTACCCCTACCCCCCCGCCCCCTCAACCTTAAACACATAAAATGTTTAATCAATTTATGGGGCCTTCCGCAAAAAAAAAAAAATATATTCTCACACATAACCACAACAACAAACACCATCATCAGTGCGCCCCACCCACCTACAACAAACAAGAAAGAAATAATTAATTTACTTATTTACTTAGTAGTCTCACGGTGGTTTCAATTCAGTGTTTCTAAACTTTCTTTTAAATGCTAAAAACACTTACTTATAACGTACACATAATAATTGAAATAGATGATGAACGAACAAACGTCTCGAATTCAATCAATTGACAGAACCTTACCAAAGAAACCTCTGAAAAAACCTGCCGCGATGAAAAAGAATGCTTGATATTCTCTAGCTTGCAAACCAATACAAACCACACCCAAAAACAAAAATATAACCACCCACTCTGTAATATTCTCAGGTTCTAAAATTATACAAAACACAATTCATAAACTATGCATATTGCGTGTTACAACCCCCCCCAAAACACCCACACCCACACACTAAATTTATCTTAAAAACGCAATACAAATTTATGTTTAACACAATAAACGGTAAATTTGTCCTATACCAATTTGACCAAATGGAACAAGAAAGAATTAACCAAAAATATTTTCAGTGCATACTGGGTCCATCTGTTGAGCTTTCTTAGGATCGTCACTACTCGGCTCGGGTATTTTACTAAAAATTAAACACGGTGTCAAAAGCAAAACACGAGCTTGTACACTCGTTTCGCGTTCATTGCGTTGCGGGTTCATCTATAAGCACGAAACTAAAGTGGTACATTACAGCCACATGATGGTGTGTTTGCACTTTGCAGTCAAGTTTGGCTCTCGTGCAGACTCACTGTGTTTCCTGTTTATTCCCTTGAATTTTTTGTTCAAGGTCCCTTGATTCGATTTTTTTTCTGTGGAATCAATTCTGTTAGTAAGCTTATTAAACCCCCATATCTTTTTTCTCTCTTTTCTTTTATATGAAACTGCTGACCAAAATGGATTGGATCGTTGATATGAATATCCTATATTTCAAAACATTCGGCCAGGGACCCATCACTAAATAATCAATCTCGGCCCCGACTTCTATCAGCTAGAAATCTGCTGATGAAATAAGTATCTGTCCGTTGTGCGTTGGATATCATAGTAGAGCAGACGAACAGTAATCGATCTGAATGATCGCACACTATTTCGTTTCGATTCCAATCGTGCATTATACTGGCCATAATAGCATAACTGTCCCATATGGATTTTTATCAAAAAATTTTATCCATTGAAATCTACTATTCATCACTGATATTTTCCACTGTACGATGAAAGTACCAAACCTATGCCTAAATTGTTCATATCTAGATTGATGTAAAAATTGATTGCCATTTCTCTTCTTCTCCCTCCAGGTTGGCCGTGCATTCTCCTTCAACAAGACTCCGTCGAAGCTGAAACGTGCCGTCTCTACGATGATGACCTCCCCCTTTGGCAGTACCCAATCACTGACCCCAGCCTCCCAGTTGGCGCAGATGAAACTTGCAAGCTGTACGAACATAAACGTATGCATTTCACCCAAGCACATCCCAAACCAGAAGCACCTAGATCCCCTTGTTTGAAACCATCTCCTTGTGTACCGATCTGGGGTGGAATAATTTTCGGTTTTACTTGAAGCGCCCTATCTCTATTGCCTTTCTCGCCGAAATGAAGTAACAATAGTCTCGAAAAATTACCTCCCTCATTAAAACCGAAAATAATTTTCCTCCCTGCTGGTTGTTATCGGAAAAATTAACCACAAATTTTCCATTCCTTCATTTCCCCTTCCCTTTAAAAAAAAAAAAACACAGGAAGTCGGTGAAGAGTCATCCGAGACGGAATCCAAAGCCTCCTCGTCACCATCGTCGGCGTCAGAAATCCTGATGGCACCGATGTCCGTCCAACCAACCCGCAAAAACAAGAATCCACCGATGTCAATAGCGGCGCTACGACGTCTCTGAGGAATAAAAAAAAAACGCAAATCAAACCAAGCAGATGCGGTGAAAGCAAACCTACCACTGCGCTCATTATGGTTAGCATATTGCCGTTCCGGTTTCGTTTTTTCTATGCAGTTATTTTATTCAACGATTTGCCAACCCTGGTCATCCGTCGATTTCGGTAAACAAAAAATAAGATACAGAAGAAAAAAAAACAGAGATAGACAGTAGAATATATAGGAAATATTGTGCCAACATCACACAATCCTGGAAAATGTCCTCGATTTTTTTTTTTTTTTGCATGGGTTCCAGAGAGGAAGCTTTTGTTTCACCTCTTTTCTTCGGAGATAGGGAATGAAAAGAGGTAGTTGTTTTGCGCTTCCTGGGCTCAGCGAGAATCAATGCTACTAGAAATGTGTATAAAGACAAAGAGTGTAGCTTCCTTAAGTATGAGGATTTGCGAGATAATCAGCGAGGAAAGCTTTGGAGAAAAATATGTTGTAAATATTTTGCACCCTTGGAAATCGAGCGAGTGAGAGAGCGCAGCTGTGTAATAGCATAAGGTGAATAAAATCGCATCCCCTTCTTTTTATTTCTGCTAGGTTCTATCCTTAGTTATGTATTATCTGTATGTGTACGTCGTTCGTGTGTTAAGCCAGGTGATTATAATAATAGTTAGGTTTTGTGCACCAGCGGAATCAAAAGAGGAAACATGACAAAAAGACAATAGGAGGAGAAATCGCGTCCTTTCGCGGTCTGAGATTTTGAAGTAGGTATCAGGAGACTAGACGTAAAAATTTAATGGCATTAAATTCGAGATAGCATACATGATAGGTACTGTCAGGTTGTTTGAGTTTGTGCTAGAAACGCTTTTGATGTAGACCATTTAAAAAAAAAAAAAAAAAACAAAAAACCAAAAAAACAAAACAAAAAAACCACAAAACAACAACAAAAGAAAAAACCAAACGAAAACAAGTACCTACAAAAACTAAGCAAAAAACAGAAACAACCAACTCTAGAGAGAGAGGAGAAGGACACAACCGAAACGACAAGCCGCTAACTACGACAACTAACTAAACCTGCGCTAGAAAAACGGAGGGAGGAAGCAAACAAAAAGACGGCTGTCCTAAAAAATGAAAACCCTGAAAACACTAGAAACACAACATAATGAAAAAATCAAAAGACTATAAAAAGAGAATAAAAGGTAAAGTAATTAAAAAGTATGGTTAAGAGCTTCTCTTGAAGCTGAACTTAACTTCTCACACGCTACCTCACCACTACAAGCAGACAATACCAACAACAGCAACAACAAAACTTAAATGTTGTGTGGCCGAATGGGTACCCGGGTACCTTTTCGGATTTCAATTCACGATATTTAAATGGTTTTTCATTGTACAAGATTTAAACTCGGTTAGATCCAAGAAAATGACGGTCAAAATCGATTGCACAATTTTCCGGAATTTTTCAGCAAGCAGGGGTGAAATGAGGGGCTCTTACTTTTTTTTAACTACGTAGATGGCCGGATGGGTACCCGGGTACCCACGAAACTGAAATGCTTATATCTCAGGTGATTTTAGGCCGATTTGAACAATTTTGGAATCAATTGATTCAAAATTTATTCTTCTATCAAGCTGTTATCGGAATGGATCGATCCGGTCATTCTGATTTCCGGAAAATCCGGATTTCCATGGACATGTCTTGATTTGATGAACTGATCGTGGAATTCGGTAAATAATCAGCAATGTTGGTATCAAACTTCATGAAATTTCATCAGCAGGTTGGATTTTACTATCTTCGGTCCATCAGACGTGTGAACATCCTAGTGGCCATTCCGGAACTGGTTCCCCGCGGGGCCATGGGTGGTCATAAACATTTTTCATTGAAATCCCAGCAATATGGACATCAAACTTCTTGAAATTTCATCAGCAGATTGAATGTTACTATCTTGGGTCCATCAGACGTGTAAACATCCTAGTGGCCATTGCGGAACAGGTTCCCCGCGGGTCAAAAATTTCATAACCCCAAAATATGGATCAAAAGATGAAACATACGATGGCATAGAGAATAAATATATACTTCGGAACTACCCCGTGTTTGGCACACTCGCAATCACGTGCATGCACCGCGGTTGGAAGCTGGGATGTGGAGAAAACATGAAAAAATGGCAACGTTGTCGTCGTCCTTGTGTGTCCTTCGTATCGTCTCCCATCAGATGTTTTCATTTTGGATAAGAAATTCCGTAAGCATATTGCGTTGAAATATATGTATGTATATATATGTGTGTATACATACATAAACATTTATATAGCATAATAGCATATCTGATGGACACATAATAATAAAATTCAACCTGCTGATGAAATTTCAAAAAGTTTGACATCCATTTGACATATTGTTGGGGTTCCATGATAAAATGATTATGACCACCCATGGCCCGCGGGGAACCTGTCACGGAATGGCCACTAGAATGATTACACGTCTGATGGACCCAGGACAATAAAATTTAACCTGCTGATGAAATTTCAAGAAGTTTGATACCCATATTGTTGGGCTTCCATGGAAAAATGTTTATGACCACCCACGGCCCGACGAGGAACCTGTTCCGGAATGGCCACTAGGATGTTTACACGTCTGATGGACCGAAGATAGTAAAATTCAACCTGATGATAAAATTTGAAGAAGTTTAATACCCATATTGCTGATTATTTACCGAAATCCACGATCAGTATTATCGTATAAAGACGAGTCCTTGAAAATTCGGGTTTCCCGGAAACCACAATGACCAAATCGATCCATTCCGATAACAGCTCGATAGAAAAGGAAATTTCGATTCGATGGAGCCCAGAATTGTTCAAATCGGCCTAAAATGACCTGAGATATAAGCATTTCAGTTTCGTGGGTACCCGGGTACCCATCCGGCCATCGACGGGTGTTTTTTTTTCGGTCACGCAACGGTTAATTTCACTCGTTTCTATTAAGTCTCCGGTATGTAGTGCTTCAAAGTTTTGGCAAAGTAACTGACTGGAATCCATTTTCATCAATTGATCGGGTTATATGTTTGCATTTGGACCCTAAGCACCCGGTATAGCAGCGGTTTCTTCCTTCAAAGACGGAAGGCTTGGCCAGCGAGTGCATGCGTTGAAACGCATGACCAAAGGCAAACATTGAATCTGGCTTCGTGGACTTCTGGAATGTGTGTGAGAGGGCAGGGACAGTAATGGATAGAGGACATTGAACAGATAAGTACGTACAACCTTTTTTTTAAATAGCTTCATGCTGTGGTGATCTGATGGCATTATTTTGCAAAGTAGGGAGGATGTTGGATGGAAGAAAAAAGGTGCAACGTATCTTTTTTCTGCATTGTAGGTTACGCCATACGATATTATTTTGGCATTCCATGAAACATTTCCAATCAGACTTCCAAACTCTAGCTTTGTATCGTTAGAGACGATTTCTTTTCAACTTCGTCTATAAGGCGGAACAGCTCGCCTGGTTATTTTCCCTGTTTTCCGTCTCGTTTGTACATACACACGTATTAAGACTATCTAAACTGGACTAGAGTAGGTTTGTCGCTAGACCGTGCAGTGTCCGGGTGTGCTGTTTTTACGTTGGAGTGAAAAGGCCAGATGGTCTACTCAATTGTTCTACACCAACTCGAAGGGGCAATTTGCGGGCAATGTGCGGTCAGGTGAAAACCCTGCTGAAGAGTTCCGCCTTTCGAGAACCTATTCTGAGCGCGGGGTTTTCTCCACGAAATTCTTAAGAAACATTACAGTGGTTCTTGTTTTTGTACGGCAGTATTTGTCACGCAAAGGAAACTTTGTGTTTATTTATTTTTACTGGGTTTGTTAACCGGTAGTACTTTTGTGCCGGCGTGCAAATTTTTGTACCGCAAAAGCAATGGACAGCATAGTTTTATAGTTGTGTACCAAAGAGCGTGAGGATCTTTAATTGCTCAATATCTACTACGAAGGTTGTGCTTGATTTTCGTGAAGAGTGGAAGTATTCAAAAATTGAGTGGTTCCACTTTTTCTGGAGATTGTGGAACTTCAAATGATGAGTTGACAGCCGAGAGAGAGAGAGTTCCTATCTGGTGCCTCCACAAGTCAGCCTTTCTGCAGAACGTTTGCATTGAAGTAGCACTTCTGAAGTTCAACTGCTATTTCCGTGATCGGCTGGCGTGCGCTTGTAGGTGGTGCGGGATTGTATTTGAGTATGATTGTTTAGTGGCATTGTGTTAGATATTCCAATTGGTTCAGAACACATCAAACTGGACTCTTCCATCATACAAATGTTTTCTTTTATAGGTTAAATTTAGGTATAAGGAGGACTTTTGAAATCGTATCTTGTAGAATGATCTATTTATTATTATTATTAAATAGTTATTTAGGTAATTCATTCATAATAAAATTAAAATCAGTGTAGAGCCTATGAGATCCACTTCAAATGACTAAAACGGTAAGGAAATGGAAGAGCACCTCGAAATTTAAATATAATATTCTCTGTATGACTAATATATAATTTCAGATTGTCTTAGGGATTCCCAGGTTTTGTAAAATAATTTATTCGAGGCTATGCTACATTATATAAGCTTTAAGTTTAATAATGGAAACGCAAGTCTTTCTTCAATTGCAACAGGACAGCAATCTACATAAATGTGTAATAGTTATTATGGTTTCACATTATAATATCCTTTCACTATATTTTACATACTATTCTACATGAAATTGCATACTGATTTGACATTTTCATCATTATCATTACCTGTTTTTTCATTACTCGCATTTTCATCATTTATTTAATTATTATTTTATTACTCTTACCTCGGAGCGTATGGTACAGTATGTCCATGCATCCTTCCTCCCCTGTAGATTCACCAAATGCGTTGTGGTTCAAATCTATTCATTCGAATCCAACTCATTTTACAGAATCATCTTTTGCGGTTAATGCAACGCAGTACTTCCTTTTTTCAAAAAAAAAAATAATTGGGCTCTCTAATCCGAATCACGAAAGGCCGAAGCACATAAGGCCGAAAATGTTCTACTCTACCACAAAAGGCCGCAAGTCAAAAATAATACTTATATTTCTCATCCTGCATCTAATAGTCAACTCCCGCAACTGTTCAGTCATAAATTCGCGAGGAAACATTGACAATCGTCAATCAAAATCTTCCCAGCTGAAAGTTCCATAGTGCCACAGTTTGCAATTCCGCACGTCGAAATAATTATCCAGTTTCTGCTGGCACACTCGATCATGTATCAGCGATGAGATCCATCTCGCTTAGTTTGCAATCCGCCATCTTCACAATTGAATTCATAAGATTTGCCTTATGAGGTTTCCACATCAATACTAGTGATGAAAAACATAAAGCATATCTTATGAAAATTGCTCACACACAACTCCTATGAAATTTTTAAGGTGTTTAAATGAATTTCATACTAGTTCATCCAAATTTCCTAGGATACTTAAAGAAGTTATAAGGTTCAACTTATGATTATCCTAAGGTAGTTTGGTTGAGTGAATAAGAAGAAAGATTGCCAGCTTATAGCCGAAATCCTGTCGACTGTGAAGGTGTGGTTTAATTGAGCTTGATTTATTTTATTTTGAGTGCTCCAAACACGGCATATGATCGAATCGATTGTTTATGCTTTTGTGATACATTTGCACTGTTTACAACGCCTCTGGTACACCAGTGGGACCAAATAACACATCAACCCAAAACTATCATTTGCCGGATCCCAAAATCCATTACGTAACACAGACGTTCACACCAAAAGCCAAACTGGAAGAAACCTGTGGTAACTGTCATCAGCAAACAGTGCACGTCTCCATTCGGTATTCCCCTTCGGCCTTCCTCCATTTCCGTACTTCGATCGGATAAAGCTCTCTCTGGTTTGCCATCTGATTCAAGACAATTTCCTCTTTATTCTAGTAGTCTTTTATTTACTCGAATGCCACCGGCGCAAAAGATGGTTCCAATTCATCGAACAACCTCCTGATGTACGGGCATAGCAGTTAGCATCAGTGTTGCAACGGATGCCGTCCGAACGTCCCGTTGCTGTGGAGAAGTACAAGTTGAACCCATCAACCATAGTGGCAGGGAAGTTCAACTTCTTCTTCTGCAATTGTTCAATGGCAGACGCTATCCGAAGCAGAACTGCCCTCAGAGAAGAAAACCAACTATCAGCCCCCTTTCGTACGTCTTCCGGATCCGCTTTTTGCTGATGGTACGATGCGAACGAAAAACCGGAAACCCAAGGAAATGATGAAAATTAAATACATCAAACAGAATTTATGCTCTTTCGGCATGCATTGAAATGAACGTCTCACCCAGCGAGTAGAACACGGAAGGTTCAATAACTCGACAAGCTCCTAGTTGCAGTCGATTTGCGTTGGTTTGCTTCCAGAGTACCGTAATATGGGGGTGAATTTATCATTTTTAAGGTTACCATTCGCAGCTCATGTTTGTTTCACCGCTTGCTTCATATTTATTTTCATTGATTAAATAAGTTCAATTATAATAAGTTGTACGCAAACTGTTCCGACAATTATAAATGTTCTAAATTACTGGAAATAGTAGTATCTAACTACCTGTGTTCTCGTGTGAAACAATACATCAGCCCTAAGCAGCATGGATTCTTTCCTGGGCGAAGCGTAACAACTCATCTCGTGGAATTTTCATCGTTATGTATTCAAAACGTTGGACGTGGGATGCAGATTGATGCCGTTTACATCGATTTGAAAGCAGCATTTGATCGAGTTAGTCACGCGATTCTATTAGCGAAACTGGAAAAGCTTGGAGTTTCAGCTCAGCTCGTTGCACCTGTGTGGTAGAAACTGGCAGTGAAAATTGGCTCTGCTGTCTCTGGCTGGTTCACTAATGGCTCTGGCGTCCCACAGGGAAGCAACTTGGGTCCGGTGCTATTCTCGCTTTTCTTCAATGACGTCGCCTTGCACCTTGGCGAATATTTCTGCATACTATATGCCGATGATATGAAAATATACATGATTGTTGAAAATTTTTCGGACTGTATCGAATTACAAAATCTTCTTGGTCGGCTTAGTGACTGGTGTCGTGCAAATAGTATGACGCTCAGTGTCCCATAATGTTCGGTAATTAGTTTCAACGAAAAAAACGACCTCTCATTTACAACTATCAGGGTGGCAACAGACTCGGGAAAATCGGGAAATGCGGGAAAAATGCGGGAATTTGAAATCATCAGGAAATATGCGGGAAAAAGTCGGGAATTTTAAAATCCATCGGGAATTTTTCCCATATGGAAGGAACCATGCACACACCTTTTTCAAATTTTTGAGTAGCGTTTTTGTCATCTCCTCGGTCCAACGATCTCATTAACGGAATGAAACAGTGTTTTTCTGCAAATCCAGCATTGCTGAAGAAGACGCTTTGTTCTCTATGGATGGCCCAGCTGTCAACTGGAAGGCGCTCAAAGAATTGACTGAGGATTTCAGTGATCTGCGAGCCAGCTCTTGGCTTTGAAGTTCTCAATATCGCTAGCTGCGACTTCCACGTCGTACTCAATTCCTTCAAGGAGGAACTAAGACTAACAGATTGGCTTGTGGATGATTTTCTGCTGGCTTCATTCTGTTCAAAACCGTACCGCTTAGAAGATCTGGCTACACGGCTGTGCCAGGTGAGGTTTCGCACATAACTTACGTTTGTTTTTATTTTACTAGACTGGACCTTCCTTTTGACTGAAGCATCGCTATTGTATGTATTACTGTAAGTTTTAATGTCAAACATTAAATTTGCAAGTCTTGACAACATTTTTTTTCTTTTTATATGCTACACGAGTTCCGCCAACCTGGGGTGGTGCAACTGCTGTCATTTTTAACATTACATAAAGTCTCCGTCCATTTGTATAATAGACAAATATTTGTCACTGTAGTGGACAAAAACCTACTGAGTCAGTCACCTTACAGCAATAACAAAGACACCAAATGCATCAGACATATTTTTAGAAACGAATGCTTTTTAAAAATGAGTTGTTCATTTTTCAAATGTCAACCAATTGATGCCTGGCGATATTTTTGATCACTAGAATTACCTTTGGAGAGCTTTAGATGAAAAAGATGTAAAATCGTGTTTTTTCTGGTTCATTCGTTTTTCCACTGAAATTCTGCAAAGTTCGTGGACAATGAACAAGTTGTTAGAAGAGCGCTACAAATATTGCTCCATTTGAGAAGATTTGTGGACGAAGTCAAGAAGAAAGAAAACCAAAGGAAAGTCATCCGAATTTCTAACGAAGGCTTCCCGTCAGTATTCCGATCAAAAGTGTTCGCTTTTGGGGTTGATAAGACGAAAAGATGCTGGGACCAAGGCTGAAATATGTCATCATGTCTGCAGTAATGCTCGAGTCGTTTCGCAGACCGAATCTCCTTTGGCATTGTTTCTTTTTGACAATTTGACGGGGCTAGTTAGAGCCGCGATGGAGAGTATTGTTATGCCCGAGCATCTGACAGTTCAAGCAAAATAATTAATTGAAATAAAGTTGACGGAGAGCAATCTTCTACCAGACTTTAATGTGGAAATCGGTTTTGCCTCTAAATCGCCTATCAAGAGAGCGAGAGAATTTGCAAAAATTTCCGGCATAGCTTAAAAGCATATGGAGCAGTGTCTGGAAACTTTCGTAGATAAAGAATTTGGGCAGCTAATGCCATCTTCAAAGACGGTGCTTGCCGGATTCCAGAGAAAAGGAACAGCGTTTGGACAAATTTTGGCTAGAAGTGATTGTTCATTTCAAGAAGGAGCTGCCAAAGGTGCTCATCCTGTCGCACGAAAATGCGACGATGGAGCGAAGAAAAGTGTCTGGTGGTGAACTCAACTGAAAAGAGTTTGGTAGCTCAGAGAATTGTCTACGAACTGTCAACGACGTTCACGAAGTCCTTGATACAATATGCATCATTATATACTCGAAAACCTCGAATGCTTTACTATTTTTCTTCGATGTTTATGCTTTTAGAAACTTGAAAGATCAATGACTTATATAGAGCGATTTTTGTTCTCGTTTGCAAAATGAGAGCCCGCATAACGAAAAACAATTATCCATTAACTCATACTGGTGGGGACCAGTATTTGCACCGCTCACCGTCGTTTCTCTCCGAGGTCTGCAAGTAGTATGAGTAGTATGACGAGAGGAATAATATGTGTGAAATAGTCGGTGCATGCCAAAAATAAACCCAACAGCAAGAGATAATTTCTCGCCCATGTTAGGCATTGGGAGAGGGAAATAAACAGATCGCTAGAACCAGAACAAAGCAATAGGTAGTATAAGAGCACGATCGGTCGCATACTCTTTTGCCAGTCAAGGGGTTATCCTCCCCCTTGCCTACCCCGCATCTGGGGTAGCTTGGTAAAACATTATGCGCCCGATTGTATACCTTCATATGCCCTCCACTCGTTTTCAACTTGTATCTTTCAATTTTCATAACCTGCCGTTACTCTAAACGGAACTATCAATGCTTTCTCTTCAATTCTATTAGTTCTAGCAATGAATTACTATTCACTCCTAGAGCCTCTCATGTTGATGGGAAATAATCTGCTAGTGACAAATTTCATCATTAGTGTTTCTAGTTTTCACCATATAACTTAACCATGAACTTAACCGCCTTTTCAGCATATTGTTATTTGGCCTTTTACCATCTGACATATTGTTAAAACTATAAAGAAGCTTGTTAGTTTATAGTTGTTAACTATAAGGATAAATGTCGTAACAATAACGAAAACGGTCGTCAACAATAAGGGAAATGTTCCAGGAATGGTTCGTGATTATGCGGGAGGTTACGCAATACGCAAGAAGCTCGATTTGCGGCTGCTATCCGCCATTTTGCCTAAATGAAACAAATCAGAATTTCCGACTGAACAGTTTCCTTGAAAAGTTCAAAAATATCTATTAATCCAATTTATATTGACCCATTTTCCCAGTTGGGAATATTAGGCAAGAATGCGGGAAAAAATCGAACCTTGAACTATGTAATCGGCGATGAAACACTTGCACGGGTGGATTCTGTACGGGATCCCGGAGTCATTTTGGACAAGGAGCTTACATTCAAGGAACACTACGAGGAAATAATCAAGAAAGCGCTTCGTCAACTAGGTTTCGTATCCAAACTTACAAATGAGTTCCGTGATCCGTAAACGCTAAAATCACTGTATGTTTCATTGATTCGACCCATCTTGGCAACGTCATCTGTCGTGTGGGACCCTTCATTAGATTTGCCTTACGCTTCCTACCCTGGAATGACCCACTGAATTTGCCACCGTAGGAAGCCAGATGCCAGCTGCTGAGCTTTAATACAATCGAATACGTAGAAAAACCGCTAAAGCTGAAAGTGAAATTCTCTCTCGTGGGTCAAATTTTCCACCTTGTCGACGGTGAGAGGGCTTATCTCATGCTATAAACAGGCATGTGAGACCAAGAATTTGACCAGTAGTGAAAGTATGACATATTCTAGTCATTTTTACACTGCCACGTCGTAGAACGTTTATATAAAGGCACTAACATCAGGTGTAATACTGGCGGGCTATGCGGCAATTCACTCTTAGACTTCTTACCTCCAATCTAAGGGAAACGACTAAAAGTACACTTTTCATTTTTGTGGCAACTTATGTTATTGTTTACCCATTAGTTTTATGGAATAAATAACTAAAATACCTGGTTTGCTAATCTATATATATATAGATATATATAATGGATTTCTGTCTGTCTGTCTGAACCTAATAGGCTCGGAGACTACTGAGCCGATCGGCGTGAAAATTTGTATGGTTTTCGGGGCCGGGAAAAATTCTTAAGATAGTAAGAGACCCCTCCCTCCTCTGAAAGGGGGGGCTCCCATACAAATGAAACACACATTTCTGCATAACTCGACAACTAATTGAACAAAGGAACCCAAATTTAGCATGCAGAAGGTTTTAAAGGCAAGAAATGTTTCTATGGTAGTTTGAGACCCCTTCCCCCTCTAAAAAGAGAGGCTCCCATACAAATGAAACAGAAGTTTCTGCATATCTCAAGAACTAATCAAGCAAATGGAACCAAATTTGGCATGCGGGGTTTTCTGGGGGCGAAAAATGTTTCTATGGTGGTTTGAGACCCCTCCCCTCTCCTAGACGGGGTGCTGTCATACAAATGAAACTGAAATTTCTTCATAACTCTAGATCTAATAAAGTAAATGGAACCAAATTTGGCTTGCGGGGATTTTAAAGGCAATAAATGTTTCTACAGTAGTTTGAGACCCCTCCTCTCTCTCTGGTAGGGGGGGGGCTCACATACAAATGAAACACAATTTTCTGCATAACTCAAGAACTAATCAAGTAAATGGAACCAAATTTGACATGTAGAGGTTTTTGAAGGCAAGAAATGTTTCTAAGGTAACTCAAGACCCCTCCGCCCTCTGTAAGAGGGGGGCTCTCATACTAATGAAACACAAATTTGTGCATAACTCGGGCACTAATCAAGCATATGGAACCAAATTTGGCATGTGGAGGTTTTTGGAGGAGAGAAATGTTTCTATGGAAGTTTGAGACCCCTCCGCAATCTGGAAGGTGTAGGGAGGGGAGTTTCCAAACAAATTCAACACAAATGTCTGCATAACTCGAGAACTCATCAAGTAAATGGAACCACATTTGGCAGATGGAGGTTTTTGAAGGCAAGAAATGTTTCTATTGTGGTTTGAGACTCCTCCGCTCACTGAAAGAGGGGTCTCTCAAATGAAACACGAATTTCTGCATAACTCGAGAACAAATCAAGAAAATGAAACCAAATTTGGCATGTGGAAGTCTTTGAATGAAATAAATGTTTCCAAGGTGGTTTGAGACCCCTCCGCCTTCTGGAAGGGGAGACTCTCATAAAAATGAAACATAATTTTTAGCATAACTCGAGAGCCAATGAAGCAAATGAAACCAAATTTAGCATGTTGAGGTTTTTGGAGGCAAGAAATGTTTCTATGGAAGCTCAATACCCCTCCCGATTTTGAAGGGGGGGGGGGGGGTTGCGGTTTCCCATACAAATAAAAAGCAAATTTCTGCATAATTCGAGAACTAATCAAGTGGATGAAACCACTTTCAGCATATGGGGTTTTTGGAGGCTAGATTTCTATATACATAAAAATAAATTTCTATTTATCTGTCTGTCTGTCAGACCCTTATAGACTCGGAATTCTGAACCTACCAACGTGAAAATTTATATGAAGGGGTTTTTGGAGCTGGGGAAGGTTCTTATGATTGTTTGAGACCCCTACTCTCTCAGGAAGCAGCGCTCTCATACAAATGAGACACACATTTCTTCATAACCCGAGAACAAATCAAGCAAATCGAGTCAAATTTGACATGTGGGGGTTTTGAAGGCAAGAATGTTTCTATGGTAGTTCAAGACCCCTCCCTTTCTGAAGGGGGGGCTTCAACTAATGAAACTCAAATTTTCATTATAATCGATGAGCCCACTGTGATGGTTCGAGAACTAATCAAGCAAATGGAACCAAATTTGGCATGTGGGGGGTTTTGAAGGCAATGATTGTATGGTGGTTTGAGAAACCACCTCCCTCTGGAAGGGAGGGCTCCCATACAAATGAAACACAAATTTCTACCAAAAATGAGAACCATCCAGGTTACTTAAACACGTGTATTTCTCTGGTAAGAAACATGTTTTGATAGAAGTTTGAACCCCTGCTTATTCAAGAAAAAAAAAACTCATTTTGAAAAAAAAACCATAAACGTGCCAGTTATATTAAATTTTCCTTCATTTAGTTGCAAGCGTAGCAGCGCACGCACCGGGTTCAGCTAGTATATATAAAAAAATGAATGTTTGTTTGTTAGTAACGCTAAAACTCGAGACCGGTTGGACCAATCTTGACGGTGTCTTCGGATGATGCCCAACAAGGGTTTAGAAAAAAAAGAAAAGTTGGAAAATTCCCAAGAAAAAGCCAAAAAATTGGAAAATTTGAAAACAGGCATTTTTTTTACAAAAAAAAACAATTTCAACAATTACCCATTAAAACTACCAAAACACTTACCCACCACTACCACAACCACCATCACTTCTTTTTAATTTTTTTAAAAATTTTCCCAACTTAGTTCCAACTAAATTCTTTCCAACTAATTAAACTTGAAATCAGCAAATCCGAGAAACTTTAAAAAATTCAACTTAAAATGTTGTCTATGGTGGCGTTGTGGCGCACATTTGTTCATATTTCTACTGATCTCCAATAACTCAACGATGACGCTGTGACGCTTATTTCTTTGCAACTCGCCATTGTTTGGCTAAAATTATCGTAACTACGATTGTGGTCCTCGCAATTTTGCTCCAAATCCGATGTTATGACTTAACTGCGATTTGCCAATTCCGGGGTCGCTCTCATTGTCGTCCTTGACGAAGATCCTGATTTTAATTTTTGTTTCTCTCTTCTCCGCCGTGTTGCCCGCTGTTTGCCGCTTCCCTTTGTTTTAACTTTAAGGCCGTTTTCAGCGGTCGTGGTTTATTCTAAATTTTGACAATTTTCCATTTTCACCGGTGCGTTCTAAATTTAATTTTCGAACAGTTTCGATGTGAAAAAAATAAAACTGTCATACGCTTTGTTTTATTTTGTTCCGAATTTGGAACGGAATCCAGAGCGTTCTAAATTTGTTTAGGCAGCTGAAAAAATGGTGTAAAACAACAACAAGGGGAAAGAGCACAACCACGTCGATCGCTCGCTCGTTTTTCAGTAAGTGTGAAAACAGTATTACGGTATTACCAACAAGATTACTGACTTTGCTCAAGTTCTCCTTTTTTTTTTCTTAAGCTCATTGAACTTTATCATAGCTTTTTTTTAAACATTACGGAGTTCTGCTGGCAATGGTGGAATGCTTAACACTGAAGTTCTTTGAACTGAACTGATATTTTGAGAAATATGTAAGTTCAAACTTTGCAAAAAATCTGTGAACAGCTCTACGAAGTTTGAAGAATTTCATGCGAACTATATTATGAAGTTCTTTGATGATTGATGAAGTTTTGTGAATATGGCTAAAGTCTTACGATCATTAAGGGTAAGTTTTAGCGGAAGTAACCCATCCCTATGATTATTTTTTCAGTATACTAGATACGTACTACTAGTATACTGCTATGACATGTTGTTAAAACTAGCCTAACGTGCTTTCACAGCTTTGTTTATTTTTATCATGCATGCATCATTTTGCTTAAAAATATGTTTTGCACGTTGCTTGAGTCCTCCTCAAAAAGTTGTATTTCCCATATATTGAATTTTGTGCACTTTGGAAGCATATGAATGCTAGCAAGAGAGATGCATAGAAAATCCCAGTTACAAATATAATTTTTCCAAGATATTTGAAGCATTTCAACTAGCACCACAAGTTTGCACAACTTGGGGTAAATTGAAATAAGTACACAAGAGGAAGAGTGACACAAGGATATTAGGGATTTTTCAACTCGGCAAAACGTGTATCACTTCTTCTGCTGAGAAATTACTACCAGAACCGGGTGTTTGTTCACGATACAGTTATGGGGAAGACAACGTTGAAGATCAAGACGGAAGTTTTGAAAGGATCCATCCTCTGGATCGGATTGTACAACAGTGTGCTGATGTTGGCGAAGTGATCGTTGATTTTGCGGATGACATCGCATTGTCAATAACAGGCTGGTGGAAGAGGTGTTGGGGGTGCGCTGCACACCACAAAACGGAGGTACTGTTGGTCATGAAATGCAAAGTGTCATTGCTCCGAAAAGAGTGATGGCGGGCTGAAAATCAATATCTATGTGATCTATGCCCGCGAGAAGGCGGCCAAGGTCATCAACGCGGTGGGTAGGATGATGCCAGACAACGGTGGACCAAGAGTAGTATTCTCGTCGATATTTAGGTACGGAGGCCCAGCCTGGATTGCTGAGCTCGACACTTAACAGAATCGAGCGTAGCAGAACAGTACATACCGGCTCCTGACCTTGCGAGTCGTGAGTGCGTACAAAAATATCTCATCGAAGGCAGTGTTCGTTATCTCTGAAATGATACCTATCGGAATCACGTTACATGGAGAACACCTCTAATACAGGTTCTCTCAACCTGGGTGAACAGAAATCATGCAGAGGTAAAATTCCACCTAAAATTGTTCCAGTTCTATTGCTTGTATTGAAATCCAGCGCACAGGTCCAGGATATTGCATACCTCTCGTTTAAACCTGAATAATGAAACCCTTCTAAAATTTAAATCTTTTAGTTTTGTTCCAGTTCAAAACTGGGAAATTCTACTGACAATTGATTTTACTGCTGGTTTGAACGTTATACACAAAGTTGCTGTACAGCTGTACAGTGCACTAATTCTGACATTATATATAAAGTCACATCAGATACTCAAAGATATTTTATCTCCCTATTTATATTCCTCATGCACCTCACCTATATAATATTACCAAATTAACCTAAAACCAATATGATTGAGCCTTCAAAATGAATGATATTTATTTTGAAAAAAAAAAAGGTACGAAATTCTAAGTCTAAATCGTCAACAACAAACATTTTCTGGTTCCCCCGGCAACGGTGTTTTCTTTTTCAATTTCATCATCTGCACTTCCTCCTGTGCCAATCCGGAAGATGAATAAGTTATGTTATAATGAACGTCTCAACATCCAGTCTAGTTGTTCGGAACATTTTGATTTCAACGTCGTGTTCCGGCGTTTCCAGACTTTTATTCCACTTGCTGTATCGTTTCGCGGAACTGATGGAATATATACTGATGGGTTTTTGATGATCATCTGCGAGAAACCATGGAAGTTCGTTTCCTCTTAATACTTTCTTCCCGGACAAGTGTAGTACTTGATGACGCGATGCTCAACTGACTAAGAAACGCGAACCTCTTACATTGGGACTTGTAGAAAGTCCTGTCGTAGGAAACCTGTTGGCAATGGAGTTTCAGGATTTTCAACCGGTTGGAATGCTTTATTCAGGCCCGAAATCGTTGTTAAAATAGAGTTGAACTGAAGTCGCAGATTACTCAGTTCAATACCGATCCTTTATGTCAGCTAGTGCCGTACTCTCATCCAGTCAAACATTCATAGTTACGCGCGAGGTTACGCGTATGAGAGCTTCCTCGTAAAAAGGAAATTTCCATGGAAATTAATTTCCATTTTTGACTGATTCAGCAAGACGGAAATCCTCTACATCGTCTACCATAAAACAGCACGAAGCAGCCGCGAAATTCAGTACTGATGGTTATTCCGAGAGTCGAAGTGAGGTTTGTTTTTTAGTGAAGTGAGAAAAGTCACCTGCGGTGACGTAACTCGGCAAATCAAATGGAGAGTCACGTCACTGCAGGTGACTTTTCTCACTTCACCAAAAAACAAACGTCGTTTTGACTCTCGGAATAACCTTCACTGTCTGGAACCAATCATTCATCTTAATATTCACCCAGTGCAAACAAGAATCGGCATCTTTTGACTCGTGAATCTCGGAAACTTTTTATAATTATTTCAAAATGTCGAACGAGTTGAATCAACACAAACCAAATCCAGGCGGAGTTCCAAAACAAAACACACACACGGACGTCATCATACAAAATTTAGAACAATGGCGGTGAAAATGGAAAATAGTTGATCTATTTTTAGTGGTCTATATTTTTGGAACTGTTATAAAACTAGACCAAAATAATAGAACACCGCTGAAAACGGCCTCTTTGTAGCCGCGCCTTTACCGACTGAGCTAAGGGAGGACCCTTAATTCAAATGCCAGCGCTAAATTGTCGCAATGAAAATGCACAAAACGTTGTTGTTTAGGAAAGTTTCTTTAAGATATCTTACAGCACCGTAATCAACACAAGTTGGTCTGGCAAGCAACATACAGAATTCAAACTATTTTCATGCGTTGAAACTGCCAAAAAAACGACTTCAGTATTCCAACATAATACACCCATTAAAATGGCCAATTGATCACAGATAATCAACCATTCGAAATGACTGCCGATTGTCATACTTTTCGGAGGCAAAATTGAAATATCCAAGCTCTCCTGTGTGACAATTGACAGTCAATTTAAGATTAACTACAACAATGAAGTACATTCCCGTGATTTAAAAAAAAAACGTTGTAAATAACGATTTATTGTGTGAATCGATTTTGAAGCAATTGTATGCGATAAATAAATATTAGACGGGACGAAGTCCGTCGGGTCAGCTTGTATGGTATGAAAAAATCGATGTACGTACATATCGCATTTCTTATTCACACTATAGAAAAGTCAGAGAAGTCTATTTTAGATCAAATCATCAAAAATAACTATTAATTTATATTTATATATTCGTTGCTGAAGAAAGCAATGTTCTAACTAATAAGGCTCTCGAAATATAGCGTATACAAACTACAAACTCACATGCCTGCTTAGTGAGTTAATTTCAAACTTATCTAATAACCACCCATTATGTCATTAGGGAAAGTTTACTGATGAAAGCAATGTGCTATATATATGTGCCGTAAATGTGCTATACGTTAAGGCTCTCTAGATAAACCATACACAAATTTGTAGCTCATATGCAGACTAACGTCACGGAGTGAGTGAATTCTGAACATATGTGACCACCATCCGGAAGGGCTTGGCCACTAGGACAAGTTTGCTGAAGGCAACGTCCTATCCAGTAAGGCTCTCAAGATATAGCAATTAAAAACTGTAAGGTGAATTACGAACTTTTGTTACCACCTTTAGGAATGGCTTTACCACTAGGACTAGTTTACTGAAAACTGTTATGTTCTAAACTGATATGTCTCGAGATATTCTAGGATGAAACCAACTACCCCTTATCCCAAACCGTCACTGCACTCATTTAACTCGTGAAGAGCCTCTAGCGGTGAAAATCTCAATTAAATCAGAGTCCAATGACACTGATTTGTTGATCGAACCCCGTACAGAAATTTTGCCGAAGATTGTAGAGGTTTATGACTTGAAACAACTGAGATAGACCCTATTTCCCGCAATCCGCAAAAATCCTATAAGCTTTCGTTCGGTTTTCGTTCAATTGCGGTTTGCCCGTAAAGAACGAAACCGTCCAAATTGAGACCGCAAAAAAACGAAACCGAAATGACCGGACAGTGGTTTAGTTTTCAATTTAACTCCCATGGACGGTAGCTAAAGCACAACATAAACAGCCAGTCAGTAAGGTTCATGCAGCGAAGACGTTCTAGTGGGGCGATGCAGTTGTGGGTGGTGTTTGATTTTCTTACAAAGTCTTTCAAGCACGAGAACAAACGACGCCTCTGGGACATTTATTAACGCATCGATGTGCATGCAATGTTTTTATGTGCTTTCTATTAGTGGTCAGTGGTGGACCCTTTGCGGAAAATTATGCCACCGATCTTCTGCTATGTATTGAATCTGTTCTGGGATTTGCCATGGAAGGCAAACAGAAAGGGCTGTGCTGTTTCACCACGTGCCTTCACCGGACTGCGTCGGACAAAACAGAAGCCGATTGGATTTTGTTTATCTGTCTAATGGATGATTTAATGTGTTAATTCATAGTTATTTGCAAAATAAACAGTGGCATACAACAGCACGATAATAACGTGAATGGCATAACATGAATGGCCTATATGTATGGAGAAGGTGCGGCAGGATGGTCGAATGGTGCTGAAATGTGCAAATTGAGGAAGGAAGACGAGTTAGTTAGCGGGAACGATTAGGATTGTATTGGCAGCTACGTGCTAGCTAGTTGATGCGCATTAATTATAATCGGCAAAATGGACAATCTTGCGAATTCAACGTTTGCGTACATTAATGCTAATTACTGTTTCTCTGTCTCAATTGCGGACGAGAGGTTGGGTTTTGTTCTTTGATGCAATTAATAATATTAGCGTAAGCTGGTTTTGACCGGTTGCATGAAATTTCCCGGAAACCTTTACTAAGTAGGCGGTTGGCAGGGTAGTTCAAATGTATGCTTATATTCGACTTTACGGCTTTCCGAAATAGCTCATAGATGATCTATCAATTTTATCTTACGTGAATGACGAGACATCAAAAGCATTTCAAATTGAGTTATTACTTTCAAACAGACTTGAATTCACACACACTCAAGCAAGCGGATCGAAAACTCGTCAACGTTGCCATGACAAACCAAACAGGTAGTCGATCAATCATTTAGATTTTCATGTGATGTGAGAAATTTTGCAAATATTGAATGAAAATAAAGAGATTAACTGCCCAACCGTTTTTTTCTTATCCTTAACAGGTACGTATATTTCGCTAACAAAACGAAAATTTCCTCAGTGTCTTGTTCTTATGCACGACTCTGCACTTTGTAAATGAGTAAAGTGTATCTTTCAAGGATAAGAAAACTGCTGTTGAATTAAATCGAAAATTCTAATCCTTCTCTTTCTCTGTATTTAGGAATTTTACTATAGATTATTGGAAAATTTACAAGATGCTGGTAAACGTGACATAGAATGTAATTTTTGACGCCAGAATGTTTACTTGGCAATTAAAATTAAGGATTTTCATCTTTGTTACTAATAACAGCCGTTTCAAAGCACCGTTTTCAATTCGAAATATCCGCACTCGTGACCCAATCAATAATGTACGCTTGTACCGCTTTGGCTTCTCAATACCAGTCGACAATTAACAAACACAACTCTCCATCACATCATACATCCTGATTTGGTTTGTCAGTTCAATGTTTATTATGTTTTTAGCTGTAAGCCTCACCTCCACTCACCGGGCTCTAGATGCAATGCGGCAGGAATTTTTTACCGTATTGGAACGTTTATAGTCGCTAAATTACGGCGAACATTAAGTGGCGACTGGTCCGGAAAAGCTAAAACGGCACAGGCTCGCATGATTGATATGGACTCGCGTGAGGATATCGTAGAAACGTTGCGAATCGAGCGAATTTCCTTGTTGTGCTTGGTATCTATCATCCTCAATACCGAGAGTAGTTTCATGCAGGAGGAATAAGCAGACATGTTGAGTGTAAACTGGTATCATATGGAGAACATTTCGGTCCAACATGTTCAATGAGGCCTCAGGCCTGTATTGCTTGGCCATCATAAGCGATCAGAGACTCGTCCAAATAGAAATGCATTGATAGGTTAAACCTAATGAAGCCTGATGAAAATGTTGGAATATATGGATCATGATAGAAGCACTTCAAAACGGTGCCCATCAACGTGCCAGTTTGGGGACATAACATACAGTTTCCACAGCACAGATGATTTTGAAAATGTATCAACACGTGTACTCACTTGCGTGAAGTACTCCGATACAGTTATGAGTAGTGTGAGCCTACTAAAAACCTTAATTTGTACCTCCAAAATAACAGTGTACTGAAAATGGTTGTAAAGGAAACATTGAGAATATTAATGGGTGTTATGATAAAAAATTGCTGTAGCTTTGCTGAAATTATTAATAAAACTAACTGAACCCGGTGCGTGCGCTGCTACGCTTGCAATTAAATGAAAGAAAATTTAATATAACTGGCACGTTTATGATTTTTTTTTTTTTCAAAATGAGTTCTTTTTTCTTGAATAATCATTCAAACTTCTATCAAAACATGTTTCTTACCAGAGAAATACACGTGTTTAAGTAACCTGGATAGTTCTCATTTTTGGTAGAAATTTGTGTTTCATTTGCATGGGAGCCCTCCCTTCCAGAGGGGGGTGGTTTCTCAAACCACCATACAATCATTGCCTTCAAAACCCCCCACATGCCAAATTTGGTTCCATTTGCTTGATTTGTTCTCGAGTTATGCAGAAATTCGTGTCTCCTTTGTATGAGAGACCCCTCTTTCAGTGAGCGGAGGAGTCTCAAATCACAATAGAAATATTTCTTGCCTTCGAAAACCTCCACATGCCAAATTTGATTCTATTAACTTGATAAGTTCTCGAGTTATTCAGAAATTTGTGTTGCATTTGTATGGAAACCCCCCTTCCTCCCTCTTTCAGATAGCGGAGGGGTCGCAAACTTCCATAGAAACATTTCTCTCCTCCAAAAACCTTCACTTGGCAAATTCGGTTCCATATGCTTGATTAGTTCTCGAGTTATGCACAAATTTGTGTTTCATTAGTATGAAAGCCCCCCTCTAACAGAAAGCGGAGGAGTCTCGAGTTACCTTAGAAACATTTCTTGCCTTCAAAAACCTCTACATGTCAAATTTGGTTCCATTTACTTGATTAGTTCTAGAGTTCTGCAGAAACTTGTGTTTCATTTGTATGGGAGCCCCCCCCCCCCTCCAGAGAGAGACCCTCCTCTCTCTCTCAAACTACTGTAGAAACATTTATTGCCTTTAAAATCCCCGCAAGCCAAATTTGGTTCCATTTGCTTTATTAGATCTAGAGTTATGAAGAAATTTCAGTTTCATTTGTATGACAGCACCCCTTCTAGGAGAGGGGAGGGGTCTCAAACCACCACAAAAACATTTTTTGCCACCAGAAAACCCCACATGCCAAATTTGGTTCCATTTGCTTGATTAGTTCTTGAGATATGCAGATACTTTTGTTTCATTTGTATGGGAGCCTCCCTTTCTAGAAAAAGGAGGAGTCTCAAACTACCATAGAAACATTTCTTGCTTCCAAAAACTTCTGCATGCTAAATTTGGGTTCCTTTGCATGATCAGTTCTCGAGTTATGCAGAAATATGTGTTTCATTTGTATGGGAGCGCCCCTTTTCAGAGGAGGAAGGGGTCTCTTACTGCCTTAAGAACCTTTTTCGGCCCCAAAAAACCCTACATACAGGTTTTCACGCTGCTTGGCTCAGCAGTCTCCAAGTTAAATCGTGACAAAGGAAACCCCAACTCATTTTTATTTATATAGATGTGTATTGAAAATATAAAATGTGCCTTCCAGGTACATGACCTTCTGTCACACTCTCTCACTTAACTACAGTCAACATTGTCCCGTCCTTTTCCGCATCTATTCTTCCGCTTCTTTTCTTTCGCTTCTCTTCATCCCCATCTATTCTTCCGCTTCTTTTCTTCTGCTTCTCTACTTCCACTTCTCTTCTTCCAGTTGCCTTCTTCCACTTTGCTTTGCTTCTTTCTCTTTCCTTTTTTTGTTTTTCTTCTGTTGTTTTTTCTTCTTTCACTTCCCGTCTTTTGTTTCTTTACTTCCGTTTCTCTTCTTCCGCTTTTCCTCTTCTCTAGTCACACAGCAGTCTCAAATGACGTGGCTCATATTGGGCGGGCTACTTTCGGACAATAGAAACACCGGAATTCAACGAATTATAAACTTCATTTCGTGCTTCTTCTTGTGATGGTTTCATTGGGAATAATAAAAGAAAAAGATTAACATGAGCTTGACGGGTAAAACAAGAAATGGCATTGGGCGCTTCTGAATGCACACTAATTAGAAATTTTACACCTTATCACTCCTGCTCAATCTCAAATTAAGCTCCTACCGCAGTTGACAAAATGGTCCACCTGGAAAAGACTTTGTCATAATATTCGCAACTTACAGCTCTCACGGAATGTACTCGACTCGCACTCGCCCCACCTGAATCATATCTCTAATTTTATGCCGCTTTACATCGACATGCTTCAGTCTGACATGCTCCTTTGGATCGTTCACCACCCTTATGGTACACTGGTTATCTTCAAAATACGTCACAGGAGCAGTGAACTGGTAATCAACTTCCTCTAACAACCGGATCAGCCATGCTCCTTCATAAACTGCGATGGTAAGTGAAACCAGCTCGGCTTCAGTCGAGGACAAAGACACAGTTTGTTGTTTCCTGGTTAGCCATGTTGTCGCACAGCCGAACACCCTGAAGACATAGCCTGTCACCGTACGTCGGTCGATGATACTGTTCGCCCAATCCGCATCACAAAAAGCCGCAACTACTTCCGCCTTATCATCACCTCGATACTCCAATGCAAGGTCGTAATGTATCGGAGCAGCCGTTTGAAATGCGTCCTATGTTCCTCAGCTGGGCAACTCTGGAACTGACTTTAGTAGTTGACCGATGCGCAGAGCTCCGGACGAGCTGTCAACGCTACGTACATCAAGCAACCTATCTGCTCTCTATACGGCTTCGAAGAACGGTGCAACTCTTCCCCCTTTTCAAGCTTCAGAAGACACTCCATCGGTACCTGGCTTGGCTTGCAGTCCAACATGTTGAAACGATTCAACATTCTTTCGAGGTATCTTCGCTGGCTAATGCGCAAGATCCGCTTTTCATGAGTCCGTTCGGTCCGCATACTAAGGAATCCAGTTACTTCGCCAGTGTCAGTCATGTCGAACTCCTTCGACAGACAAGCTTTGACCATTCGCATTTCCTTCAGGTTATCCCCAATCACCAGAATATCGTCAACGTAAAAGATCAGGTTAATCTTTTTATCCTTTTCTCCTCGCCAATACAGACACTGATCACTATTACTCCTTTTGAATCCCAGCCTGGCAATGAATTATGAAGACGATAGAATAAGTCCGATCCTTCTACGAAACTTTCAGGTTGCGACATGTCGATCTCTACACTCAGATCATCGTTGTGAAAGGCCGTGCGGATGTCCATCTGGTGCACAAACATCTTCTCTTGGTTGTCCACGGCCAGCATGGTTCGCAACGTATTCAATTTCACAACCGGCGAGTATGTCTCCGTGTAATCAAATCCGAAGCGTTGGCTGAATCCTCTCGCGACAAGCCGGGCATTATACCGATCCGGATTCCCTCCTTCACAGGGTTTCACCCGAAACACACACTTACACGAAATTATAACTCGACCCTTCAGTAGCTTCTCCAGTGTCTAGGTTTCGTTCCGTTACAGAAAATCCATTTCGTCCTGAATTGCCACTTTGGCCAATCCGCTCTGTTCTTCAACTCTGCGATACCCGCTGGAAGGTTTTCAACGTATTCCATCGCGCTCAGGGCCAAGCCAGCAAAAGTCATATCATAGTCCTTGATCCAGGATGAGGACTTCCTGACACAACCTGCAGACAATACACCTGCTGCCTCAACGTTACTTTCTACAGCTACCGCTTCTTCTTCCAGATCATCAACACACGAATCAAAGCCTTCGGATTCTTCTTCAAATTCAAACACTTCTTCGTCGGATTCCCCTCTGTCTTCATCTTCGTCACAGCGACCACACTTTCAGTTAACTTTTGTCCTTTCTTCTTCTGGTTTTTCTCATTTGCACTCACTTTCGTAGTCTCGGCGATGATAACATCCTGAACAGTCAAAGTTTTCCGCTCCAGAGTCATCCAAACCCTAGAGCCGTTCGTTCCATATCCCACATAAACTCCATTCCAACTCTTCTCGTCAAGTAAACGTCGTTTTTCTTACGGAATGTGGCAGTAGGCTACGGATCCAAACAATTACAATTTTGACACATCAGGTTTTCTCCCTTCGAACTGCTCGTACGGTGTCAACTTCTGACCAATAACGCTAGCCGGACTCCTATTCGTCAAGAAAGCAGCGGTTTGCACCGCCTCGCCCCAGAACTCACGACTGATCCTGGAATCGAACACTATCGAGCGAGCCTTCTCATCTAGCGTTTGGGTCATTCGTTCCCTGGTGCCCTTTGGCTTCGGACAGTAATTTGAATAGGATTTGAAGTCTTGCCTTTAAATCAGTCTATTTGTTGTCGATCAGTAAGATAAGACTCGAGCCATTTAAGAAAATGTAACTCAATACCTATTTTTTGCAGTTTGAGTAGTAGCATGGTTATACTAATGCGATCAAATGCCTTAGCTGTGCGTCCTTTGAACAATCTATGTTGCAAGGTAGAGATTCTATTTTTAATTTGACAAAATAATTTTTCATTAATGATCGCTTCAAAAAGTTTTGGAATGCAAGAGATAATAGCAATACCGCGATATTTTCGAATGTCAGATTTTTTGCCACATTTAAAAATAGGAACCAGATAAGAACTTTTCCACGAGTTGGAAAAAATACCTGATTCTTTGTTGTTGTTTTTGTTTCTGTTTTATCGAGATTTTCAGCCTCGGGCTGCTTCATCTCCCGTCGTAGTTAATGAAACATCACTTTGGGTGTTTTTCATAACTTGTCCGGGGGTAAGATTTGAACTCGTGACTTTGGCGTGAGAGGTATGGATGTTAACCATTACGCCGGGGTCGCCCCCATACCTGATTCGATCGATCTATTGAAAAGCCAAGACAAGGGTAAGCTCCGAAGCTAAGGTTTTCAGAAAAATGGGGGGAATCCCATCCGGCCCACATCCTTTGGAGACATCTAATTTTTTCAATGCTTCACTTCAGTCATGCACATGTATATTGTTTTCACTAATATCTCTACTAAATTCTGGGAAGAAACCGAAATATTTGCGATCACGATCTGCTTTAGAAAATGTGGTATGCATAAATATCTTGGAAGAAGGTTGTAAACAGATTGCAAATTTCTGGCGAGGAAGACCCCACTTTTTCGTATGATCACTTTAACAAAAATAAAAAATAAATAAAATATTGAAGCACTTTTTCAAAATTATCACCAGTAAACGCGAGCAAATTCCTTTAAATTCCACTATAGGAAGCTTCTCTTTTGACATATAGGCCCATTTCGTCTGCGACTTACAGACTTCTTCAGTGTCGAGTGCTCGACTTAAAAATGGTTTATCGAAACACAAACCAAAGTAACAAAATCTGTGTAAAGGGAATCATAATGTATTCATTATCAAATGGCCGATAAATCATATGTGAAAATCACTTCATATGTGGAAATCAGCAGTATTATTTTGTTTTCTAAAATTTGGTGTTAGGAAATGCGAATATAGCTGGCAATGCCTAAAATCAGAAAATCAGCTGAAAAAACCGTCCGAAGACCGCGTTTAATAATAAGTGTTTCAAATGGGACGAATTTGCATCCACAAATAGACCCAATTTGGTGCTTATAGACCGATATTACATCCATATCCCTCGAAAGTTTCTGAATTTATAAAATGAATTGTCTAAATTTCCGTGATACATACTACCAAGTAGCTTATTGAACATGTCTAAGCAAGTGTACAGGGTGCGGCAAAAAATAATGCGAAAATGTTCAAACTTGAGTATTGTCGAAAGTATATTTGTTTATGTTTACTTTCAAGTGCTGCATCCAAACATTCTATTTGTTTTATTGCAATTTCGGCAAAATGTTCGCGAAAGAAGTGACCACCAGTTTGTTGCTCGCCCAGAAGAAGCCAAAAGAGATTGCCAAGGTGGTAGGGCGCCATTTGGCAACAGTTTACCACATAAAAAAGTCCCTGCAGGATGGTCCTAAGTAGCGGAAGCCGGGAAACGGACGTCCGCGCTTTGCACGCACGCCGTGCAAAAATTGCTCGCAACCCGGTGCGATCCATAAGAAAACTAGCAAAGGAAGCCAATATTTCGGAGAAATCCATGCGGAGAATCATCAAAGAAGACCTGCATGCATCTTCCAGAGCCAGAGTGAAACGCCACTTGATTACGGACCGGGTCAAGGAACTACGAGTGACTCGTTCCAAGAGATTGCTTTCCTTGTTGAAGAAGGAAAAAATGATAATCCTGTTCTCCGACGAAAAGCTTTTCAGCATCGATGCTGAGGCCAACAGCCGCACGGACCGGTTCATTTCACCGCAAAAAATGGAGAACGTTCCGGAAAAAGTGAAATTCAAATTTCAAACCAAACATCCGGCTGGTGTCATGATGTTTGGCTTGATGGAGTCCCACGGTTTGAAAATGCCGCTTGTGTTCATTGATGCTGGAGTTAAAATCAATACCGAAGTATATATCGGTATTTTAAAGGATCAAGTGCTTCCCTGGGTGAAGGCCAACTTCTCCGAGGACCAAAACGTTGTCCTACAGCAGGATGGAGCGCCGTGTCACACGTCCAATCGAACCCAACAATGGTTGAACGATAACATGAAGTTTTGGCCGAAGGATTTGTGCCCCCCTAGCAGTCCAGATCTTAATCCGTTGGATTATTCGATTTGGGCATATGTTGAAGCACGAGCCTGCAAAACATCACACCCTAGTGTGAAAACCCTGAAGTCAACCATAACACGCACATGGCAGTCAATGTCGGAGGACTACGTCCGAAAGGCATGCTCTGACTTCCGGCGTCGGCTCGAGGATGTTATTAATAAAAATGGAGGACACATTGAATAAATTTGTTTAAAAGGACTTTACAAAGATAACTGCACTCGAAAATGTTGATATTATTGCTTGAATTAGTTGAAAATGTGATTTGAAAGAAATAGAATAAATTTTTGCATTGTTTTCTGCCACACCCTGTATAACTTATTAAATTCCAGCTCAAATACTTTATCAGTTATAATAAAAAAAATTAATCGATCGTTCCATATCAGGCCGAGTCAAGAGACACATACCCTACGTGTGTTTCCCTGGGCATATGCACTTTTACCTCTGAATTGAAATGTGTGGAAATGGCCACTTGACTTCTTTTCAGACTGATGAAAGGTACAGTCATCTCTAAAAATATTGTAATTATAACCAAAAACTTCTTCACTTCGAACACTTTCATCCTAACTGTTTGCCAGAATAATGTGGAAGGAACTTTACAAAATTTTAGAATATTCCTAGGACTAAAACATAGTTTTTATTTTCAAAAGCGGCACCAAATCACTCCGACAGAGTTGCCCCCGGACCCCTGTTGCATCTCAAGCCCCTGTTTGCGTCTCAATTATATAAAAAGTACTTAGCAGAATTCCACTTGATCCCGTATACAATCCGAAAAGCTCCAGCAGGCAATCAGCAACGAGCAGTAGCTATCACCTCTTGCTATCTGCTGAGACTACTTGGGTAACGTTCATATCTCAGGTGTGACTTAACACAAGACGGAGTTGAAGGATCTCACCCATGGCCGCCTCCTTAATGACACTAGGTTTATCGTCCGTAAAAATAACAATTTTCGACGTTGATTCGTAATTAATTTCATCCACTCGCGACAAAATAACCGCAAAAATTAACGTAGCTAAACCGCCCGTTACATATGCAACTTGCATATCAAAACTCTGTACATCGCTTCCTGAATGCAATCTGAAATTATGTGCTATCCTATCACGCGCGCATACGCTTTTTCTTCGTTTGTTGCTTCTGGCCAGCAAATGGTTGTTTTCTACGTTGGACAAGTCTTCTTTTTTTCACTACACACTCCGCTATGAGGTGACTCTATAGGGTACGGGACGGGTTTTAAGCAGTTTAGTCAGCCCTGAGACATTTGATGAAGCTGTATGTAATCTATACTTAGAACTGCCAATATTTAGACATTAATCCCACTGCTTACGTCTGGTCTATCGGAACATACCTTCAGCAACGAGCATTAGGCTCAGAAAATTTCATAGCCATGGAATAAAGTTCCCAATTGCAGGGACTTCTTAAACGCATGCGGATTGCTTTCAGATTAAAAATATGTTTTCTTCAGCTCCTCAATCTGTACATAAACTAACAATATTGTATGAGTGCGATTCTGTGTATGTGTGCGAAGGCGAAATGAAATAGGCCAGTTGACGATTTGCAGCAAACGTCAATTTCCTCAACCCGCTCCTTCGTTTTACCCATCCGCTCTCGAAAACAATCAACCAAAACATGTCGATTGCTACGACCACTAACTCGTCTCCTAGCAGGTTATGAGAAAGACGTACACGACCAAACTTTTAGTTTGTCATTGATCTTTAGATTGGCAATGTATATTTCTTACTTCATTTACTCTCACGCAAATGTTAGCCAAAGCGACTGTGACGACAAACGGGATGCTTCGTTTAAAAACAACCACACAACCAAAAATCAAACAAATGCAAGAGACAGCAGGCTTCAAGTTACATTACTGGTGCGCTATATCCATGGATAACAAAGAAGAGAGGAAACATGGGCTCTCTCAAAAGCAACAGTGATGCCATAGCTGCAGCTCAACAGCGAAGCATTATTTATCGTTGGGTACTATTGGACAGCTCCGAAACATATTTTTTATTGCATACGATAGTGCCAGATGATGAACAATATAATCATAAGCATAGATCAACGTCCAATGACTGGAAGAAACATGACATAAATAGCGATTTCAGATTGTCTAAATATGTAATAAATTTAACTCAATGTTCAACATCACATTCTGGCAACAAGCCTAGGTGTGGGAGAGAGCTGATGAAGACATGCTCTCCGGTACACGCGATGCAAATGCAAAATACACAAAAGCAACATTTGAGCAAACTTCTTCAGCAGGTCAGAAACTGATGGTTTCTAGATGATGTATTTTAAATCTTCAAAATGACAGTAATAAATTGGTCATCAATCATGATTCATACATCGAATCATTGGCCCAATAGATAAAGCTTATGATGGTATCATTATAAAGAAAATAATTTGGAAAATGTAGGAGTTATAGACCTACATATTTCCTAACAACTGATTAAAATAGTGACCCCTGATTAAGCCGTTCCCTACCCTATCTAGCTTCAAAACTGGTAATAATCATTGATTCATTTGCGAAAAAGCGGAAAAACACTCTAATTTAATAATTTATGCCCGAGTGTCACAATAATACCATTAATAACATCCCGAATGACCAATATGGTTAAAAGGTCTTTAATAAAAAACAAACAAACCAATTGTGAAATCCTAAATCCGCCAGGAAATCATCCATTGCGTGGGCTGCCATTGCTGTCTCTGAAGCACAACTTACCTTCTCAACACTTGTACACACAATGAATGCTAGCGCTCAACGAACGCTGCTCAGTGACGTCAACTCGACATAGAGAATGCGTTGTATAGAGTGGCACACAACAATGTCGACTGTCTCCACACATTCCCATTCTCCTCCCGAGAAAAATACTCTAAAATTATCTAAAACATACATATTATCAGGCATTTATTATCCGGAAGAATAAAAATCCATTTACGAAAAAAAACGCAGTAGCCTGAACATTTTTATTTGTATGACAGTAAAAGCAACCGCCGAATGCATAACCAGTTCACGAAGAGATTTTGAAGCAAGAAGACCTAGTTTTATCCGTAGAACTTCTGAATACTGAAGAAATGGTCCAAAACCGTGATCACTTACGCCACGCCAGCTTTACAAAATTTCCTGGAGATCTTCCTCTGCTGAACGGACGTATTCCGAGAGGTAAGTAGGGGGCCGTTTCTCTCTATTTGGCCGTTGAGAACGATCATCGTCAGCATTATCATCAGGATTCGAGCTACGCACTGATTCCTGCATAGATGATGGCTTCAATTCTCGCCATTGATGAACTTTCTTGGTCTTCGATACGTGACGCTTAATCTGCTGCCCGTTGGGATCACAAAGGACTAAGCCTAGGACAGGACCTGCCAGCTGTTAGTGCAAAAACAAGACCATTTACCTGTCAAAAAAGACCGTTTTTTATTGGTCGCTTTGAAAACCGCCTATACTGCCTCCGTCGAGTTATGTTACAAGCAGGCAGTTTGTTGTTGGTTTGGCGGTGTTGCTAGTAGTCACTGCTTTTTCACTTTTTTCGTTTGTGACAACTCACACCAAATTTTTATTGCTGGAAAACAGCAAAGCTTTGCTGATTTTTTTTGTGCTGTAATTTCAGCAATGTATACAGCAAACCAAGATTGCTGATCAACCAGCAAAACTGATATTCAAAAAAGTGACAGCTCTTATACTGAGCCTGCAGCAAAATGCTTACAATGTGCGGGATAAACCAGCAGCAGATCAAACAAATAATTTTGCTGTATTTTCGGCAAATTACAGTATTCGCTGAAACTACAGAACACCTAATGTTTTGTTTTCTTTTTTGTTTTATAAATAAAAACACGTTTTTGGCTTATTTTTCATTCATTAAACTAAGCTTTTTATTTATTTTAGTTGTAAAAGAAACCCATGTTTTACAATCGATGTGAAAAATTAAAACAATTTTCTCCAGTGAATTCGCAATCTTTTGTATGCCCTTGTTGATGCATTTTGCACCACGTGATGGATTTTTTTCTCTTATAATGAGAAGTAAGCGTTCCGAAGGAAATTAAATCAATTCACATTTTGTTATTTTATTTACGGTTGGGTATTTTTGGATGTAGATTTTGCCCAGTATTACCAACAATCAATATGCAACTAGCGATTTGAAATTAGTTCACTGTTGTAGAACCCCTTGGTCCGAAGTACACCTTGAAGCCAGCACATAACTATACATATTTGCGCCTTTGTTTTGATTTGCTGTGTTATTTTGACAGAATATTTGAGAGTGAGTTCATTATGAGGGACGTATTATTAAGCTTGGGACCGATGTGCTAGTACTGACTGAGCCAAGAAAAAAATCGTATTTGTTCAGGACCTACTGGTCTTAGAGTTATGGTATTACATTCGTACTCCAAGCACCGTAATTGACCTTTTTAGCTGATGGAAACATTCCGGTGAAATAAAGTTGGATCTAAAACTACAATTTGTAAAACAAACAGACACGAAAGCTTCATTCGTTTTTATCAGCAATCCATCAAATTGACAGGCAAAATAGTTTGCTGGTCTTCAGTAAATATTAGTTACTGATTTACAATCAGTAAGAAAATAATTGCTGATTTTCGGTAAATAATACTGGATTCCACAAAATGTCAAACAGAATGCTGGTTAACAGCATAAATATGAATGCTGAAGGATATTCAGTAAATATTGATGCTGGTTTTCAGTTATTTGTTTAAGATATGCTGGTATATCAGTAAAAAGTGTTTTGCTTATGTGTTTCCAGCAAATACTATTGCTGGAATCAGTTAAGATTATTTGGTGTGTAGAACAAATACGGAAACAAAAGTTCACTTTTGCAGTGGATTATTTTAAATCAGTTCGAAATAAGGTGCAGAGCGAAAAATTGTGGTCGCAGTGACGTGTCACATCCGGGTCTCCATTTTCATCGGTTCCCGAGAGATCCAATCGTTCGCCGAGAGAGGGTGAAGGCCTGCATTGGGAACGCAACCGAGGAAGACATTCTCTTGCTCAAGCTTTCTCCCCACAGTAGAATTTGCAGCGTAAGCATCAGTGAAATTCAATGAAACCTTATCCATTAATGTTTAGTTTGATGCAGCTTCATTTCCAGAACGACAAAAGAAATTTTTTTAATTACTTTATTTCCAATGGGAATACTGTGTAAACATATTTGGCAGCACTGGAGCGACCCCCGTATCATAGCAATCATAAATTTATAAGAGGTCATCTCTCTCTTAGCTGGCAGGTCCTGTCCTAGGACTAAGCTACCGCTGCGTTCCTCCATTACCGTGTAACGCTTTGTATCAAATCTAGTATCGCCTTTAGATTTTGCCTGGCGTTCTACAACAACCGTATCTCCTGGCTTCACGGCACTTATTCTAGCTCCACGACGCCAGTCCTCACGTTCTTTCGATTGTAGTTTGGCTTCGCGGTCTCTCGCATCCAATAACTGTTCGTTGTGGTTAGATAACTCGTAACGGAGGAGAGGCAAATTACGTTTGATTTTACGACCCGATAACACTTCCTCGGGAGGCAACTTAGTAACGGTGTGATCTGCTGCGTTATATGATTGTACCGCGGCTTGCAACTCCTTCTTGTAGTTCGTACCGGTTAACAATGCGGTTGACATAGCTTTGTTTACGATTTTCATAAACCCCTCTACCAAGCCGTTTTGCTGCGGATAAAACGGGGTTGAAAATATTGCTTGAATACCACGTTCAGAACAGTAACGTGCGTAGTCCTCTCCGTTAAAGGGAGGCCCATTATCCGACTTCATTGCGCGCGGAAAACCTTCTCTTTCAAAAATGGTATCCAAAACGACTTTGGTACACTCAAATTTCGTTGATTTCACCGGACGAGCTATTGCATACCTAGATCTGAGATCTATCACAACCAAAATTAAAATTCCACCTAGTTTAAGATACGGTCCATTAAAATCAAGTGCGATTGTATCCCAGACGGTTTTGGGAGCAAATGTTCTCTGCATTGGAGTTGGCCTCTCAGGACGTCCATTAACTGCACAAGAGACACATGATTTTACCCATTTCTCAGCATCACTTGCCATGCCTGGCCACCAAACGCGTCTGCGCAAAATACTTTTTAGTTTTGCCTCTAACGGATGACCCGTGTGGGCTATTTCTAAAGTTTTCGTACGAAAACTCTGAGGTATAACCGCACAACCATTTTTGGTCACGACCCCGTCAGTATAACTGAGATCGTTTTCAACAGCTTTGTACCTCAATATGTTTTTCGACCATTTTCGTGTCTCTAACGCGGGAATAACCTGTTGGAGGGTGTCGTCTTTCTTTGTAGATTCTCGAATTTCTTCTTCAGTGAGAAATTCGAAACAACGTGATTCCAAATGGCAAACCTCCCAAGGGCTTATTTTCTCGTCAAAGGGCTCATCATCACCTTGATATAATCGCGAAGATGGATCTGCAATGTTGTCACGTCCTCGAATATATTCAATATCGTAGTCGCAAGGACTAAGGCGTAAGACCCAGCCATCTGCTCTTGTCAAGGCTCTTTTCGACTCTTCCCGGGTTCTATTTACGATGAACGTCATTCCTTGAGCATCCGTGCGCAACACGAAGTGCCTCCCCAGCAAAAAATAGGAGAAATGCTCCACTGCCCATACTGCACTTAAAGCCTCCCGTTGGTTCTGTGCATACTTCCTTTCTGTTGTAGTAAGCGATTTCGAAGCAAAACTTATGATTCGTGATGTTCCAACTTTGTTTTGTTGAACTAAAACAGCTCCAAGTGCGTGTGGCGAGGCATCGGTATAAAGGATTGTCGTATCATCCTCCGAGAAGTATCCTAGAGATAAAGTTGAGTGAATGATACTATCCTTGACTCGGTTGAATGCTCGTTCTTGCTCCTGCCCCCAGCTCCAGTTTTGGGGCGTCACTACCGCCCATAAAGGGCTAGATATCTCGGCAAAACTTTTGATATATGGGCTTACAAACGAGGCTAATGCTAAAAAACTACGAAGCTCCGATGGTGTTGTTGGCTGCCGAAATTTCCGCACATCACTTATCTTTGAGGCCTCAATGTTAAAACCATTCTCATTTAGCTCATGTCCCAGAAACTTTATGCTTGTTCTATCGAACTCGCATTTGGAAGTGTTAAGCGTAAGGTTATTGGATCGCAAGAGTTGCAAGACATGTGCGACCGTTTTCCTAAGCCCTTCTATGCTTTTAGCGTATATGAGAACGTCGTCTATGTAAATGATTTTATTTTCAACGTCTTCGAGTATGCGCGTCATTTCCCGTTGGAATATCTCAGGCGCGCAGTTCACACCAAACATCAAACGGGTAAACCGGAACATTCCGTTCTCTGACAGGAATGTGGTGAGATCTCGTGAATCCTCACTCAATTCGAGGTGGTAGAAAGCGTTTGAAAGATCGAGCTTTGAGAAAAACTTTGCCCCGTTCAATTTTATTCTCATCTCATCGATAAGCGGCAGCCTGAAATACTCCCGCTTGATGGCTTTGTTTGGAGCCCGCATATTCACCACCAAGCGAAAGTCATCTTTCCCTTTTGGGACCGCAGACATACCGCTTATCCACTGCGGTGCAGATGTGACCTTCTCGATTATTCCTTTTGCTTCCATTTCTTCCAGTCTTTTTCGGGCTCCTTCACGATATGCAGCAGGAATGTTATAGTATGCGTTTCGAACTGCTGGTATGGAATCGTCGACGCTAAACTTAATCTTTACATTCGGTATCTTCGGAAAAATTCCAGATTTTTCACAATTATTAACAGTATTCCCTACTTTCAGGAGGTCCATATCGCTGGCGGTTACCCTTCCAAGCAAGGATCGCTTCCCATCTTTCACGACAAGAAAATCGGCAGTAACTAACGGTTTGGCGAAATCCACTGCTTCAATCGTAGCCCTAAAACTACACTCAACTCGCATGGGTTTGTTGGAAGCGTAAGCTTGTAGATTTCGGTCAGTTGAGCAGCTGCTTGGAACAATACATGCTTTCCCCATTTTAAGCTGACCTTTCAAGTTGTCCCAATCGGCACCTCCAATGACGTTTACATCGGCACCAGAGTCTATCAGAAATTTGATTGGAATGGATGAACCAACACGACAATCAACAAGCACATCTTGTAGGGAGAGGGCATTTATTTGCTACAAAATCGAAATATTAATGAAGAGTTATCCAAATGATAAGTATATTTCCAAATATGGTAAATACATTTAGTCTGTTACCTGATTATTCTGATTCTCATTAGCAGGACTTGCAGCGACTTCATCCTTAACCACATTAAGGTCTTTACGGCATGCTGCCATGAAATGTCCACGGCGGCCGCAAGAATTACAGTTCTTATTGATTGCTGGACATTCGGTGCCTCTGTGCTGTGGACGGAAGCATCTGGAACACCTGTTTCGACGACTTGGTTGCGCCCTGTCTGTGTTGAACCGCATATTGTTCTTGAACCTTTTCTCTGGATATTCGATTTTTTGCTGATCATCTACTCTTCGCTTGTACCGAACTCTGGAACCTCGATACTGGTTGCTACGCACAACTACGGCATTGGACTCGATCACTGGTGGTGTGGTTTCAGCACGGAATGCTTCCGCACGGGTTGCTGACTGAACGATGTAGTTTGAATCATAAGCGAATGTACGTGCCGCTTCTTTGAGTTCTTGATTACGTAGACCTCTCAAGAGCTGAGTCCGAACAAAGCGGTCTTGGTCATCCGCGCTGTACCGGCACAGGCGCACCTTTTCCGTCAGCCGTGCGTAAAAGTTTACTGCAGATTCTCCTTCTTCTTGACGCATATTGGAGAAAGCTTCATGTTCTGCTGCGGGATCAGTCATCGATTTCAGATATTCGTCGATATTTTTAACGAAGACCTCGTAGCAACTGTCATCTTCTGAACTTGGTCGTAACTTGGCTGCTCGAACGATACCCTTCAGTTCATCACCCATGGACAACAATAGTAGCTCGATACGACGCTTTGGATTTGTAGCATTTGATAGTGAAGCTGCCATTTCAAAATCTTCGATGAAGCATGGCCATGTTTCCCACATCTTACTAGCTGGAACGTTCTTCGGGAATTGCTTTATATTATCCCAACGGATGACGCCTTCGTTAACAGCTTCAGAAGAGACTCTTTGTGCACCGATGACACTAGTTGTAGGCCCTCTTACCTGTGTATGGTCACGAATACCACGAAGTTCCTCGATCACACTTTCCAATTCGTTGATTCGCGCTTCAAGTAGTGCTCGGTCACTTGGCTCGGTTTGTGAGTTATAGTCAGCGTACTCGTCATTCATATCATGGATCAACTCTTCTTCAATTACAGAAGATGTTCCAGAACTGCGAATACGATGTGTGCGGACATATTTTCCAGCGGTATTGGCTTCATCACCCGAGTCGCTTTCTGAGACGGCCTGTGGAGCACGTACATACTTTCCAGCAGAAAACATTTCGGTTCAGTATTTTGTAGGCTTCCGTGATCTGTTATGGAAATATTAAAGTTATTGTGTACTTTAGTAAATGGTATTTTTAACTCACTATCTACTCAAACTCAGGGCTACTTAAAAAAAAACACGTAAATTTTAATTGCGATTGTTTGCTTTCATAAATTCAATATCGGCGCTTATTTTGTTTCTCACATCATGGTGAATACGAATCACGGTGAAACAAAAAAAAAAATGAACCAAGTGGGAATCACTGTCCTTATTATCAATTTCACCGTGAAACAGGGCCCATCGCTATCGATTGAGCGGTCATACGAACACGCATTTTCCTATTCAGCAGTACCCAGAAAAACATACTTTTTCCTGTAGTACGAGTTTGCATGTTCAGAAAACTAAGTGGTCTTTCTAATGCACTTTTTGTCAGATTCAGCAGTTTTATTACGCTGCCACCTTTTTCTACATATGACATTGCCAACGACTAGCTAACCATTAGCTAAGCAAAGCGGTCCTCCAAACACGCCTTTTTAGATTCAGCGGTCCTCCCAACTCGCTGCTACCTTTTCATTAGGAACCTTTGGAAAATTAAGCGATCCTCCAAACACGCTCTTTTTACAGGTTCAGCGGTCCTCCCAACGCACTGCAACTTTTTCCATTTGTGACTCAACGAGTCCACAATCACAAAATTAAGCAGTTTATTTTTCCCAAACACGCTCTTTTTTAAGATTCAGCGGTCCTCCCAACGCGCTGCTACTTTTTCTATAGAATTACTTTCAGAAATTAAGCGGTCCTCCAAACACGCTCTTCCGCCTGATTTAGCGGTGTTCCACCAATCAGACTACAATAAATTACAACAATTGTAATTGTATGTTGTAATTACATTACAACAAATTTTGAGCATCAGATTTCTGTCCTTTTTTTCAGGTCGCAGCCATCTTGTTTACTATCGCGAGTTTTTTCCCTTTTTAGTTTGGGCTCCGCAACGGATGATTTCCTTATTTTGATCTGTTTGGTTAAGAATTTCGTTCAAACGTTTAATTTTGTTGCAAACTTCAACAAAAAAACCTGCCACGGGTCGCCAAATGTGAAATCCTAAATCCGCCAGGAAATCATCCATTGCGTGGGCTGCCATTGCTGTCTCTGAAGCACAACTTACCTTCTCAACACTTGTACACACAATGAATGCTAGCGCTCAACGAACGCTGCTCAGTGACGTTAACTCGACATAGAGAATGCGTTGTATAGAGTGGCACACAACAATGTCGACTGTCTCCACACACATTGAAAAAAGCAGACAACGTTGAACACTCATAAGCTTTGCTAAAAATGATTATTTCAAGGATTAAATGATAGCGAAAAATTTGGCATGCAAAACATACAAATTATTCTTGTTCTTGAATTTTTAACGCAACAAAAAATTTCTTGTATAAAATTGACTCAATTTGGAGAATAGTATTCCTAACAAGCTTTAGCACTCCTGAAACTCACATCGTAACGATAAACCCCGATTGCCTCCGTAATCGTTGCCAAAGAATGGCCGTTGATTAGCATAATTGAACAATCGTATCGAAAGAATAAACGGATCGTGCATCGCGTTCGTTCATCATAAAGTTCCCCTCTTGCATGCACAAATCCGAAAGAAGAACAGTCACCCTTCAAGTGAGGATAAGGGTAGAAACGTCACCACGCAAAGCCGCTACCGAATAGTGCCAGCCAGCGCCTCTGGGTTTGATAGTGCGTGTTAAATCTGACGAGCCAAGGCTGGCTCATAAAGTGAAGTGACTTCTTCTGGTTCCCGCAGTAAAATTGTATTATTTTCACACACATTAGATGTCCCTTTTCTGCCGGTAGGGATGAGATGGGGCACTTTTCAATCTACGCCGTAGAATAAGTAATCTGTCATTGATATCCCATTGAAGAATTCTGCACTCAACGTTTCTCACTTTTAGCAATTTGACGCAGATTTTTGCGCGTTTGCAAGCGTGTTGAAGCAGGATGCACATCGTCAATCCACTTCCCTTCTCGAGAGCCATCCATCCTCTCCGGATCATTGAGGCACGTGATGACCATTAAACACTCAGTGGGGGTGAATTTATGGGTAATTTCAAAAACCAGGCGATAACGTTCGTCCGACTGGCACCTCTTTCTGATCCCTTCGCTCTGGTACAGATATGCGTGATGTAAATCGCGTCACGGAAGCTTTTTGGGGTGCAAATCTGAAGACGAGACTGCTTCCTCTATCCCTTCGTATAAATCTATGGTGATGATGGCTCCATCCGAGAATGGGACACCTGCGTCCCACAGGTAGCATGGGACCTCGGTTCACAGCTCCCAAAGCAGACAACGAATAAAAGTTAACGTAAATCATAGGAAATATTCATTCGTTCGCTCTTGGGATCTCTTCAGCAGTTGCTGCCGGTTGTTAAAAAAAAAAAGTTGAAAGTGTTTCGATTCATGCCAGGGTAGAAGTTTTGCTTTGATCTTCCCAGTTGGAGAAGGCAGTGCGAGTCGAAGGATATCATTTTTTTTTCCTGTTTATTGCCAGGCAGCTACCGAATGCTTTCGCTCGGTGAATGCTCGACCTGGCTTCAGGTGTTGAATCCGCCACCATAAATCAGTTTATGGAATCAATAAAAACCGGATTTCGGAGCAATGATAAATTGTCACGATTGTAAATGGTGTTTTTGATTTCAACCTGAAGCGCAGTTGATGTGAGCTTTCTCCTTGAATGTTTTTGTTGAATTTTGTTATTCGGTTATTACTAGAATCATTTGGAAATGGATGTGAATTTTTTAAATTACCTGAGCATATCCGGACCAGTGTTGTAAAAAGTCATTTCGTGCAATTGGATAAATTTACCGATAACTTGGTTCAACAGCTGAACTTATGAATATGGTGTTTGGTAAAATTGTAGCTCTTGCCAAATTCTACAACTTTGTCTACACAGAAAAAATAATTAATTTTAACAAGCGCGAAAAATTTACCCTCGTTTAATTCAAAGCCAAAGGATGCGTAAACAACGAAATTGTTTGCAATCTTTCATGCGCCATACAACCATGTTTGCAATCTTTCATATAACAGGCTAGATTTAGGCGTTATCTGGCTATAATTTACTTGAAATATCACATTATTTTTGGCCACATCTAGAATTCAATGTTTCTAGGGCTGCAAAATGGTGAGTAGACAACTGGGATGGAGCGTGTGTCCCCGCAACATAGCACTGGTCCTCACAAGTTCCTACCTCATGCTTCCACGGGTCAAGAGATGACAAAGACCGCCAGCTAAGGGTTGCGTACTTAGCTGGTAGTGCAGCCTGGGCACTGTTGTCCTTCTGACTTCAGCTAGATTGAGGAGGTGCGTTCCGAGCGGCTGTCCACCAAGGAGGTGCAGCTCATACAGCGTCTGTCCTGGCATCCAACGGCTGAGTAAGAAACGCTGTATCGCGTCATCTATACCTTATGAAGCAGTCCCACCAACGCGATTTAGGAAGGTAGCATGCTGAAATCTTACCCTACCACATAAAATGGAAGTATTCTTTATACGGTGTATTATTTCAGATCATCTATGGAATTATGTTGTTTAATAATTTTAAATTTTTTGTTTCCTTCGTGGCAATGATAATGTAAGAGCGTCTACAATTGCAGCTGGACATCAGTCTACAGACATGCAGACAGTACAAATATAATTGTTACTATCATTTTATATTATAACATCCCTTCACAATATTTTTAAAGCTATTTTCAGGTTCGCATCTATGCATCGTCGTAAGTTTTAGCCCACCCTACCCCACAATATATATAAAAAAAAAAAAAATGTTTTTTATTTTTTTTTGAGAAAGGATCATACGACAAATTCTACTAAATAAAATGTATGTATCTATGTAAGGTAGCCACCATCCCTTCTAAGACCTTGTCATGTATGCAGCTCCACTTAATAGCAAGATCAAATTGAGTTACCGGTTTGCATTCACAGTAACGCTGTATGAAGGGCCAAAAACGGTGGGGCGGACCCGTAAGCAGAGACACTTACGCGAAACCCGCGGGAACATGAGATTCTCCTTCCAACGATACGATCCAACAAATCGAATAACCCAATTCGCAATACTCAATAAGCTTTCTACGGGATGGCTTGTTGAGAAGGGCGCGTCACTCTCACTGAAATTGTTGGAGTAGAATTCACAGTACCACAATCGAATCGGTAGGATAAAGAAAATGATACTGTTTGTTCCCTCCTAGACGCCGGTTGTCATACCACTCCATTGTCCAATTCCAGCTTGAGTGATACCCTGATGCTCCCTCCCTTCCCAATATATATTTAATGTCATATAGTAATGTATAAAATATAGTGAATTGATATTATAATTATAATAAATATAGCGAATGAATATTATAATGACAAATAATATAGTGAATGAATATAAGAATGAAAATAACAATTCCATTTGTGGACCTGAAAGTTTAGACAATGTAGCTGCGAGAAGAAAAATTGATTTAAAATTATCTCATCAAACTTGGAATATCCATGGATAATCTGAAATTATATAGCAATAGAATGGTAAACCCAAAATTTCGATGTGCTGTTCCGTTTCCTTGCAATAATTTATGTAGTGAGTCTCATCGGAAATAGCGATTTTAATGAAATGAATTTAAATGTAATTATGTCACATCATTTAATATCATAACATAAAATAATAAACTGACGTTAAAATATAAAATAATAATACCAGCAAGCCAGTAAACTATAGTAGAATACATATATCCGTAACTAATCTGATCATCCACTCATCGAAAGACTTCCACTGTTGCAGTTTCTATTGAAATAAGATCTACTAAGATTAGAATTTGTTTTCACAATAATAGTCAGAGAACATAATAAGCGTAGGTACAAGATATATATGACATCTTCTGGTATGTTACTGAAAATAAAAATTAGATGTGTATTAATTTCATAATAATATTGGAAAAACTGAAGACAGCTAATAATAAGGCGAAATAAATTTCACATGAGTATTAATCTAAAAACTGAATCTTAATAAAACTAAAAAAATAAAAAATTAGGAAATTGATTTTTTCTATAGCTCTTGTACACCCATAAATGATTCCTCATGTCTGTGAAATAGGAAATGAATGATTGTAAACTGTTAGGTTTTGAATTAATATATATTTCTGATGAAGAAGGAAAGTGCTGTTTTAAGTAGAATTTTTCGAATATGATCCTTTCTAAAAAAAAAAAAACCAATAAAAACCTTCCTATCTTTTCAAATACATAACGTGAGTTAGATGAGCTATAATTGACAAGGATGCATAAATGCGAAGCTGAAAATGACTTATAAAAAAGCATACAAAATGTAGTGAATGGATGTTATAATATAAAACGATAATAATTTGATTTGTATTTATGTGTCTGCAGATTGTGGTCCTGCTGCAATTGTATACGGACCCGCACATCCACCATGAACCTGAAAGCTTAGATAATGTATCATGGCCACCAGAAAAAAAAATGATTTTAAATTATTTTACAAAACTTGGGATATCCATGGATGATCTGAAATTGTATAGCATATAAAGAATAATGAACCTAAAATTTCGATGTGCTGCTCTGCTAATAAATGTGATATAACCACAATGGAACTGACTCTTAGCTTCGGGTCTTGATCCCTACTGAGCCCTTGCGGCACGTCAAGCCGGCCAGTTCAGCGCAAGGGACAAATTCTACTAAATAAAATTTCCAAAAAAGTTTAATAATTCAAAAACTAAAATTATTGATGATCTCTCATTTTCTATTGCACAGATATAAGGAATTATTTATGGGCCCAGTAGAAAGCAAGAGTTATCGGAGTATTCAAATTTAATTTTTCTTTTCTCTCTCTGGTTTTTTTTGTAGATTTATAAAGCTTCCGTTTTTGAGCAGTAATCATAATCATATGAAATTTATTCCGGCTAATTGTTTGCTTAAATTTTCTTTGCTATTCTGCTTGGTTGCCCGGTGATCAACTTTCTTTCATTATATCACTTTGGAAATTTTTGCCATTTCAGAGTTTCAATCATCTAACATCACAGAAGAAGAGACAAATAGTTGCATTTAATTTTTATGTGTATACTATTACAACATCGTATTATTTTCATCATATCATCATTATATATATAAAAATAATCATATTAAAAATATTTACTAAGAGATTAATAATAATAATTAAATTTCATTTGCTTCAAGGTTACAAGGAAATAGATTTTATTTTATTTTATTTCATTGTATTTAAAGGTGTTTTTCTATGAATTTAAGTCATTGAATTTTATTAAAATTAATTTAATTCTGCTGATTATGTGTATCTATATGCCATGAATATGTACCTATTTTTTTGATTCATGTATAATTAAATGCAATAAGACCTTCACATTCCAGAGTTATATTCATCTGTCACTGATTGAGCTGTAAAGATGCACCAAGCTGCGATTGATTATCATATGCCTATTATTACTATTTTAATTATTTCATCATATTATTTTATTTATAACCATATTTAAATTACAGGATGACGAATTCCAACCATGGCATATTTTAATTAAATATAATAGTATATTTCATTGCTCTATTACATACTGCATATATTGCATATTATGACATATTATGTACATTATATAGAATAAATACTGGGTTGGGAGGGAGCATCAGGGTATCCTTCAAGCTGAAATTGGACGATTGTTTGATTGACTGCTTGAGTCTAGGTGGGAACGAGCATTATCATTTTCTTTATCCTACCGATTCGATTGTGATGCTGCGAATTCTACTCCAACAGTTTCAGTGAGAGTGACGCGCCTTTCTTAATAAGCCATCCTGTAGAAAGCTAAATAAGTATTGCGAATTGGGTTATTCGAATTGTTGGATCGTATCGTTGGAAGGAGATTCTTAATTTCCCGTGGATTTCGCGTGAGTGTCTCTGCTTACGGGTCCACCCCTCCGTTTTTGGCCCTTCATACAGCGATATTGTGAATTCAGATCGGTGGCTCAATTTGATCTTGCTATTAAGTGGAGCTGCATCCAAGCCAAGGGCATGAAGGGATGGTGGCTACCATACATACATACATACATACACATCTAGAATTCAATGTTTCTTTTTATCTGTGGAACAGTGCATTACCGTAACTGGTATACAGAAAGTGTTATATTCACTGTACAATTCAAACCTACACTTCATTTGAATATTTAGATGTTGCTCTCTCACGTCTTACACAGATAAAAAAAAAACATTGAATTTTCTGCGTTATCTTATGCACATAAAAGGAATGCTTGATTTGGCAGAAAATAATGGGGTATTTCAGGTAAATTTTAGCCAGATAACGCTTGAATCTGTTGTATGAAAGATTGCAAACATTGTTGTATGGCACATGAAAGATTGCAATTAATTTCGTTGTTTACGCATCCTTTGGCTTTGAATTAAACGAGGGGAAATTTTACGCGCTTGTTAAAATTAATTGTTTTTTTCTGTGTAGGTTTTATAGTTAGAACAATACATTGTGAACCAAGTTTATGAAAATAATCAAGCACCACAATTTTTTCATACGCGATATTCTGAAAATCAGCTTCTGGAACGAGTTGTTAGCAAATTTAGCGGATTGGGCCGAAATGACTATTTACAGCACTGATCCGGACAGTAATTGCCTCACTATTGTGGAAGAACTGGTTATATTTTAGTCTAGCTTCATTGGAAATCTAGTTAATATTTTTTTGGTTTCCTGTTTGTTTAAAGTTAAAGTCGATTGGAATTTAACATATTAAAATACGGTGGAATGATTATTTCAACTATAGTAAATTTTTCAACTTGGGCTCGATTTCTTGGCAGCAAAATTCGTTGGGCACTACTTTCCTATCGCTTCTCGATCTACGATTGGCATGACATCACGAGAACTGCTTGATGCGTATAGTAACGCTCAACTCAGGCAGCTAACTGGCGTTCAGAACGAGAATAATCGCATGCTTGATCTGTGCTTTGTTAGTGACGATTTGTGTGAGTTGAAGTACCAGCACCGCTATTTAAAATCTGTCGGAATCTTCCACCATTAGTTTTGAAACTTGCGATAAATCCATTGTGTCGCGCCCGTGATTCCTCTGAAAGTGTTTTCTACGATTTCAGTAAGGCTGATTTCAGCGGTATGAACGAATTCTTGGGACTTGTTGACTGGGACGAGATTCTCGATGTGTCTGACGTCAACTTCGCTGCATCGACAATGTCTGATGTACTGCTGTATGCCATTGATCAGTTTATTCCAGTGAGAATGAAACTTGAATCAACTAAACCAGCTCGGTCAAATTCCGCTCTCAAGCGCCTCAAAAGAGTGAAGCAGGCAGCTTTGAGACGATACAGCAAATATCGCACGGATTCTACAAAATCGTGTTACGTGGAAGCGAAGGCTGAGTACAAGCAATTAAACGATTATCTCTATAACGCTTATCAAGACCGTCTACAAAAAAGCCTTTAGTCCAACCCCAAAAGCTTTTGGCGTCACGTCAATGATCAGCGGAAGGAAGTCGGTTTGCCCTCCACGATGACGGATGGTTTGCTTGAAGCTGATTGCTTCGCCGGTATTGCCGATATTTTCCGTTCCCAATTCAGCAACGTTTTCTCCGTCGAGCTGCTCGACCCGCAGAGCATCACGCTCGCCACCAGTAATGTGCCCCGTCTTCCTGCCCCGGAATGGACTGTGCCATCACCAATGACATGGTTATTGCAGCTGGTAAGGAATTGAAGTCATCAACGGGATGTTGTACTAAAACAGTGCGTGGATTTACTTACGTCTCCGTTAGCAAAGGTGTTTAATCTTTCTTTGTACACTGGCATATTCCCGAACTGTTGGAAGCAGTCATATGTTTTCCCAGTGTTTAAGAAAGGTTGCAAGAGAATGGTCTCAAATTACCAGGACATAGCTGCTTTAAGTTCTTCAAGTTGTTTGAGATGATAATTCTTCGGAAGCTAGTGCAGAGCTACGCGCTCTATATTTCGCCGGATCAGCATGGATTTATTCCCAAACGTACGACATCCACTAATTTGACGTGTTTCACCTCTTTTTCGGTCAAGGAATTTGAAAAAGGTCATCAAGTAAGTGCTAATTACACGGATCTTTCCGCTGTGTTCGATAAAATGAACCCTCATATAGCAATTGCCAAGTTTGATAAGTTGGGCATGAGCAACAACTTGCATATCTGGCTGCGATCCTACCTAACCGATCGTAGTATGTCCGGCAGAATCAGTGATCATGTTTCGTCACCATTTCCAGCTTTTTCCGATGTGCCTCAAGGCAGCCAACTTGGGCCGTTTTTGCTTTACATGAACGATAGGAACGTTTTGCTTTACATGAATAGGAGAACTTATCTGCAAAATTTGAAACTAGTTAACTCAAGTTCTTGAATTTCGACTCAACAAATAAAGATCTGAAGTACCTACACCTACATGTTAATGCATTTTTGCAACATGACAAAACCGCTAAACCTCTTATCACTAATCCCTGATCCCCTCAAGTACCCACTTATTATCACTCAACGTCCCGAGCACTATAAAAACGGCTCTCAATCGGCAGTTCCATTATCAGTTCGCTTTAACTGGCCAACAGAAGTAGTTCATACATCAACGAATACACCATGAAAGCCATCTTTATCATTTCCACCGTATTGGTGGCATTTGCTGCTGTAAGCTCTTCGCTAACACTGTCGTCCACCCGGGGCTTGAAGGAAGATTTGCACGATTTTGTCGACCTGCTGCCAGTGGACAAACTCACCGATCTGGTGGTCCGCTACTTCACCACCGATAAAGAATTCCAGGAAGCCTTCGCCTATCTACAGGGTGCCGAATTTTCAGCCGTTTGGGATCAATTCTTCGCCTTGAAGGAAGTCAAGGATGTGCTAAACTACCTGGAGGATGCTGGTTTAGAAGTGTACGATGCCCTGAACTATGTCGCTGATTTCTTGGGATTGCATCACGTTAAGCCGGTGCACGTCATCAGAAGGAGCTGTAGGTTTCGGAATTTATTTTTATTTGGATGAGGTGTGTGAGAAGATAATTTTATATATTCCAGTGAAGGCAGGTGGATTGAGTGGATTCGTTGACGAGGCACTTGCTCTACTCCCTACGGATAAACTGAAAGCTCTGTTTGAGGAGAAACTGAAGACCAGCCCGGAGTTCAAGGCTCTGTACGACAAGCTGCGAAGCACCGATTTCCAGAAGTTGGTCGACTTTTATCAGAACTCCAAGGAAGTGCAAGGTTTATTCCAGAAACTGCGAGAACATGGAGTAGATGTTGACAAGTTCTTCGATCTGGTTGCCGGATTTTTTGGATGGGGAAAATTCTAAGCATTCAGTTGAGGAGGTTTTGGTATATGATTATTATGAAAAAATAAATAAAATTTAATAAAGATTATTGTAACCAATTGACAATATTCAATCTGAAGCTGAAAATCTTGATAATATAGAAAATAAAAACAATTTTCAATTCATCCTAACACAAAAGTGATGTGACCTTATACATTTACTTCTTTGTTTACCCCTAACTAATTGTATTTTTCTTTCTATTTATGGTATTTTGAACTATTTGTTATCCATTAAGCGTTACTCATTTGGCGTTATCCATTTGACAGTATATGGATAAAATTTTAATAACCTTCCTAACTGATGGTCTTCTAAATTTCAGCTGTGAGTCGCATTTATCCGAGTCGCTAAGAGTCGGAGCCCAATATTAACATCTGATTAGCAGGGCACTGTTGACCGGGTTTTATTCTGAGATCAACACCGTTTGAATATAATTGTATAGACATAGATCTATTCTATTCGACTATATTCTATATTCTAAGTTAAGCAAAACTCCCCGCTGCATCCCACACTAGCCGAACAAGGTTGGTGTCTCTCCGAGTTCTGCTGTGGTTATCTTGTGCGCGTAGCCCTTGACCTGATAATCCTCAATCTGCTGGTTCACATTTTGTTTCAACGCTGGGTCCTTCTCCAAATTTCGATCGAGTGTTCGCATCCTTCACACTGCCATCGGATAGCGAATCGTTTTTTCTTTTCTCGCTACAGCAATCCGTTTCACGTTTCGTCGTCGTGCTAAGATTTTTTCGTGCCCGCTTCTCCTCTGCCGGTTCCGGAATGGCATACGATTCAACCGTCGTATCATAACGCGGCGTAAACAGATGGCAATTATTCAACCCGAAATTTGCCGTTGGTACCCCGAATAAAAAGTCCTTTACTTGCACTTCTTCAAAATGCGTCTCGCACGTATTGTTTTGGCAACTGGTACTCGTTAACCGCTCTTCTGTTGAATATTGGAAACTTCTCCTTCGAACCCTTCGCCGACCTCATCATATTTACGCTCTCTGTCACTCGTTCTCATATCGGTTGATATTTCCGGTCCACGTGTCTACCAGCGGCCCAAGAGTGTCTTCTACAATCAGCCGTTTTGCAACCGCGTCATCGTCCAGCGTGGCCAACGATCCTTCTTCCAGGACTGCGATGGTATCGTACTGTCACTTGCCAACGTGGAGCGTCACGGGCATCATGCGGTAGATCACCATGCAATCCGACTTCGCTTTCTACAACTGCAAAAATTCTTCCACCCGATGCAACAAAGGATGGTGCCGTCCTTGGAAGTTCTATACCATACAGGGAATTCTCCACGATGTTCATCCGCGTACACTCACCAGAGTTTGTAATTAGATAATCCGTCCTTCTGTAATCCCAGCAGCCAGCCTTGCCGTTTCACTGTGCGAGCTTTCACTCTGCTTCTGCTCGGATTCATGAACATGCACAACCTCCTTTATCTTATGATTCTCTCTCAGTCCGGAAGTGTCGTTCACTGACAGTGTGAAAAATTCCGTTACTTCAGACACATCGGAAACATTGTCATTCGTGTAGTTTGCGAACGCTATCAGCGGACTGTCCATTCTGCCGCACTTATACCGGGCCCAATCTACCTTATTGGTTGTCTGCAGCGTGCCAGCTAAATGCTGCATCCACCGGGTTATTTAGGTGATCGGAGTCGCGCAGTTTCAAGATGATCGCACAACTGCTTCAACGTGATCCCGAAGTTTGTGAACGTCTCCAATCGATTTGCTCTCGGTGCTGGACCATTCCTCACATTCGTTAACAGCGATTTGAACAGCTTCTCCGGCAGATAGGAATAGTTTACAAAGGTCACAGATCACATCCGGAACTGAATCCGACAGAATAAGACGGCTTCTAACTGCTTCAAGCAATCCTACTGACGCTTTAAATTCTCCAGATTTGAGAATCCTCACGCCACCGTAGTATGCTCGAAGCTGCTAATGAACAGCGACCATGCTGCAGGTTCACCGCGAAACTCTGAGATATGTTGCGAACCCGCTTTCCTAGCGGCAAGCTGATCCCTTGAAATCCGACTAACCCCTTGCCACGGCCCAGCACCAACTTTACTACAGTGAACACTTTCTTCATCGGCTTCGACTTGCATACTTTGCTCGATCTCGCCCTCGCTTCGAGGGAATCTTTTCCTTTAGAATACACTTCTCGGAAATCTGTGACTGACTGCTTTCTTGATACCTTCCCAACTTGCCCATCCAACCACTGCGTACCCTTGTGTTTTGGTTTTGCACACTCCCACCAACAGCGCTGCCTTGTTCCTTCAAAGTGTTGAATCTGCTAATGCTGCAGGCGAATTGTCTCAGAATCTCATCCCGCTTCTTCAATAACTGTTCTTCCGCAGTGAGTTGGGCTTCAAACATCATCTACTTGTGATTCAACTGCTGCTCTTCCATGTCAAGCTGAAACTGAAGTTCTGGCTCACACATTTCTCTTACTTGCTTCAACTGCTCTCTACGCTTTCTGTCGAGAGAGTAGTTTTTTTTTCCCAAGCCTCCATCTGCTTTGCGAAAGCCTTTTTTTTTGTGAGTTGTTTCTGTTACAACTGCTCTACGTCATAACCAACTCCCTGATCGGCTCTTCCATCGCCTTTCTGGCCGCGTCTTGCCGTCAGGAACTTTTAGCTGCTGAGCACTACTTTTGATACACACGCCAAACGGTATTGACTATCTCCTGGTCTACATCAGCACACGAAAAATCAGGCCAAAGATTACATTTCCCACACTAAACCCACTCCACGTCTTCGGACATTGATTACGATATTGAGTAGAATAAACATAGCTCGTTTTTGCAGGGAAAAGAGGTCATTTCGAAGGCCATCCGATATTTTTTTTTTACTGAAAGTTTCTTAATTGGATTTTGTTTTAGCCGGCCACAAGTCGTCTAACTAAACTGGTTTACTAGGGCGTTTCCGTAAAATTGCTGAAGCAAACAAATGGCTTATGCGCCACCTCATTAGAGGACCACTTGTCGTTTTGGGAAGCCCGGCAAACTCAAACCCCAGGGCGAGTTCAGTTTAACACAAATGATTTGAATAAGCTAGTAGACGCGAAAACATGAAATATCTCAAAGCTATCATCTCCCAACGAAACAAAACTAACGGCAGATCGACCTTTTATGAAACGAAAGCACTGCAGTGACCTATTTTCATCACTGGACCAATTTCCATAACAACTAAAACTGAACGCTTCAGGACAAAACTGCAAAGTGGACTGAAATTCCCAAGCAGTCCAACTTGGAGTACAAACAACGAAACCTTCAACGACTACAACGAATAAAGGTGAAAAACCTTTTCAAAACAGTAAACTCATTGTATGAAAATTTCTATCCTTACAATCAAACAAAGATTTTTAACATTAATAAAAAAAAATATTTATTTAACGGCATTGAAAACTACGAAGATTTATTCATATACTTATTTTATTCGGGCACCCTCAACTTTATTCTTTTCTCTTATAGGTATCTCTCTCTTCTCTCTAACTAACTGTGCACGGCTACCCATTTTAACTCAGATTTGAGTCGTTTTTGACTCACTTTTGTCAAAAGTGGAGTCACTCAAATTTGAGTAAATGTTACAGGGATTGACAAGTCGACAAATCAAAAACATCCATTTGATTTGAGTCGATGTTTTTGATTTGTCGACTTGTCAATGCCAGTAACATTTACTCAAATTTGAGTCATACGAAAGGTGAGTCAAAAACGACTCAAATCTGAGTTAAAATGGCTGGCCGTGTGCGGGTTTTGACTGACTTTCTGTCTATTTTTAGAATACTTTGCTTACTCACGGTTTTTCTGCTTTACCGATTCCTCCTCAAGCTTGTCTCGTCGCCCCTGCGACGCTGGCTTCACGGGAGACACTGACAGTCCCGACATGGAGGTTTTCCGATTGGCGGGAAAGCTGCTCTGTTGGAGCACGAGGCCAAGGTTAGGACCTTCAACACCGACACGTGGGGTCAGGATAGTGATATTCAGTCCAGACAAAAAAAAGGGCGCGGTGTGCCAAACGGGAGGTGGCCTCTCTAAAGGTTAAGAAAGGCCGCCAAACGACTGTTCGAATCCATAAGCGCATTGTTCTGGGATACTGGGATAATAACCTCAAATTTTCTCATGCACAGTTTGTACCGCACTAGCCTAGCAATTTTCTACACCTACTAGAAATTAGACGCACAATTAATTACACTGACTTAAGACATAATTCACGTTCTAGCTACCTGAACAAACAATCCACGTGACTAGATAAAAAAAAAACCTTCACAGTCCTGCCTCTTCCACGGGTCAGACCTACAGTGGACGAGAAGGATTATTTATTTTCTCAGATAGGCGACTGAATAGATTCTTCGTTCCGGATATCGAAGAACGAAATTATCAAAAGGCGGTCACCGATTGCTTTCCGAGTTGATATGAGACGCTATCTTTCCCATCTAACTAGCTCATTCTAATCTTTAACTTGAGGTTTTTTTTATTATTATCAAATTCCTGACGACAAGTAATCCTACTGGGAGATAATGCTCAACCCAACGGATTTAATTTACAAGTTTCAAATGAGATGCGCGCCTAGTGAGAGGAGGAACATTGTAATGAGTGAAACTCATGAACAACTTTCACACTGGTTGTGAGTTTGCCAGTTAAGAACGATGAATTTACTACTACGTGTTATTTCGAATGTTTTAATTTATAATTCCGTGGTTTAGTCATCATAAATGGCTCATTATCATACCGCTGCATTGTAAACTTTCAAAACTTTGTGTTTAAATTACTACTAATTTTTATTTTCCTTCCTCTGACTTTTTTTTGTTATTTTTTCAAGAGCTTCGGCAACTTTAACGACGTTGAATTCTTAGAAAAAAATGTTTAAATTATTAAACTTAATAATGTTCTTAAGCTTCTATGTTACTCTAACAATTGTCTCAGTACGAACAATTTGGCATCTTTGCCGCGTCTGAATCGTTTACTGAATACCTAGCCGTCGATCGGGCACACAACAGTTGTACGTCATTGCCTATCTCGCTCCTCTATCTAAATAAAATGTGAGTCACTTTAACTGTTTTCTGTTTCTGTTTCTGTTTTCTGTTTTCTATTTCAACTACTTACATGACACACTATGATATCAACAATCAATGTGCAACTAGCGATTTAAAATTGGTTCACTGTTGTAGCGGGGAGTTTTTTGTTTTGCGCAGGAACAGAATTGAGAGTGTATTGGTGTGAGTTGTGGTATTAGTGGCGAATCATTAAGCTTGGGACAGAGCTTGGGACCGGTCTGCTAGTATTTCCTGAGCCAAAAAAAATATTCGTTTTCTTCATGACTATCCACCCGCTGATAATATGCCTGACCAAATCGGATTTCTCTTCTGAGAATACCTAAAATTAGGTATTAGTGACAATACCCAAAATATTGGTAAAATAAAACGATAATTAACAGTAATTTTTACTAAAATTTGGATAAGGAGTGTATCGAAAAGTAGTTATAAACATTCGATCGTTATTACGCATAAACTACTGTATATATTTTTAGCGTGTAAGCCCATTTGCTTTGTTTACATGTCAAAAATGATTATTCGCTTCATTCATTTCCGTTGATAAAGTTGTATTCAAAATGTCGCGAATTGAATTTAGACTAAAAGAAAATTCTGCACACTTGGTCACCGAAAAGGGTGTTACTTACAACCAGATTGCGAAAAGAGTAAATGTTCACCCGGCAAGTGTAAAACGCATCATCGAAAAGTTTGGTAAGGAGTGCTCCCTCAAGGATTTACCAAGAAGTGGCCGGAAACCCGGCTCCAGCAACCCCGATTTGACCAAAAAGTTGTGGATTATATTCAACGGAACAAATCTGCCTCTACTCGCATCTAGCCAGAAGTTCAGGACCAGCATCGGAATGATTCAACGAATCAAGCGCAGGAATGACTTGAAGACGTACAAAAAGCAGAAAGTGCCCAAACAAACTCCGGAACAAAAGTCTCGTGCCAAAACCAGGGCTCGAAAGCTGTACAGCTGCATTTTGGACAATGTCGACCAGTGCATTTTGATGGATGACGAAACATACGTTAAAGAAGATTCAAGAACGCTACCGGGGCCGCAGTTTTATACTAAATCTGTTGGGGAACGTGTGCCAACCGCAGATACGACTGTTGCGATGGAGAAATTCGGTCAGAAGGTGCTCATTTGGCAAGCTATTTGCACATGTGGCTTGCGTTCTTCAATTTTCTATACAAAAGGAACTATAAATGCTGAGATTTATCAAAAGGAATGTTTGAAGAACAGGTTGCTACCATTGTATAGAAAGCACCAGTCCCCTCCTCTCTTCTGGCCAGATTTGGCATCGGCACATTACGCCAAATCCACTCTACAGTGGCTGACGGAGAATAACATCAAGTTCGTAGAAAAAGACATCAACCCACCAAACTGTCCCCAGTTGCGACCGATCGAACGCTATTGGGCAATAGTCAAGCGTATATTTAAGAAGGATGGTACAGTGTCCCAAAACATGACCGATTTTAAGAAAAATTGGGCAGCGGCATCCAGGAAGTGCACAAAGGTCACTGTGCAGAATTTGATGGCAGGTGTCAAATCAAAGGTACGGGCATTCTACAGAAATGAACAAGATGACTAGTTTTTCCGTTTGGATCTTTTGTAAACATGTTAAGCTATAATAAACTGAAATAATATGTTAATTTTAACCATGTTTTCATGTCTATTTTATTATTTGGAAGTTTATAACTACTTTTCGATACACTCCTTAGTGTTCTTTTTTTGATATTGGACGTTATCATTTAACCAAAATTGAATAAAATTTTCGTCATTTAAGCAACGCGGTCGCCATGTTTTTCTTAGCGAAAACGGTATTATTTTTCTCATTAATCTTTCAATAAATAGTTCATTGTCCCAATAAATATTTAAAGCAATATCTCTTGCTTTTGTTTTTATTCTAGCTCATCAATTCTAGCGGCATCAATCCGAAGCGAAGTAATGAACGTGTCAAAAAGTGAGGTTAAACGACGTAGATGGTGCTCTTGAAAAATGAATTTTTGAGCTGTTCAAGCAAAGTAATTGGCGATAGAGAGAGCAAAAAATCGGCGATAATGACGATACCGGCCAATTCTATACAGTTTGAAAAATAGCCAGAAAGTTATTATTATAAATTTCAGTTATAGATACTACGATGTTAAATCTCACTTTAGCTCTACTTGGATTCCTCATACTTTATTGTTACTTTTTTTTTAATGCAAAAAATATATCTCTGTAATTCATTTGAACATTTGTTTTTTCTTTACTGCAGACTGTGGAATACTAATCCAAATGGATAAATTGTTAAATTGCATGTGTTTTTTGAAGCATGTTGTATAATAAAACTACAAGAAAAAACCCAGTTTTAAAAAATCGACAATACTTAACGTTTATCTTCTTTCAATACTATTACCCAATATTAGGTAATCTGTGTTGACGCATAATTTAGGTATGTGCAATTTTGAGTGATTACTGTTACTTGTTAGAAATCTTTAGATATTCTCATCTTAGCGTGTGCACTTTTCGGTACTAGCATCTTTGATTTTGTTTCGATTCGCCGTGTTGTTTTGATAGAACATATGAGGGTGTGTTTGTGTGAGTAACGTTATTAGGGGTTGGGACCGATGTGCTGGTACTTCCTGAGTCAAAAACTATTCCCATTTTCTTTTGAACTATCCAGTAGAGATGGGCAATCCGCTCCTGAGCTGTTCCTCTGAATCGATTCATTTCAGTGAGCAAATGACAACCAACTCTTTAAAAAATATTCGCAGCTCATCAAGGGTTGCCAAGTTTTATTCCGTTCTTATCTTTAATTTTTGTCAAAAAAAATCTTTTTTATCTGTGTTTAACTGCAGACAATCTTGGCAAAAATCTTTGCTTCAAATTTATGTTGTAAAAGAAGAATGAAAACTTTCTTCAGGTGCCTGAATGCTAATGTACTTCTTTTTATAATTGCTATTGAATTGAATGCAAATATTTATTTTACTCATCAAAACACATTTATTTTTATTTGCTGAGGCAAAGTGGTCTTTTCAATTGGGCTTAAATACAATTATCGGTTTAGCTATATCGCACAACAGCAAAACGGATCTTATTTCTACAGGAAATTAATAATACGAACATAAGTAGAAAGTAAATTAGTAGTTGACAAGCTTTCTTTTTGTAATAGATAACAAAAATTCACGTTCGAAAAAACTATGCTTCGAATAACAAAAATAACTATAGAGAACAGTGTTCTAACTTCCCGGAATTCCTCTGCGTGAATGCATGAAAATACTTCTAAATTGGAAAACAGTATTTTTGTAGCAACCCCTGCAGGTTTTTCTGCAGAAATTTGCGGTGCTATCTCTTGCGGAACTTTGAAAGAAACACTTTTCAAACGGTATACTTCAAGAAATTATTGAAGTATCTTCTGTAGAACTATATTTATGAATTCCTGCAAACATCCTAGACAAAATTTAAAAAATAATATTACAAACACCCCTTGCAAAATTTTTAAAAGGTCAGAACTAAACTTATTAGATTATGGACTTCGTTCAAAAAATTCTTCTTTATTTTCTCCAATAAATCAGGATTTTCTCCAAGAATTACTTCATTACCTTATAGTTTTGTGTAGTTCTTTCAGGTGTCCTCCAGGGATTCCTTTAGAATCACACAACTTCACAAGTTCAGGGATTCCTCGGAAAATATCATCACAAGAATGTTTTGAAAAACTGCCGATGAAATGCCCGAAGAAACTCCTGATAGAATTTCTGTAGGAAGAATGCCTACAAACTCCTAAAGAATACCTATAGAAACGCCAGAAAAAATATCTCAGGGTATGTCTGAGAACTTTTCGTAGAATCTTAGGGAAATTATGTAAAGTTTTCTTAAAATATCATGTCAAAAAATTATGGAGAAATCATTTGGGGGCACACACACAAACTGGCTTTCAGACTCTAATCTGTCACTGTAGTGTCAGTGCCAATTGTATTCTTTTGCTTGATGGGCCTAAAATAACACACTGAAAGTAGAATTGGTAAAAAGTTGGATCCTAAAATGCACTTATTTTTTATATTTAAGGCTCTTGAGTAGACCAAAAATTGCTAAAAATCTTAAAATTCTTGGTACATCTAAAAAATCTGTGATCTTTACATATAAATATCTGTATGAAAAAAAAAAATTAAAAAAATCTGTGTCAATCTAGATAAATCTGTGCATGTGGCAACTCTGAGCTCATCAGCTCACCCTTTCTCACCGTTCTCACTCTCCGATTTGCTTTCCTGTGAGCTGAACAATTCATCGACTCTTTCAAATCAAAATGCACATCCCGCCGTGTTTAACTCAATTTTGAATCGTTTTTGACTCACTTTTGTCAAAAGTTGAGTCACTCATATTTGAGTAAATGTGACTGGGATTGACATAGTGACATATCTAAGACACCGATTTAAATCAGATCGATGTTCTAGATATGTCGATTTGTCAATCACAGTCACATTTACTCATACATGATCGACTCTAGGGTTTTTTTTTTTCATTAGGGCGAATCTACAATTGAGAGATTCTCTCCGGGCTCGCTCTCTTTCATTCATAAACCAATCACCTTTACATTTTTCATTCTACTTTTTGTAGAGTAAGGAGTGTATCGAAAAGTAGTTATAAACTTCCAAATAATAAAATAGGCATGAAAACATGGTTAAAATTAACATACTATTTCAGTTTATTATAGCTCAACATGTTTACAAAAGATCCAAACGGAAAAACTAGTCATCATGTTCATTTCTGTAGAATGCCCGTACCTTTGATTTGACACCTGCCATCAAATTCTGCACAGTGACCTTTGTGCACTTCCTGGATGCCGCTGCCCAATTTTTCTTAAAATCGGTCATGTTTTGGGACACTGTACCATCCTTCTTAAATATACGCTTGACTATTGCCCAATAGCGTTCGATCGGTCGCAACTGGGGACAGTTTGGTGGGTTGATGTCTTTTTCTACGAACTTGATGTTATTCTCCGTCAGCCACTGTAGAGTGGATTTGGCGTAATGTGCCGATGCCAAATCTGGCCAGAAGAGAGGAGGGGACTGGGGCTTTCTATACAATGGTAGCAACCTGTTCTTTAAACATTCCTTTTGATAAATCTCAGCATTTATAGTTCCTTTTGTATAGAAAATTGAAGAACGCAAGCCACATGTGCAAATAGCTTGCCAAATGAGCACCTTCTGACCGAATTTCTCCATCGCAACAGTCGTATTTGCGGTTGGCACACGTTCCCCAACAGATTTAGTATAAAACTGCGGCCCCGGTAGCGTTCTTGAATCTTCTTTAACGTATGTTTCGTCATCCATCAAAATGCACTGGTCGACATTGTCCAAAATGCAGCTGTACAGCTTTCGAGCCCTGGTTTTGGCACGAGACTTTTGTTCCGGAGTTTGTTTGGGCACTTTCTGCTTTTTGTACGTCTTCAAGTCATTCCTGCGCTTGATTCGTTGAATCATTCCGATGCTGGTCCTGAACTTCTTGGCTAGATCGCGAGTAGAGGCAGATTTGTTCCGTTGAATATAATCCACAACTTTTTGGTCCAAATCGGGGTTGCTGGAGCCGGGTTTCCGGCCACTTCTTGGTAAATCCTTGAGGGAGCACTCCTTACCAAACTTTTCGATGATGCGTTTTACACTTGCCGGGTGAACATTTACTCTTTTCGCAATCTGGTTGTAAGTAACACCCTTTTCGGTGCACCAAGTGTGCAGAATTTTCTTTTTAGTCTCAAATTCAATTCGCGACATTTTGAATACAACTTTATCAACGGAAATGAATGAACCGAATAATCATTTTTGACATGTAAACAAAGCAAATGGCGCTTACACGCTAAAAATATATACAGTAGTTTATGCGTAATAACGCATCGAATGTTTATAACTACTTTTCGATACACTCCTTATGCTAGCCAGCTGTGTTTTTGTGTCTGGCCCACCCAAACCCCCCCAAGTTTTTTTAATGCGGCGGTAATTAATGAAAGAGGCCGGCCCGGGGAGAGTTTCTCTATTGGATATTCCCCCTAAAAAAAAAAAACCCTAGGACTCTTCTTTTGACGAAAGTGAGTCAAAAACGATTCAAAATTGAGTTAAATTGTCCCGCCGTGCAGAAGAGAAAAAGAGAAGAGAGCTGCGTAAAGTGAACTGATTCCCTTTTGTTTTCTTTTTTTCCACAAATCGTCGAGCCGGCTATCACTATTCGTCGAGCACTCGACAATGAAGAAGTCAGTAAGTCGCAGACGAAATAGGCCTATCTATCAAAAGATAAGCTGTCTGTAGTGGAATTTTACGGAATTTTCTCGCGTTTACTAGTGATGGTTTGAAAAAGTGTTTCAGTTTTAAATTTTCTTAGAAAAAGTGATCAAGTGAAGTGAGCTGAATTTCACATATCTACTATACAGGTCCTGGTTTTTCTTTAATGGATATCTGTCCCTTTCAACCGGCTTACTTCTCGCGCCGCTGTTATCTCCAAACCAACTCCCCCATATAGTCACAGTTGATTACGATGCGGCCGAGAGATGGCCTGTGCCTGTGCCTGTGAGGTTTGGTTGGTTGGCTTGGTCAATAAATTGCTTTGCTCTATTCAGTAAAAAGTAGATTATTTCGAATGTTGCTGAAACCATATTATGGAAAAAATGTCACAATTATCGAACGATGTGGATATACTTATAGACAGTTCCAAAAAATATAAAAAAAAACTTTCTTTCTCAAATAAAATAGACATTGCTATGATTTTTGATTTTTTTATTCTCAAACAAAGGAAATAACAATGTTTTTTTTTCATCTTCATTTCAATTTGCTTGATTTTTCGTTGGGTAGGCGAGTTCTTTAACTTTTCGCTTAACACTACTCATTAGCTTCTGCACAGTGCTTTCTCTTACCATTTTCACCACTTTTGGCCAATCTTTCTTAAATTTTTCAACTCTATCCGCTGGTTTCATGTATTTTCTAAGCTTCACCTTCGTCAAAGCCCAGAAAGTTTCGATAGGGCAGTTTGGTGGATTTATCTCCTTTGATACAAATACGACATTGTTCCTTTTCTACCACTCTAGTGCACATTTAGAGTAGTGACAGGAAGCAAGATCAGGCCAAAAGATTGTAGGCTTGTTATGCTGTTTGATCAAGGGTAGCAACCTTTTTTGCAGGCACTCTTTCACGTAGATTTGACCATTCGTTGTGTCTGTCGTAATCAATGGACGAGATATTCTTCCATATCCGCATATGGCCTGCCACACAAATACCTTCTTGCCGAATTTTTCAGTGTAAATGGCTTTCACTGATCCAGGAACATCTGTTCCCTTCGGCGAGGTATAAAACTGTCGTCTCGGCAGAGCTTTATAATCGAGTTTTATGTAGGTTTCATCGTCCATGATAGCACAGCCCGATTTTTGGTCAGCAGTTTGTCGTACAGCTTTCGAGCCCTCGATTTCACAGATTCAACCTGTTTGGTGCTTCGTTTTGGCTGCTGTTGCTTCTGACGAGTCTGCAGGCCCATTCTCTCCTTGACACGCATAACATTAGTCGCCGAAGTACTTAGCTTTTTCGCCACATCTCGGACTGATGCTGAAGAATAACGCTTGAAATAGTCCCTTACCTTTCTGTCGATTGTAGGGTTAGTGGGGCCGGATTTTCCACCCCATCTCGAGGAATCTGCGAAAGAGCACTGTTGTTGATATTTCCGTAATGCGATTTGAACTGCTTCGACGCTGACACCTTCTTCCCTAGCCAGCAAGACCACTGACGGTGCACCGTTTGTGCACAATCCGTTTTCATTGCTTTGGAGATAGACCACGCATTTTCAAACTTTCCGAGAAATTGAAAAAAATTACAACACCTGTTTAATTTGGGTGTAAACAACAGGACGCAGCCAGAAGTTGGTTGAATACTGCACGCATTTTGAAATGACGGCTAATCAATAGTGTATTTATAATTATCGGAGCAGTCTATATAATGGATTAGTTCAGTAAAATTAAAATTAGTGCAACATTTACTGCTACGCATGTGCAGGGCAGTTTGGTTATCGTCTAGCAGAGCTGCTTTGAAATGTACGAGCTGGTTGAAAGAATTACAATCCAAAATTTGTTACTTCTATGTTTATTTGTGTTAATGCAAATTCGTTTGAAAAATGACTATTTCACAAATCCGACCGCCTGCATCTCTCGCCGCCGCAACAACAAAAGTAGCATTCTCATATTTCACAACATCCTACATTCTAATCATCGCCAAATGCCAAGCGTCACCCGTTTTTGATGATAACGATCGAAGCACGTGGCTCACTCGGCAACAAATTACTGCTTTGTGTAATCTTAATCCATACGCATACATACGTAGGGTGGAGCGCTACTTCGGTCGAGGACCCATTTCCAACAATCATTGCTATTACTCAGCCGTATTTGAACCAAATACGTTTGATTTAAATATGGCTGAATAATAACGATGATTGACGAGAATGGGTCCACTGCCGAAGAAGTGCTCGTTACGTACGCACGTTCGTCAAATATCTTACGCTGCGATGTTTACGGTTTTTGCAGACAGATCTATGTTTCCTGCACCGAATGCGAGAGCAATAAAATTAAATCCCTTTGAATTGCATCCGTTGTAGGGTTTCATCGACTGAAATCAAAATTAAAAGAATTGTCTTTAACGGGTGGAATTTGCAAAGTGTTACCGAAAATCTCTGCTTCAAGCAATCGAGGACGGTAGTAATCTTCCATCGCTGCTGTAATTAAATCGTCGCACTGGCTGTATATTGAAGGGTTCTCCTGTGGGCAAGACGCCGCGACGGTCCTTTGATATGGTTCTACTGTTTCGAATTTTTATCGCGACCGGATGGGATGGCGACCGGCGCGTGGTTGGTCGTTTGTTCTCCTCTCCAATGCACATGAGTATCATTTATCAAGACTAGAGGGAATGTGTTATTACCGTGGAACACGGATCTTCACTCGGTACAGATAAATTTGAATTGCAACGAAGAGTGCACGCTTCTGTCATTAGCCTTTGCGAATGACGAATTATTTATGCTAGCAGTTAGAGAGATTCAACCAGGACAAAGGTGCTTGAACAAATAATATCATTCGAATGAGGGCTGTTGGGAAATTGGATTCTAAAAAAAACAGCCTCAAGGCACCACCGAAAAGAAACACTCTTTCAACTTTTAACCATGTGACGACTGAATTATAGCGAAGCCGAAGGGAGTAAAATGAGACCGGTAGTTTCGAAAGGACATGTGGGCAATGCGAGATGTCCTTAAATTACAATTGGAAATTTGTGTAGTCCCGTTGGGAGAATCTGCCTTGTGGCTATTTGCATTGTGAAGTGATGATAAATATTTAGCACCGTTTTGATTCGAACGATTTTGAAGTTGATTTGTTAAACTGAAATAATTGTAAGAGTATTCTTAAACTTTTAAGCATTTTCGATAAATATCGTAATCCTAAGACAGTGAGGACCTCTTCTTTTAATTTTATATGTTATTTACTCTGACGGTAGTATATAACATCATACATGGTATAAAATAACATGAAATTACAAAATATACCAAATTCCTAAAAAAAAAAAGACATCTTAGATATCGGGAGATAGGTATGATTAGGTATCTACTCTAAGATGACGTTTGGAACCCACGTAGCCTTCAGTACAGGGTGAGCTCAAATAAGTCACGCATGAAACAAAGTCTGCATCTCCCACGAAAAGACATATAGGGGAACTGCCCCCATATTAATCTCATTGTTCCTATATTCACCCCACGATGAATCAAACAATTGGGCAGTTGAAGGATTAGTTAGTAATGTTTGTTGTAGTTATTTAACGTAAGCAAACATTATTAGAAAACGAAACCGATCCTTCAACTGCCCAATTGTTTGATTCATCGTAGGATGAATATAGGAACAATGAGATTAATATGGGGGCAGTTTCCCTAATATAAATGTTTCTTTGTTATTCTGTTTCTTATATTTCATTGTTTATGTGTTCATATTTACATTTCAATTCTATCGCCTTTAGCTTTAATTGTTGCCCTTAGTCTCTTCGGAAATGCATTGCAAGCGGCACGCACCTGATTTTCGGGGATTTCATCCCATATCTTCTGTATGGTAGCTTTGAATGTTTCAATACCCATTGGTTTAAGATCTCGAAAGTGAGCTTTAATGATTCTCCAAATAGAGAAATCCAGGGGATTTTCATTTGGCGAAGAAACAGGCCATAATTCCTTAGGAATGAAGTCTGGCAAATTCTTGGTGCACCATGCTTGGGTAATCTTTGCTCCATGGGACGGCGCAGAATTCTGTTGAAACACCCATTTGCGGTTACCGTTGAAGTATGATTTTGGAAGCGTTGAACTGCGCGAATTGAAGAAGGGATATCCTGAATACTCGCTGCATAGACCCTGTCATTCTGAGCGTTGAAACTATGCTGCAATACGATTTTTTTCTCATCCGAAAACACAATCATGGAATCACCGTGACGACGAAGTAATTCGCGACAACGAATGACTCTGTTCTTTTTGTTGGCTTCCGAAAATCCATGCATTTTTCTTTTCTTGTACGGCACCAATCTCAAATCCTCTTTGAGAACTGATCTGATAGTTTTCCTGGAGACGTCCTTATCCTGAGCCAGTTTATATGAAGAACGACAAGGATTTCGGCGAATTCGCTCACGCACCTCCTTTCGAGCCGTTTGGTACGTACACTGCGATGACGACCTGTGTTTTTCTTTGGATCGATGGTTCCCCTCGTCCTCCATCTTCTCAATGTCCTGTCGATTTATGTGCGGCATATTCCTTCCTTCCGGGTCTCGGCCAGTATCTGGTTGGGACGCTTTCCCGCCAAATGCAACTGCAAAATCCGTTGTCTTTTGAAATCCATATTTTTCTTAGGCACTTCCTGTCGACGAAATCTAGCGAATACTAGTTTGTTTACATATTAATCAGTCCCTCTTCAATTTGCTGGCAACCAGATGGCTCTTGCGATGGCTAGAAGAATTCTACACTGAAACAAAATACTCCGTCACTTATTTGGGCCTACCCTGTAGATATCAAAGGAAAAGGAAAATTAATAGTTGAATGCTGAAAAATGCTCTGTTTGGTGTACAGCACAAAAATTTATGTTAAAATGGTCGTTGGGAGCAACAAGTCTAAGAAAGTTCAGTGATGCTCCATTTCTTTTCAAACGGTTGGGACTCAAGCATTAATTTTAGTCCTAGTCTCATATGGCTTATGGTTAAAGCGCTATTACTCGCTGTTTGAAAAGAGAAGAATGTCTGAGAATACGTTTTTCCTCTGACAATAGAGGCATGCGCAAAGCGATTAATAAACACCCATGTTAATTAAATGTGGAATAATAGCTTCCAGAGCTGAATGGAAATTTTGTTGTTTTATTTTTATAAATAACAGTTTTTTTTAACAGAACAAAAAGCATTTAAATGATTACTTGCATTTGGTTTAAATACATGTTTTATAAGCTGTGCTATATTTTTTATTACTCTACAGTTCACTCATCAGGGAAAAGCTAGAAAAACATGGAATATAAGCATGTGCCTCCAAAATCATAATCATTATTACTTACCTTACCAATCAGACTAAGGCTCGTGTGGCCTCTGCTGTACACAGAAGTTGTTTCCATTGTAATCGGTCCATGGCTGTACCTCGCTAGCCTCGCTGTCTGCGGAGGGTCCGCAGGTCGCCTTCTACTTGATCGATCCACCTTGCTCGTTGCGTGCCTCTTCTTCTTGTACCTGTTGGTTTGTTTTCGAGAACCATTTAACAGGGCTATCGTCCGACATTCTTACGACATGCCAGCCCATCGTAGTCGACCGATTTTTTGCGATGTGTACGATGGGAGGTTCTCCCAGCAACTGGTGCAATTCATGGATCATTCGCCTCCTCCACGTTCCGTCTTCCATCTGCACTCCACCGTTGATCGTACGCAGCACCTTCCGTTCAAAGACTCCAAGGGCGCGTTGGTCCTCCACTGGCAATGTCCATGCTTCATAACCATTATATAACAGTTGAATATAATTTTTTTTAAAAAACGTTTAGACAATCATCACTAGACGCATTGTTCAGCTATATGACGATATCAGGGATGTTTAATGCGCTCCCAAAGAAGTCAAACCTAAAAAAAAATTAATCAACATTAAATGGATGATTTGTAATAAAAGTAATTTTCGCTTCGGCAACTGTGCAACGCTTAATCAGTTATGTAAAGCTATCGTTTTTTAATATGTTTTGGAACGTTCATGGAGAAATTATAAAACTTTAGCAGTTTTGATTAAAAATAAGATGACGGTTGATAAGTATTAAGCTTAACAGTGAATTTGAAGAAATACTTTTACAATCTAAAATTGTTACTTGGGTGGTCACAAATTCTGGTCCTATGTTTCCAGAGAAATTTCAGAATGTCTGAATATTCAGAGATGTTTTTAAAGTAGTTTCTTTGATACTACACTGATAGGCAAAATAAAGTGCCCACCTCATCGTCTTTTCAATTTCTCTCATTTACTTGGTTCAAATTAAAGTAAACACACTATATTTTTTTTTGTTATCTTATTTTTATATTCTTTTAAAGCTTCACTTATGGAATACTAAAAAAAAAGGAGTTTTACTTAAAGAAAAAAAAAAATCAATTTGTGTTGAAAAAAAAAACAGTGACAAAATAAAGTGCCCACTTCAAAAATCGATATATTTTCGATAAGTTTCCATTGGAAGACCCCTCGATTGTTTATGTTTTGATATTTTGACATGTTTTGAAGCAAACGGCTCAACCTGGTGCATTTGTATACGTGATCGCATTTGATTCAATTGAAAAAAATGGAGAACGCAGTGCTTTCGAAAGCAATTCCCTTGTGTATCCGAAAATTGGTCGTTCGTGATGTGCAAAACGGTGAATGGCACCGGGCTGTCGCTAAGAAATACAGTATCAGTAAGGCAGCGGTTGGCAAAATTCTTCTGAAGCTTAAACCGTTTGGATCAGTGGTGGATCGCCCTGGCAGAGGCAGGAAGCGGAAAACGGATGCGAGAACGGACACCAAGATCATGCGCGAAGTCAAGAAGAACCCGAAGGTAACTGTCCGCGAGATCCAGGAAACCCTTCAGTTATCAGTTTCCGGTCGAACTGTTCGTCGCCGTCTCGTAGCACAGGGGTTGAATAGCAAACTTGCCCGGAAGCGCCCATTTATCAGCAAGGCAAACAAAGCCAAATGGCTTAAGTTTGCTAAGGAGCATGCTGATAAGCCCCTAGAGTTCTGAAAAACGGTTCTCTGGACGGATTGGATCAAAATTCGAGCTGTTTAACCGAAAGCGGCGGGTTCGTGTTTGGTGCAGATCGGGAGAGGAGCTTCAGGAGCGCCACATCCAAGGCACGATGAAGCATGGAAAACACCTTCGAAAATGTGATGGTCTGGGGGTGTTTTTCGTGGGGTGGAGCGGGAAGCATTATGAAAATCGACGGGATAATGACGCAGATTCTTACATCAACATCCTGCGAGAAAATCTGGAGGTTTCGCTGATCCAGACGGGCCTTGAAGAGAAGTCCGTATTCCAGCAGGACAACGACCCGAAGCATACTGCCAAGAAGACCAAGTCTTTCTTCCGGTCTTGTCGGATCAAACCGCTGGAATGGCCTCCACAAAGCCCGGACCTCAATCCCATCGAGAATTTGTGGGTGATTCTCGATTGGTGTTACCAATAAAAATAACTATTTTGACGCCCTGGAGCGCGCCTGGGAAGATCTAGATCCACAGCACCTAAAGAACCTGGTCGAGAGCATGTCGAAGCGCCTGCAGGAGGTCCTGAAGGCCAAAGGAGGACACATGAATTATTGAAATGCTTTTATTTTACTTTAATTTATGTTTTCTGTAGCCTTAATGAAGTGGGCACTTTATTTTGTCACTGTTTTTTTTTCGACACAAATTGATATTTTTTTCTTTAAATAAAACTCCCTTTTTTCAGTATTCCATAAGTGAAACTTAAAAAGAATATAAAAAATAAGATAATAAAAAAAAAACAGTGTGTTTACTTTAATTTGAACCAATTAAATGAGAGAAATTGAAAAAAAAAAAACGATGAGGTGGGCACTTTATTTTGCCTATCAGTGTAACTGAATTGTTCTTGAATGCTTTCAAAATAATTTATGAGATTTTCCCAGAATTATTTTTAGATTGTAATGAAATTATTTCTTAAAGATGTTTAGTACCAATAATCCAGAATAGCCTCGATAGTAATTATGGAATACTTCCAACGTAGTACAGGAACGCGTCTTAAATTGTTCGTCAAAAAACTTCCCGAATTATTCTGAAATCTGTCCAGTGCAGTAGAGAGATACTTCCAAAGAAGTTCTTAAATACTTTCTTATAAATTTTGGTATGCTTTCAAACTAGTCTTGAGTTGTTTTTAGAATATTTTTTTTAATTCTTCCAACGCACCAAACGAATGTTTCCATATTGCTTTAAGAAAGCTATCGAAGTGGTATTGGGGTGTTTCCAAACTAATTCTTGGATAATTCTAGCATTGATTTCAGATTCTTAGAATTTATTCAGCCTTCAGAAAAAGAAGATGAGACAGTCGGAGGGAATAAAACCTGACACTTTTCTTTTAGTGTAGATTTTGAACTATTTCACGGATCCCGTATATGACAGCTGAAACTCTCCACTTTATCGTGATACAACATGTTTACATTCTTGGTACATTGAGTAAAATGGCGTCGAGGCAAGTGGAAGTGCGCAAACGCATTTTGTACGAAGGGCAGCAAAATCCAAATATATCGGTACGCAATCTTGCCAAGAAACTAAATCTACCAAATAGTACCGTGTTTTGTGTTTGCAAATCATTTAACCAGCGCATGCTTGTGGACCGGAAGGTTGGATGTGGAACAAATCGAAAAGTATGGTCCCGACAAATGGGCAAGTAGGTGGAAGCCATTATTGAAAAAATCTCTATCTCTCTGTGCGAAATGTTGCTCGCAAAGTGAGGAAGACAAAATCATACGTACAAAAAGTGAAGCAGAGGCAAGGACTGAAGGCGTACAAAGTGAAAAAGGTGCCCAACCGTGATGACAAGCAAAATTTCACTATAAAAAAAGTCGTGCTAATGAGCTTTACATCAATTTTTTGCAATCATTTTCTTGTATAATAATGGACGACGAACGACGAAACATGCGTACTCGAAGACTTTAACCAGCTTCCGGGTCTGGTTTTTTTATACCACAATGCAAAGGAACGCCGTTGCCGAGCATTTCCGGACAAAGAAGGTGTCCAAATTTCTAAAGTAGTATTTGATTTGGCAGGTCATATGTAGTTGTGGTCAAAAATCTAACAGTTTCGTCTCTACTGGCACTATCAATAAGGATGTGTACGAGAAAGAATGTCTACAAAAGCGGCTGCTACCGTTTATCAGAAGCCACGACTGTCCAGCTTTGTTTTGGCCTGATTTGGCTTCATATCACTATGCGAAATCCGTCCTGGAATGCTAAAGGTACAAGCGGTCAAATACGTGCCAAAAACAGCCAATCTACCAAACTGTCCACAACTTCGCCCACTAGAGAAGTACTGGGCTCAAGTCAAGCGGAAACTCATCGAAACTAAGAAGAAAGCAAATGGTACCGATGATTTCAAGAGAAGGCGGAGAATCATCACGGCGGGCGTATCTGAGGATACCGTACGGAACCTGATGGCGGGTGTACTACAGAATGTTCGAGAATTGTACAGAAAGCAGGATTAACATCTTAATCAACTGTTTCTAATGTAGATACAACTCTTTTATTGTGAAATAAACAACCGGTTTTGTTGAATTATGTGTAATTTTTTTCCTGCTATTATTTTGGTGTCCAAAATTTAACGTGGACAGGCTTTAGTTAAACAGAATGCTCTGTTCCGTGTACACAAGATAATTGTTATATAATTTGTAATGATTAGTAGTTGGGAGCATACAGATCTTAAAAAAATATTTAATATGCTCTTCTCTTCTAACATTTGGGACCATAGCATTTAAAAATACGACATCGTTCTTGTCGCAGAAGAAACAGGTCCATTTGTCAAAAGATAAGTTTTTTTCGTGGAATTAAAATGAATTTGCTCGCGTTATACTAGTGATAATTTAAAAAGTTTTTAAATTTTTTTCTTAAAGTGATCAAGGGAAGTGTTCATTTAATTTTTCCTTGTTTTCCAATTGGCTTTTGATTGTTTCAAATCGACTCTCACGTGTTGTTTTAAAAATTGTTTTATTTCCCAACGAAGTGAACCACTATCACAGTTTGTGAATGACCTCAGCAACATTTGTACTGTTGGTTTAAATCGGTTCATAGAGGCCAATAAGCAGAGTATTAACAGCATGTTTGTTTTCCCAATAATGTGAACCACCATAACACATTGAGCTCAGTTTGCGGCCGTGTAGGTCGTTTTGAAATTGTTTGTGGGCAAAGAGTAAGTAAAGTAGACTCACGACTTCTATACACAGCAAACTACATCTTGGCCTTGTTCTGATAGGTAAGGTAAAGTAAGCATCTCACGCTGGATTAAATGTGTGATCGTGTGCAGAGCAAACATAAGCATGAGAGAAAATCCGTGCTCTCAATGAACGCGTGTTTGAAAAATGTTTTGTGAAGACTGGTAGAGAGGAAATAAAGAAATTACCAATTTGTTGGGGACTGTGTTATGGACAGAAATGTGACGCTTGCATTTAAGGGGATCTCGAATCTGTTCAAACTTGGTGTCGGAAAATATGAATGCTACATTAATTTGTTCTGGGATTAGTAACTGCAGTTAAACAAAGTTCTAACAGTTCAACATCGCAGCAATGAAATCGAAGGAACTTCATATATTTCGCATCCCTATATTGAAGTAGCATAGGGAACGGCTTAATCAGGGGTTGCAGTTTTCATCAATTGCTATGAAATAGGTCTAACTCTACCTATCGGGCTGCAGATTCATTGTGTGAGTTATTATTGACTACAAATAAATTACTCTCATTTTGATGTTTTTAAAAATATCATTTAGAAACCCCCAAATTCCAACCTGCTGACTGTTCACTTAAATTTCACCTTTAAGTATTTTCACTTAGCTTGTAGGCCTGTTGCCAGCATGTGATGAATTTTGTGTTGAATGTATATCATTTAGAGATGATCTGAAATTACCACTGATTTCACGTTTCTTCCTGTCATTGGGTGTATTTATGCTTAGTATCATCATCTTACACTATCATATACTATGAAATAAATGTTTCGGAGCTGCTCAACAATATATATATATCGATAAACGATGCTTCTCTATTAGGCAGCAATTATGGCCACACTTGTTTGTTTGAAACATTTGAATCAGTAAGTGAAACCCAATTTGTGGGGGCCTTCCAAGTCCGGCCGGTGTTCGTCTGTCTGTCATCTTTTCAGTCATCAGATATGCAGCTTTTAACTGACTATGTCCAATGCATTCGTGAAATTTTCAAACCCTATCTCTGTAAGGAATCTTGCTCGCATATGCAACAGCTCATTTTATGACATGGCCGGAGACAGACGTTTTTGTTATTTTGATGAAGTTGCTTTCCACAGCAATTGAGAGGCTGCATCCTGTTAAATGTCATTCGTGAATAAAATACCTGATCCAAAATGTCTCCTTAAATACTCTATGAATAACAGACATCTACATCTACAACAGAATTGATCGAAAAGCAAGCTATCGAATGATTTTTTTCCGGATCAAAATCAATTCCGATTGTCGAGAATAAAATAATAACTATTTCTACGGACCATGACGCACATCGCCAGTTTTGCGGTCTACAAACAATCCGCATAACTGTATCTATTTACAGAACGTTACGCCATATCAATGTTACGCGTTTTATCGAAGATAAAAACTTTTGAAGCCTAAATACAGCCCTTAGCGTGTGCACTTTAATTGGCAAAGATCAGTGATCTAGTAATCGGAGAATTTAGATGCAACTTCCTGGCAAACTTACAATTCGACAAAGATTTTTCATTGGGGCTCAACTGTCAAACGTAAACAATAACTTTTTACATAAATACCGTAAAGGGTACCCATGTAACCCACCCACTCTATTGGGTTGAGTAGGAGGACTCTTGATCTTAGAATTGATCGTGATGGATTTTGAATTTCGGCCTTTAATTTTTTAAAAGCCCTTTCTTTCCTTTTTCCAGAGTTCCTAAAAAAACTTTGTTGAATTAACCACTCTCGACTGAATGCTTTAAACAATCCTGAATGTGCTGTTTTTGACAATGAACATTTCTCGAGTACTTTTTCAAACAGACGTATCTGATTTTGTTAACAAAGAGGGAAAGTAAGATTCTAACGTAAATTTCTCAATATTCTCAGCAGCCTCACGGAAAGTAGCATCAACATCATGTTAGGGAAATGCTATTCCTTGTGTTGGTGGCCCTAATTTTCATGAAAGTGCTAATGGTTTCAAGAATTTAACGTTTGAATCTTACTTCCCTCTTTGTTTACAAAATCAGATACGTCTGTTTGAAAAAGTACTCGAGAATGGTTGTTTTGGTCCCCCCAGGAACCAATTTGAACCCATTTTTCCCCAAACCCCCCCGGCCCCCCCCCCCCGAACCCCCTGGAAACCCTTTTTGGCCCCGTAACAGTCGAGCCATCAAGCGCCGCCTCTGTCACCAGTTCTGTTTCCTGCCGTCGCAGTCGTCCCGGCCCTGTTTACGAAGGTTTGGAAGGGGTCTTCCAGCCTGCACCTCCAGGCAAGTTTGTGTGTTATGTCAATTGATCTTTTCCGGATGCGCCTCCAAATTCTATGTGCACCCCTGATATTTGTCGAGATGATCAAGAAGCGCCATCGTCAAGCCAACTGGGACCTGTCCCTGATGACTATCATATTTCCAGTCATGCTGGTGGCTCCTGTCATTATATTGATCGAGTGTCATTCGCTAGCCGCTATATTGAACATCCTGTCGTCAATAATCCCAGAATTTTATCAGTAGAGTATCAGCTTGCCTCAGTTTACCAGCAAAGACCTTGTCCTTCGCCGTGCTCCAGCCATCCCATTCGCTCCGGACCTATATTCGGGGATTCGCAAGTGGGCTTTCAGCCTGCAACCCCAGATCTACAGATCTACTACCAGAATTCTTGCGGAATGAACACCTGTATTGACGAATACCTGCTCGCCTGTTCAGCTGAATGCTATGACGTGATCATGTTCTCCGAGACATGGCTCGACGAACGGACCTTTGGAGACTAACTGTTGGTACCAGTTAAGAAGTTTTCTGAACTGACCGTAACCGTTGCAACAGTTCCAAGTTATTCCAAGTTCATCGGCGTTTCAAGGCGCAGCTAATTGAGGATACATTCTGGGCCAGTATCGAACAAGTCTGGGTGCAAATCAAGCTAGTTGGATACTCGCTATTCCTTTGTGTGTTATATCTTCCACCGGACAAAACGCGTGATGTTGCGTTAATCAAAAAGCATACTGAATCGCTATATGCAATATCGTCTCAAGCAGATCCTGTGGACGAGATTATAGTGATAGGCGATCTTAATTTCCCAGACCTGAAATCTTGCTCGTTGGACAATGGATCTAGGTACCGTACCTTACTTCCTATAACTAGCATCCTGACTCAACATCGTTCTTCCTTGCTCTAATCAATTTTGCCTACTTACGATGGGCCCATCTTTAGCTACTAACCTTGCCGCTGGGTGCCCTTGCATCTTCTGCTCACATTCACACTGCTTCATGCTGATCGAGACGTTCCACCCCTCCGTGTGCCACTTCCGGTGGCCGATCCGGCCCTCGCACAACACCAGAGGTTCCGTGCTTGTGGTGTCCGTGCGCCTTGGCCGTCGTATCTGCCAGTGACTGAAAACTGCAGAGCTGTTACGTGTTTGCCTCGAGACCGAGAGAGATACTCCGACCAGAGCACGTGGGTTGTGGCGACGGTGTGCTTCTTTCGCCTGAACTACGCCGGCCAGCGCTCGTGGCCGCCCTCTGCCGGTGCACTAGATCGAGAAAAGATCCAAAAGAAAGGCCCTGTGGCCAAGTAAGGTTAGATACGGTTTCAACTCCTCAGACCTAATTTTTCTCACTTCTTATGAAGGCCTTCCTGGCTTTGATGCAACGCCTTGTCAGCACCACGAGCCCTTTTAAATGTGATCGAATTTGTCGTCGTTCACGATGTGGAGCCGATTTGTCCGGGAGTCAAAACCTTTCTGCACGTGCACCTGTGCTTGAAAATCGATTGGTGGATTCACCGACCAATGTGGTGCAATCCGAAAGTACGCTACCGATTGATGCTGCAATCAAATTCCGACGCCGACACGATTCCAGTTGGATATCCGTCTATTACCGGTAGGAGAATAAAGTAGGCCGATAACGTAACTTGGTGAAGCGAACTATCCTATGCAGCACCACCGGTCCGTTCGGTATCGCAAGATAAAGCACCATGAACGCAAACTATCCAGAGCAGCAATACGTTCGCCTGTCTGTTACTTGTTGCTTTTCTCCTTTGTCTGCTTCTCTCCTCAGCGGAAGCTGACGTGGCGATGGCTTTCAGCAGCTCAGTATCGCAAGATAATACGGTATACGCTGTTCAACTTTAAGTAGTGCACCCATGCAGCATACCTTCTTTCGTTAAGACTACACTGAGAGCTTTTTCCTTATTATTTTTTCATTCAAATATCTTAACATAAGATGTTAATTTATACTCATATTTCTAAACGCTACGGGATATCTGTTGCTCTTTCTGTTTTAGTTAAAACGGTTCCTTTGTATTCCGCTTTGCATCTCAAGCTCGAGGTTCAGCATCCGACGAGTGCTCCCAACGTGATGGATCCCGTCAGCTATAACTTCAAGAGAGCTGATTAGGACAGCATTCTCGGAATTTTGTTGAGCATCGACTGGGATGTTATTTTTGACACCGACGATATCACCGTTGCAGTTCAGACCCTCTCCAATATCGTGAGCTATGCTATCGATCGCCATCTTCCTATGCGCGTTGCTTCAAAGACAAGAAATCCACCGTGGCAGTCCGCTGCACTACGAAACCTCAAATCTGCCAAAAGAGCAGCATTCAGACGGTATTCTAAGCATGGAGGAGTTTCACTGCGAATCCGATACCTGGGAATCAACAGCGAATACAAATGGATGTCTCGCCGCAGTCATGCCAATTATTTCAAAAATGTCCAGGATTGTCTGAAATTAGATCCTAAGACTTTCTGGAAACATGTCAATGATCAAAGGAAAGAATCTGGACTACCGTCAACGTTGACATACGGAGAACGCACAGCATCGGATTCCGAGGACATTTGCAAAGCAGATATTGGCACAAGGTCAAATTTCGGGACATGAGTAATGTCCCGCTATCCAGTGATCCGTCAAACATCATCAATATTGATATTTCAATGATCCGTTCAGCTATTTCTAAAATGAAATCATCAACATTGGTTGGTCCGGATGGTATCCCTGCAGTTATTTTCAAAAAGTGCTGTGCAGTTATTTTCAAAAAATACCTCTGTGTCACTTGTTCCAAGTCTCTCTATCTCTCTAGCAACTGGAAAATTTCCCTCGCCTACATGTTTCCTGTTTTCAAAAAGGTGACAAGTGCAACGCCGACAACTACCGAACTTTGGAACTATCTCTAGGACCACATTGTGTCTGTTGATAATAACAAATAAACAAACAAATAAAGAAACCTTGTTTTTTTTTTAAAAAAAAAAGACCGTGCAAATTCGTAGTTGCTACTCCCTTACTGACAGAACTAGTGGAATTGCACAGAGAACCACATATATGGAGCTTGGGAGTAGCTTTACATCTTCAATGTACAAGTTCACTAATTCTATTTATAAATCAGTACCGGCGCCGGCCACGTCCTCACGGTCTTTTGGGGAAGGGAGAAGGGTGATTAGTTTGACAATCGTTGTTATTAGAGACCGTGAACACCACTGCATCTCTTCAATTGCCAAGGGAAGGATAGTTGTATTAGTGAGGCAGGTTATTTTTAGATAATGGATGCACTGTGGTTAGTGATGCGATCAATGAAAGAAAGCGCAGTAGACTGCTTTTGATTTTAAATCTAGTGGTGATAGAAAGAAGCTAGTGAAAAATGGCAAGGAAGGGAACGGGCCTAGGATTGAACTCCCGACAATCTGCTCAGTAAGCAGAACGGGTAACCACTGAGCTACCCAGCCGCGTCGAAATAAAGAAACCTTGTAAACACAAACTCTTTTATTATAAAAATTGGTTGGTCATCCTTAAAAGAATATTTCGAATAAGCTTCGGAAATTGTTTTCTTTCTTTGGTTTTCTTCGGCAGTAGGACATCATCATGTGCTATATTTGCTCCAAATAGTAGTGTATTAAACTCCTTTTGCTGCGGATGGCCAACATTAAGATACAAAGGATGAATCTAATATTCTAGTTGTCACAAGTGGCGATTCAGATTTCAGTGGCCTCCCCTCACTACAGTTGGCTAAGCTTCCTTTTTACCAAATGCGAATTGCCAAGTCTTTCGTTTAACACCTGCCATAAGATTTTAAAAACAGTCTCCTTGTCCACTTTATTCGCCGTAGAATGTCAGTTTGCCTTGAACTGTTTCTCGCTCACAACAGCTTTTCGAGTCTTCTTAAGGTTCCGCTTGACGAAGGCCCAATATTGTTCGATTGGGCGAAGCTCTGACGTGATTGGAGGGTTCTTGTCCTTGGCCTGCCACACCAGATATTTTTTCGCGAACTTTGACAGTTTAGTGTGCTTGAAAATATCTGCCACCTTTCCCCGTCTGGTTGCCGTATAAAATTCCTGTCCAGTAAGCTGTTTAATGTCTGCCTTGACGTAAATTTCATCGTCCTGTACCACGCAATCAAACGTCGACAGCATCGTCGTGTACAACTTTCGCGATCGTGCTTTGGCTAACGTGGTTTGTTTATCGTCGCGATTTGGAGTCACCACTTTCTTGTAAGTTGACAGTCCAGCGCCACTCCCAGCTTCTTTGCGACATCTCGGACGGAGAGGTTGGGATTCCGCTCGAAACAGCGGGCAACTCTTTTTGTCGTAGCTGTGGCATCCGACTTTTGATTTCCCCTCGATCCAGCTTTCCTTGACAAACGTTCAACACTTTCAATACGTTGGTAACGGTTGATTTAGCCACATTCAACAATTTTGCCAACTTGGCGTGAGAGTAGTTTGGATTTTATTTTCGCCATGCACGTGCAAAATTTACTTTAGACACCAAGTCCTACCCGTACATCGTAGCTTCCCTTTTGGGCAGACGGTGAAGGTATCCAACTGCAATAATTCTTCGGTCTTACTTTATTCTCGGATTTTACCACAACCGGGCAGACCGTGGTGATACGGGAGGACAAAGCCCCGTCCGAACCAACAGTTGGTTAGAGAGTTAGAGAGCTAATGCCAGACACTGAAAACATTTTGGTTTGTCTCGACGGTGGCGCAAATGCAGTATGAAGTAAAATTCTAAAGTTCTCTCTTTTCAAAGAGAAATAATAAAAGTTACCCCGTGTTTCCATGAATCTCCTCCCATTTTTTTAGTTCGCTTCTCTGTGGGTATAAAACAAGAGGGTGATAAACTTTCGTTGGCCAGTTTGACTTCATCAAATGTTCTCAGAAGGATGTCTCTCCTGGGAAGGATTTATTAGGCATTTATGGGCCACAAAATACCAAACCGTCCTTTTCAGGACCCCAAAAAGTTGAAAAGACCGAAAATATAGTGTCCTGGAAAACGAATCATTTTAATTTGGGAAACAAATATCAGCAATTTTATCAGGTGTTTTTCAGATATTCCAAGAAAAGTGCTATTTAGTGTATCTGAATTTTATTATTAAATTGAAACCTGAGCTTTTCTTTTTTTTACCTATAAATCTATCCCATACAATTCAAAGCCTTACATATCTCTTAATCCATGCTGCATGATGTGATACATTAGTAAATGCAGCATAACTATCTTTTTTGCAAAGACCTGAAGCTCCAGCCCGAAATTCACTGAATGCCACTATTCCGCCAATGTACCACGTATTGTTACGCTGAAAATACAACCCGCCGCCACTATCACCATTGCAAACGGCTGTCCCATTTGAATATCCAGCACAAATCACTCCATAGTTAAGTGTATTTCCGAAAAACCGTCGACTACTCAGCAAACATTCTAACACTCCATGAACGGGCAACCGGGTACTTTGCAGCACCGAAGCTCTTTTATCGTCACTACGAAGTCCCCATCCAACAACAGTGCCATACTGTGCAATCAAATCCCCAGAGTAATCGATACATATCGGTTGTACAAATCTACTGTACAAAGCTTCTCTACTTAGTTCCAGTAGCGAGATGTCGTCAACAAGTCGGCTGAAGTTGTCGTACTTATACGTTTGTTTAATCGCCAGTTCTTGGGTTTCCGGATCTATCTGATCCAAAATGTGCATTCCAAGCTTAACCTGTAGATGGCTCGTCATAATGGATTTCCGTTTACCAACCGTTACTATGCAATGTGCTGCTGTTAGTACAAATATTCTACTAATCAGTGTACCTCCACACGCATATTCCATGCGATTTTCGATTTTGTGGTACACGGCTGCATGCCAAGGCCAAGAATCTCGTGATGCATCCTGTCCATTTACAATCGTTTCGGAAAAAATTTTTTTGACGTAGGACTACGTCTGTGTTTTCAATACTGGGGTACACGTTCGAATTGCGAAAATTTGGAGCGTCACGAAAAATATATAGGTTTTGAACGTTAATAACTAAGTCATTCCACGATTGATTTCCAAAATGTTTGCACCAATCGATCGGAACATTTTCTACGCTTCGATTTAAATATTTCAAACTATTGATTTTTAACATGCAACTAATAAAATTAACGCAAATATGAAGTGATGTCTTATAATATCGATTTTTCAGAGTAAATTTACCAAATGCACAGTACTTTCCGCGCACAGACTTCATATTTAAGTAAGGAACGTCTCCTAGGCAGCCATGAATGTTATATAAGGGGTACACCTTCGCATTTTGATTTAGTTTTCCGGCGGTCGTGGAGCTGTGCAGAGTAGGATCTGCAGTTGGACGAGCAGTCGCTGCCCAGAGAGGCGTTGGTGCAGTTGGCTGTTGTTGCCGATGCTCCCGTCAACCTCGCTGCGAGAAACATGGCTGCTGAAGCCTACGAGTTGGCGGGAAAAAGCCGCCCGTGACAACGAGACAAGAATCAATCATCCCACGTCACCTGCAGATGGCCACCCGCAATGAAGAGGAGATGAACCAAGAAAGAAAGTCCAAGTTCAATCGCGAACTGTTTCTCCCCCGTCAACTAAATCCGTCCTTTTCAGGACGACCAAATTAGTTTGCCAACTGAAGAGTTCGTTTGGATGAATTTTTCTCTTGTGCTGTTTGAAATTTCCATTACCGCGCCCCGGCTGAACATGGCATTGCTTTAAACGCCGCGTCCCGGAGTAAATGGCAAAGCGCGTTGAACAACTAATGAACCAACAGATCCATAAATATCTTCTACGCGTTAGAGATAGTGGCCCTCTCAACCATCGTAGAAAATACAACCGGGCCGTATCATAATTAAGAGCCACCAAATGCTTTCTAAAGAGTGTACAATAGAATGTTCTTGGCCCTTTTCAGGACTGACTTAAATCAATTAGCGGATGGCCCTGACGTGTATGGGAATTAGATTGCTGCGTAGTCCTACGTCACCTTTGCGCACAACCCCATTGGGCTGTACCTTGTAGTTTTTAAAATTGGCTTTATTCATCAATACAACCTCCATCAAGAGCAACATAATCATAACATTTCAATACTTAATTGTAGAACGATTTAGTTTTCCCTCAAAATAGGCTCCAGTTTCATTGATAACGTCTTCATTCGAGCAAAATTTCCTATCGGCGAGCACTTTTTCTGAGGTCTGCGAACAGCCAGTATTCGCTGGGAGCCGAATCTGGAGATGGGGCCGTTTTTCCATGATTTCGAAAATGCTCAAACAGCGCTAAAATCATCGTTGATAGTATTTCCCTTCTCAAGGTAGTCGATGAATATTATACCATTCGCATCCCAGAATACCGAGCCCACTACCTTTCCTACTGATTGTTGTGCTTTCAAGTACTTTGGACGAGGTTCACCAGTGATGTCAGTCCATTTTTTTGATTCCGGAGCAAAGTGATGCATCAATCATTCATCCATTGTCACATAGCGACGCAAGAAATCCGGTTTGTTGCGTTTAAACATAGCCAAACACTGCACAGTGGTCAAAAAGTCGATTTTAACGCTCTCAACTGATAGCTCCCTAAATAGTGGAGCTAGAGTGATGGCGTATTTGGCAAAGTTGATGGATATAACAAGCTTCGTATTTTGACGACATGACTTTTATGAGTGAGATAAAAATTCAACCTCTTTTAGGATTTTGAGATAGAGAGTTGATGTCTTCAGCAAAGTTGAGCATGAGCATGATTGACCGCCCACGGATGCTACTCCGTTATTGTCAGATCAGCTGTATTTACACAAAGAACCAATAGATGATGTTTGGGACTACTGCAAAAACAGGTGACCCATTATGAAGCAATACCGGCGTCGGCCGTGCCCGTATGCTGGTCAAGTAGGGAATGTGAAGGAACGTGTTGGCGTGATATTCGCTTTGAAGGAAGCCGAGAAATCCTCAGCACTTCAACGAGAAATTACTGGGAGGTTGGATAGTTTGGAAAAGGCTAGCAGCAGGGTTCGTTTTGGTTAACACTATCCGCCAAAAGCATGGGACCGCTCCTTCAAGCAACAGAATATCGAACGCAACCCGAATAGTCCGGCATGACCTAATCACCGTAAACTCGTAAATAATGGTGATCGCTTTTTCTGCCTGTAAAGGTACGTTTTTTTTTTTCTGAGCGGCGGCATGCCCCCTTTTTTGAGGGAATCCTGCAAATAGAGATAATACAAGTTGGGCCGACGCTCCGATTGATGGCCCATCATTGCATTAGTAACTAATATTGATTCAATTGATCCCTACGCTTATTAATTTGGTACCAGCCGGGGGAGAGTTGGACTTATACCCAATGCTTTCCTTAGCTCCAATCCATTCAACTACACGCAATATTTTGTGATATAGTGGGCGGAATTTGAGATAATTCTAAGCAGTCTGTTTACCAATATTTGGCAGATCGACAGGTAATCGGTGGGTGACTGACCACCAGGTACTTCACAGCAAGATGCTAGGAAGCGGACCGGAAGTGTAAATGAGCAAAGTTGATATCTTCAGCAAAGTTGTAGAAAAAGTCAATACAAATAACTTTGCTGAAGACATATAAATCGCATGTTTAACCCAATTGGAGGTAGAGAGCGTTTTATAAGAACTTACCTCCAAAAACACATTTTTCACCGAAACATTTTTTTTTTTTTAATTTTAAGGACAATATGATGTTCTACAAAGTTATTTGCATATAAATATTCAAAACTTTCTGCAACATACTTTACCAGCATTATTTCAGTGGGATGAGTTATTTTCCGTTTTTATCGTCGTATTTTCAACGGCTGTACCACACATAGGAGCAAGAAGAAACAGATAGAATTGGCTGCATCTAATTGTACATTAAAAGAGCTTTCAAGTGGTGGTTAGTTTATTCATCCACGACCGTCTGCTGGAGGGTTATACTCAAAACAAATATCGATGGTTTTACTAGGTATATTTCATGATTCAATATGAAAAATTGCGTGGTAACCATACCTTCAAACTCATTATTTTGCATTTTGTTTTTGTCAATTTTTATATTTATTTCATGTTACTATTAATCAATCGATTTTTATTTCAATTATTATTAAACATTTATATGTTCAATGCCGTTTTCAATTTCAACCGCTTCTTTTGCTAGCAGCTGCTTAGCATTGCCAGACAATGGTTTCTCATGCTGCACTATGGTACGAATAGCCAATTTTTACGACAAAAATCGATAACTCGAAAACCATTAACTTAAGACATATGATGTCTTTCGAAGATTTAGTCTTAGGAAAAAGCTGTATCTCTTGGTTTGGCTGGTGATTAGGGTGGTCCTTTTATGTTTATAATAAAAATTCTAACTTTTTATTTTTATGATTTAGAGGAATTGTTGCTCCTAGAGAATTGTAGATAATTTAATTTAATGAAACTTTTCTTATAAAACCTAACTTCTATCTCATCTACGTTTCGTTTTATAACAGTTTTTCTAACTGTCCTTAGGGTGGGACTTAAAAAAACAGCTTTTTTGCTTTAATTTTTTAATTTCAATTTGAATTTGAAAACTTTGTTCAGATGACTTTTAGGACAAAGAAGTACGCACATTTGTTAGTTTTCCATGAGAATATTGACAACAAGACTCACCATAACGTTGGGCATAGAATGCTCTATGAAAGATTGAACACGCACACAAGCGTTGATGTGTATGCTATACAGTATGTGAGCAGTGCCGCCAAATTCAACAGAGATGGAAAAATATTATTAAATGTGGAATTTTGTTCCTCGGTAAATATTGAAAAAATCTACAATTAGAAGAATGTTAATATTTATTTATTCTATGGAAAAATAAAATAGTTCAACTTGATACAAGATGGTTGCTAGTTATTGTATAAAAAAAGTTATAGAGGTTGAAGTGTAAAAAAATATGTTTTTTTTTATGATATCTCACTCACTTATTTGCAAATATTTGCAAATACGGATTACGTAAACTGAAATTAAATTCCATCTACAAAACCTATGCAAAATTGTTTGTCTCCTTTTGCCCCTTGTGGAGCAAAACTCCTTTTTAAATTGGTCGTTTTGAATTATTTCGGCATAACTTTCGATCTGCAGCATAAAAAATTATCATCAAAGTGCCTAACAACGTGAGATTTTTTTGAAAATGTTTATATTTTTATGTTAACCCATCTCCATTTATTTATAAACATTCATATCACAGGCAAACAGACATAACACATTGAAATTTTTTCTAATTTTAGCCATAACAGTTTCTTCAACGATTACACTTTAAACGGTCAATTCAAATGTTTCTCACTTGGAAGAATCGTCACAGATGGCGCACATAGTGGATTCCCTTATGTTTGACGTTAGCACACTACTCCTATTTGTTCAGCTTTATCACCCACCACAGTGTGTTCAACAGATGGCGCAGGTGTGTTAGTGACGATGATTTTTAGTGCAAAATTTGCAATGTGTTATGTCTGTTTGTCTGTGATATGGATGTTTATAAATAAATGGAGATGGGTTAACATAAAAATTTAAACATTTTCATAAAAATCCCACGTTGTTAGGCACTTTGATGATAATTTTTGATGCTGCAGATCGAAAGTTATGCAGAAATAATTCAAAACGACCAATTTAAAAAGGAGTTTTGCTCCACAAGGGGACAAAAGGGGACAAACAATTTTGCATAGGTTTTGTAGTTGGAAGTTTTTAATTTCAATTTACGTAATCCGTATTTGCAAATATTTGCTAATAAGTGAGTGAGATATCTTAAAAAAACATATTTTTTAACACTTCAACCTCAATAACTTTTACAATAACTAGCAATCATCTTGTATCTTCAAAATGTGCGTCTTTCTATGTCCTAAAAGTCATCTGAACAAAGTTTTCAAATTCAAATTGAAATAAAAGAATGAGAGCAAAAAAACTGTTTTTTAAGTCTCATCCTAAGGACAGTTAGAAAAATTGTTATAAAACGAATCGTAGATGAGATAGAAGTTAGGTTTTATCAGCAAAGTTTCATTAAATTAAATTATCTACAATTCTTTAGGAGCAACAATTCCTCTAAATCATAAAAATAAAAAGTTAAATTTTTTATTATGAACATGAAAGGACCGCCCAAATCACCAGCAAAACCAAAAGGTAGATCTTTTTCCTAAGACTAAATCTTCGAAAGACATTATATGTCCAAAGTTGATTGTTTTCGAGTTATCGATTTTTGTCGTGAAATTTGGCTATTCGTACCATACAGTAGTGGAAAAAAATTACTTTCGTGGGTAAAACGTGTGTACAAATTTTCAATTAAATCGGAGACACTCGAAGTTGGTCGGTAGGTAATTTCGACTGGAAACGCTCCCTTGTCAAAGACATAGCACTGAAACGAACTAAAAATACGGCCATCCATAAATCGTTATGGAATCATGACGAATGTTCTTTGTGAATCGTACACCTAGAATTGGTGGCAATTATGCGGTCCAAACCATTTAGTCTTATAATCGATGATTCAACTGATACTACTGCCAAAAAAACCTTGGTCTTAGTATTGAGGACTCTCTATTGAAATAGCAATGAACTGTCAACTCGGGATTCTTTTACTCGAGCTTGCTGAAGCGGATGCTACTTTGATGCACAGTACCATTGTTAAATGAAGATTTGATTTCGTACAAACAAAGTTAATAGGGCTCTGTGCAGACAGAGCGAGTATATGCACGGTGGACTGTCCGAATTTATTAGTACTGAGATGCATTTGCCATTCATTTGCATTGTGTGCATTATATTCATGTAAGAATATTCTATCTGGTGAGGAATGGGTATGTCGGGAAATATATAGCTTCATCAGCAATAGTCCTTTAAGAACAGAAAAGTTCAGCATAGCACATAATAGAGCTGAAACCCGATGGCTTTCTTGAGAACATTTGTTAGGCGTGTTCTTGAAGCTGGAAGTCTTACAAGTATATTTCAGATTTCGCGATACATCAGTGGACGCCAAATAGGATGAAAAAATTAGGAATGTTTACGAGCGTCTCAGCGATCCATCAAACTACCTGTACTTGGCCGCACTTAACCACATCTTACCGAAAATCAACCGGTTTCATTAACTTGTTCAATCTGAAAAGCCAATGGTGTACAAGCTGAAAACGGAAATGATCAAATTGATATTTTCGATATTGGACTGTTTCTTGAAACTAGGATATTTAAAGGAATTGACGAACCCTGGCCCTGTGGACCTGATCCCTAATAACTTCTGTGAGTTGGAAAAACTGTACGACGGGTTCAAAGTGCAGGCCTTGATCAACGAATAAACTAGACTTGATAAGCTAAGCATGCAGCCCATGCATCAATTTCGACTAGACAAGCTGATTTTCTACATATGCTGCTGTTATCAAATAAAAAAAAATGACCTTACCGACGATACCCTCAACGATTTAGCGTTAATTGATCCTGATAATAATCGAGCTGACTCATGGAACCTCTACAGCTTCCCGATTTAGCTACATGGGTCTCCCCCAGGGATCATGTTTAAGCCCTCTTTTGTATAATGTTTATGTCAAAGACATTGACAGTTGTCTAAATGACAACTGTACGTTGAGACAACTTGCAGATGACGGCGTAGTGTCTGTCACGGGACCCAATGGGGTCGATCTGCAAGGACCCTTACAGGATACCTTAGACAATTTGTCTACTTGGGCTCTAGAGCTAGGTGTCAAATTCTCTACGGAGAAAACTGAGTTGGTAGTTTTTTCAAGGAAGCATAACCCAGCACAACCGAAGCTTCAAATTTGGGGTAAGCCGATAACTCATTCAATGTCCTTTAAATATCTTGGGGTCTGGTTCGATTCAAAGTGCACCTGGAGATCCCACATTGAGTATCTGAAGCGAAAGTGCCAGCAAAGGATCAACTTTCTTCGAACAATTACCGGGACCTGGTGGGGAGCGCATCCGCAAGATCTTCTAACGTTGTACCGGACAACGATTTTGTCGGTTATCGAATACGGTAGTTTTTGTTTTCAGTCAGCGGCTCGGTTGCACATCATTAAACTGGAACGTATTCAGTATCGGTGTCTTCGTATCGCGTTAGGTTGCATGCACTCGACTCACACCATGAGTCTTGAAGTGCTGGCTGGAATGTTGCCACTCTCGGATCGGTTTACAGAGTTATCTCTCCGGCTCTTCACCAGGTGTGAAGTTATGAACCCCCAGGTAATCGAAAACTTTGAGAAGCTTCTCGAGTTGAATCCTCAAACTCGCTTCATGACTTTGTACCATTTGTACATAACACAGGATGTCAGCTCTTCGCCGAATATTTCCAATCGTGTTTGCTTCTCCGACTTCGATAATTCGGTTCATTTTGATTTATCCATGAAGCAGGAATCCCAGCATGGAATCCCAGAGCATCATCGTCCTATGATTGCTCCGGTAATATTCGCTGCAAAGTTTGGCGAAGTTGATTCCACTAAATCGTTCTTCACTGACGGATCATTGATAGAGCAGTCAGCAGGCTTTGGTATATCTAATGAAATTTATAGCGCCAATCGTAAACTTCAAACTCCTTGTTCCGTGTATGTCTCGGAATTAGTGGCAATACTTTTTACGTTAGAAATTATTGCCTTACTTACACCGGATCAGTACTTCAATTTCACGGATAGTCTCAGTTCTAGAGGGTATTTGCTCATTGAGGCCGGTAAAGCACTCCTATTATTTTCTCGTGAAAATACAGGAGTTTCTAAGTGCTTTATCTTCGCGTTATTTGATCATCATCTTTGGGATCTCATTGTTCAATTCTGGGCAATGAGAGAGCGGACTCGCTTGCAAAGGTGGGTGCTATAGAAGGGAATATTTATAATCGACAAATCGCCTTTAATGAATTTTTTACTATTTTTCGTCAACAGTCACTTGTCAGCTGGCAGTATAAATGGAGTAAAGGAGATTTGGGGCGATGGCAACATTCTATCATCCCAAAGGTGTCGAAGAAATCATGGTTTTGGGGTATGGATGTGGGTCGAAACTTCATTCGTGTGATGTCATTATTATCATTATCATTATTCTTTGAACGCTCATTTATACCGGGTTGGGCTGAGTGACAGCAATCTCTGTGAATGTGGACAAGGTTACCAGGACGCAGATCACATTATTTGGTCATGTGCTGAGCATCGTGGAGTCAGATCTGAGCTTTATGATTCCCTTCGAGGTAGACAACCCAATGTACCGGTTCGAGATATTTTGGCTCTACGTGATCTGGAGTTTATGAAACTCATTTATGTGTTTTTGACTAACATTAGCCTTAGATTGTAGTTAGTTTAACCTGTATGTTTACTATAAGTTTTTTTTTCTGTGTTTGTGTGTTTTTTTCATTCTCAAAAATGTTGAAGTCAAAAGAAAACCTAAAGTTGAATAGTTATAAGTTTTTATCCAATTCCAAATTTAAAATAAACGTGCTTTGTAAACCACACTTCAAATTCCCGCCTATCTTCCCATCCATACAATTGTTATTCCTATTAACCTCGAGACGGCCGCGAGTAATCGGTTCTATCCCCTTAACATTACTTTTAAGATAATTGATGTACATAAATATGGGTCCTACCTTAGCTCAGTCGATAAAGGCGCAGCTACAAAGCACCACCATGCTGGAGGTGGCTGGGTTCGATTCCCGGTCTGGTCTAGGAATTTTTCGTTAAGGAAAAACTTCTCGACTCCCTGGGCGTAGCGTATGATTGTACTTGCCACACAATCATACTAATGCAAAAATGGTACTTGGCATCGAAAGCTCTAAATTAATAACTGTGGAAGTGCATTTAGAACACTAAGTTGACAGCAAGCAAAAAGCTAATTGTGAAAGCAATAAGCTTGAAATGCTAAAGAAGAAGAAGAATATAAATATGAAAACTTGGCTCTGTAAAATTGATTCGATTGAGCCTGTACAAATAAATGATCAAAAAAAAATCGAGCAAGAGCAAAAAATTCCAAAAAAATTTAAACTTAATAAACGATTTGAGAACATTATTATATGATGTATGATGTATGATATGTACTACCACCCATTGTAGCACGGAAACTAAGTCCGACAGCAATGGGCTCTCCCCTCTGTTAGACTTGTTCAAGCTTTAATAACCACTGATTATCCTAATCATGCCGTTGTATGAAGGGCCAAAAAGGGGTTGGGTGGATCGATATGCAACATCACTTATTCGTATCCACAGGGATATAAAGAATCTCATCCCAACAACAAGACTGAACAATTGGTCACAAGAGCAAGCTATCTAACATGAGGATGCCCCAATGGGCGGGGAGAAGAGCCCGCCCTCTATTCACAAACTGTTGGCAATGGGGAGTTGGCATTCCCACTCTCCCCATCCAGAGTGCTTCAATCGGGTGCCCTGATGGTCCCTCCCATTCCCATGAAATATTTATATAATGTTGTATCTATTTATGTAATTCGAATCTATAATATATGATTTGAGAACATTATTGATGATGGATAAATTCAACCAACGACGACGAGCTCCGGGAATTGAGATTTTCAATAGCAGATTTTTCAGAAAATCTGCATTGCGAAGAATTTTGGGACAAGTGCTTATGCTTACGTCGTTGTAGTGGCGACTGAGCCTTTCCGTGTCTACGACAGTTCTTTCCAGCAATATTGGCTATACGACATTCGGTTGAAATTTCATATAATGTGAAATGTCTGTTTACGCCTGAATTAAAGTTCCCCGAACCTTTGGAATTAATAAATTTTGTTGTAGTGAAGTGAAGGTGATGCTTCTTCCCTTTTTTTCAAAACATCAAATCTAAAAGATCAAAATATTTTGCTTTTTTCATATTCAGTGATTGTTAAACGACAGTGATATAATTAAAGTATGGGAAGTGAATGGAAAGTTGACATTTTAATATAAACTTGAAATTGCAATCTCTTTTGCATTAGATTTTTTTCCATGCGATGTTACCAAAACATAATCTCACCTCTAGTCGTTTGTCAGCATCGATTAATAGCAATTTTCAAACTTTTTATTATTTATCAATGAAGCACCTTAAAACCAAAATTAAAACCCTTATACAGAAAAATACAGGCATTTTAATGAGGTTGATACAGACTTTTGAAAAAAGTATCTGGCATCCTTGATAAAGACTATCAGTACCGTAATGGAGTTCAGCGCTGGTTCGCACCAATCGATCGAAACATTCATTAGGCGTCGATTCCAATATTGAAAACTATTGCTTTTAGATAATTACTATTGAAAAATTAATAACTGTGAAGTGCCAACCCAACTGTTAAATTACAAATTTTCTTCCTACAGCCTTACATATTAACAATTCCCCCACCCTACACCGATCCTGTCGGCAGTGATGCAATAATATCGTACATGTCTAGTGTGCACTAATAGTGTATTCCGCAAAATTCAAAACCCCCATGGTTAGAAATGTTCCGAAGCCTATTCAACTATCCCGTGGTGTATTATGTAAGGTTTGAGTTCTTTTACTCAGACTGGCGACTTGGCGTCATGCCCCCTTATACATCAATAAAACAGAATAAAATAAAATAAAATAAAATGAACTTACACTTATACTTTAAAAAAAGAAACACGTACATCGATATTTAGAGCTACGCGTTTATTCGCGAAGTCTAATCAGTAAGCGCTAGTAAGAAGCTTTGATAACGTGAATTCTTTTTTCTGCCTAGTTTTTGTCGGTTTTTCGTGTTGTGAAATAGCAAACTCTCATTCCTAAGCTCAGAGTTGAAATTGAACGATGAACTGCTTAGTGTGTTTGTTGTAAGTATTATGCCTTGTTCAGACTACAGAGTTGTAACATGATACAAGATTATCTTGATGAAATTTTTGTTGTGGATACTTTTTCTAACACCCTTGTGTTATGTTACAACTCCGTAATCTGAACAAGGCATGAAACACAAACTTTATTTTCATCGATTTTTACCTACTAACAACTTATATTTTCTTCAGATTCCTTTTGTTCACAATTCCTTTGCTTTGCCAAGCCAGAAGATCATCAATACTCTATAGCATACATGTATGGCCAGATAATTCAACTGACTTTTCCCGGTTCACAACCGATCATTGGTTGGAATTCTATCGCATTCGAACAATGCACCTCTCAGCGGAGAACTTGACCCACTTCACCAAATTGGAAGGATTAGCTTTCCTTTCCGGAAAAATTGACAAAGCCTACGTGAAACCAAGTCTGAAAGAATTCACCTTAGTTGCTACTGGGACAAGGGAGATTTTGATTAGCGCTGCTGAAGACTATCAGATGGTAGACTTGGAAATATCCGGTTGCAAACTGAAGGCTCTTCCCCGTAATATCGGTCAACTTAGCAGATTACAATCACTCGATTTGTCGAGGAATCAAATCGAATTCATAGAAATGGATACTCTGAATGGCCTTAAGAAGCTCGAATTGCTCATTCTCAGCTGGAATCAAATCCGAACCATTACAACGAACTATGTAATAAACCTAGCAAAACTTACAAACCTCGACTTCAGTTACAACAGTCTATCAGATTTGAATATCTGCAATTGGAATCTCCCTGTTCTACAGAAGTTCAACCTAGTTAGAAACAACCTCTCGTACGTGGTGGACATTCTTCAAAGGATTCCTAGTGTTGATTCCATCATGCTCACGAAAAACCCACTACATTGTGGTTGGCTGAAAATGATTACCGAAGAAATCGATAATGCCGAAAAAAGTATAAGCTTTTTTGGTACGTGTAAAAGAACGACCAAGGATTTGAAATATATTGTTGGATGCTCCGCCAAGCAGGTAAGTGTTTGAAGAATGATTCCTCAATTTTCTGCTATCTTGACCGAACTTTTTAGCTTCCCTTCCAATGTGGTCTACGGCAGAGGAGAAACATTGAATTGATTGCCCATGGCCAAGATGCTACGCCAGGGGATTGGCCGTGGCATGTGGCTGTCTATCACCGGATTGTGGAAGAATCGCAGTATGCATGCGGAGGAACGCTGATTAGTAGTATCTTTGTCCTCACGGCGTCTCATTGTGTGATTAGTTCGAGCTCAAGAAAAAAGCTTTCAACCAAACAAATACTTGTCAAATTGGGTGTTTTCGATTTGAACCAGGTGGATCCGGAATCGCAAGAACGTTCGGTACGGGAGATCTTCATGTTCGAAAATTTCACACGACAGGTGAATGATATCGCATTGCTTCGGCTAGCTGAGCCAGCTGAGCTCAACTCCTGTGTGCATCCGGTGTGCATCGATTGGCATGGTGACTTCGTGGGTGAATTCGGCACTGCGGTAGGCTGGGGCTTGAGGAGCGATGACAGTATTTCCAGCATTCTGCAAAGTGCCGCCATGCCAGTTATTTCCACGCTTCCCTGTTTGATAAGTAGTCGTAGTTTCTTCGGGACGACATTGAACTATGGTGTTTTCTGTGCCGGCTATAGTAATGGGACGAGCGTCTGCAATGGTGACAGTGGGGGCGGGTTGTTTTTCCAACGCAACAATATCTGGTTCATAGGTGGAATCATTTCGTTTGCTGAATTCCGTGCGGGAAGTATCGGGTTGTGCAAAATTGATGGGTATGGAGGATTTGTCAATGTTTCGTACTATGGGTCTTGGATTCGAAGTATCGTTCGTTTGTAGGTGTTTTTTTTAAAATAAAACAGTTTCGAAATTTTGTTTATGTTTACACAGAATAACATCAATCGGGAAAGGCATCAGTTCAGTGAACTTTATTGAAAAGACCTGTTTATACCATTTCTTATTAAAACATTTTTTATAAGTGGACGTCTATACATTAAAGCACGATTTCAAGGGTGGATGGATTCCAATACTGTCTAGAAACTTACATCAATTTATGTAACATCAATGTAACCAAAATCATAAGTAATGAAGGAAAAATAGGGGGAGGGGGAGTGTGTGTTTTAATCTAGCCATGTTATATGTTTCCTAAAGCACTGCACACTTGAGCTCACTCAAATTGAAACTACTTATCAGCCATTCCATGGAAAAAGAATATACTAGTCGTACCTCTCAGAATTAGATAATATTTGGTAGGTGTTCGCACTAGAACAATGACATCGTTACGACATCTATATTTGAATGTTTGTAGCAGGTCAGCACCAACCATTCCGGTTAACGAAATGTGGATCCCTTCGGGAACATGCAATTTTATTCTTCTGGCAATCAAGTTAAGATGGATGAACCTTTATAGTGGCCAAAAGAAGGGAGTATTGGATGTAAACACGACAACATCATCATCATCATCGTCATCGATTGAACCAGTCAGTGAGAAAATAATAATAATGGTTCAGTGAGGAAAATAATAATAATAGTTAGTAAATGTATGAATTAAAAATTGAATTAGAACAGAAGTTGAATTAAATTACTTGAATATATCAAGTCAGTTTATTGTTAGTTAGTAATAACCAGTGCTTATTGACTTAGTGCCATAGTGCTTGAGTCCCCGTTGTGCTACAGTGATGACAAGAATACTCGAGCACAGAATTACGTTTTATATGAGTGAATCGAACATTGGTCCTTTGAATATACCCATTAAAACAATAATTTGATGATTTTCTGGCCAATTCTCGCCTACACAATCATAAGGTCGAAAAGAAAAAACGCATGTTTTAGTTAAAATTACTCGAAACATTTGAATTCTAAGCTGTATTAGAAAACTTTGTTGAGCTAAAATGTGCGCTATAACGTTTTCTATATTCTGTTTCAAGATCACTTTTTCTCAAAATGAGAAACAAAAAGTTATAATAAAAAAAAATCGTTTTATAGAGACACCCTGATTTAAAGCAGAAAAATAGCTCTATCATGGTCAAATGAAGAGGTAGAAAAATGGTGTCTTGAACAAAGCTGCTTGAAATTATATCCCCTAAAAACTTGCTTTTTACATCACCCTTCTAAGGTCTGTATCCGCAATAATCCGGATGCCTCAAAACATGAATAAAACATAAATTTCGCATTATATTTCCGTCGTAGTTGTTTATTTCAAAGTCATGGGATGTGTTTTAACAATTCGTGAAGACAAAACATAGTTATTTGGTATTTGCATAAAATTTTCGAACTTTGCGCTTAACTCCGTCCATTAGGTTTTGTACACTCTTCAGAAATCGTAGAAGCCGTCTTTGTCCAAATTTGCTGGAAGTGTTTGATGTCTTTGATACCTTGCTTTTTTTCCAGAAAGGTTCCACTTCATCAGAGCCCAATATCTCTCGATTGGTCGTAGCTCTGGGCAATTTGGCGGGTTTGAGGTTTTTGGTACAATGTTCACTTGATTTGCTTGGTACCACTCCATCACAGTTTTAGCATAGTGGCATGATGCCAAATCGGGCCAGAACAATGGTTTTTCTTTGTGACTTTTGATGAAGGGTAGCAATCGCTTCTGCAGACACTCTTTCTGATAGATCTCCTTGTTGATTGTGCCTGTAGTGACGAAAGATTTACTCTTTTTGCCACACGTGAAAATTGCTTGCAACACATGGTATTTTTTGGGAAATTTCGATGCCTTCTTCGTTCTGAAATGCTCAGCTGTAGCATTTCTGGCCATAGCAAAATAAAAAGCCAGCCCTGGATGCTGCTTGAAATCCTCCAGGACATAAGTTTAGTCGTCCATATCAACGCATGAAAACTTCGTCAAATATTCGCAGTACAAACGTCGATCCCGTGATTTTGCTGCCAAGTTCTGTTTGTCGTTGCGATTTGGAACTGTTTTTACTTTATACGACTTAAGTCCCAAACGTTGTTTTGATTTTTGGACAAAACCAGGCGACATCCCTATTTTACGAGCCACCGTTCGAATGGAGAGATTTGCGTTTTTCGTTAATATCCTTTTCACCTTTCGGTCCATAACAGGATCAGCGCGTCCAATGTTTTTGTCACTTCTCGGTTTCCTCTCCACCATCAAACGTTCCGAAAATGATTTGAGCACTTCGTGAACAGTGGATTTAGGCAAATCCAATGTTTTTGCAAAGTCCCGTATTGACAAGTCAGGATTTGCCGTACGCCCGTACACAATTCGCTCGCGCACTTGTTTTTCTTTCGTCGCCATCTTGAATACTAAACATGACATGTAAACATCAATCATAGTCTTTTTTATCATAGACTCTCAGCTATACCACAGTGAAATTTTTCATTCCTACGTGCAATATTTCAAAAGTTACAATGATTTGAAGGTGTCCGGATTAATGTGAATACAGACCTTATTTTTTTTTTTTCTTTAGTAAGAAAGCCCCCTTACGTGCAAGTCAGGAAAGAAGGAAATAATAACAACAAAAGGAACAACTGGTTAATTTGTAAAGTTTTAAAAAAAACCAGAATCCGGAATGATTAGACGAGGGTGTTTCAATTCCTGCGCCACTGTGCCCTAGAAAAAAAGCAATTGTAATCCCGCCGCTGTTTTTGTTTTTATTTGAAAATTTTTGCCTTTTTTTTTGGAAATATTTTTTTTTTAACCCCTTCTTTTTTCCCGTGTGATCTGCGCAGTCTTTTGCTTTCCAGACCGCTAGCGCCATTCATCATGTCAACGAAACGTCGCATCAAGGGGTTGACAACCAAACTAAAGACCTTAATCGTCTCATTCAACTTGGTAAAGACGTTCATCAACGGTTACCGAGAAGAGAGAGATACTTACGAGATACCTTTATGCCTTGAAAACCTCGACAAGATGTGGTTCGAATTTTAGGTAGCTCAGTCAGAACTTGAATCCATCGATGAAACTTCGATCGACGAGCAGCATAAAGAACGGACCGAGTTCGAGACTGCTTACTATCTGTTTTCTTCTAAATATAAAACACCGCCGACTCCTGGCATGAATTTGACTTCTTCTTTGAGCTCTCAAGTCCTTGATTCATCTTCGCATGTACACATAGGTTACACCCGACATTAAACTCCCCGTGTTCAGTGGAAATATCGATACCTGGCTGAAATTTCAAGATCTCTACGTCTCACTGGTTCATTCTAGCGTCGAGTCTTCCAACATCCTAAAATGTCATTACCTTCGTTCCTCTATGATTGGTGAAGCTCTCAAGCTAGTTCAAACAATCACCATCAGTGACAACAATTATCCCGTGGCCTGGAATCTGTTAGTTGAGAACATTGAAACGTGAATCTGCGACCGATCTGCTTCAGCTAGTGGAGAGCTTCGAGGCTAAGGCTGAAGGTATTAAAGCAACTCAGAGAAAGGGCTGAATTCTGGGACACTATTTTTATTCGCATACTCAGCGTTCGCCTGGATTGCACAATTAGGAGGGACTGGGAAGTATTCTCGTCAACGAAATCAGACGTATCCTTCAAGGATATGGCCGCCTTCGTACAGCGGAGAGTGAATGTCCTGCAAACAATCCAGAGTAAAGCTGTCGACACTCCAGCGTCTACTCAACAGTAAAAAAAGTCCGGCCAGCGTACGGTTTCAATCCGGTCGGAAATGTGTCTTCTGTTCAGAACATAACCCACTTTAGATGTGCCAATCTTTCTCAAAACATGATGAGGAAGGGAAGGAAAGGGAAGTTCGTCGAAATCAACTAAAGAGTGTTCCGATCCAAATTTGGTCAAACAGTAATGTGTGTGAGTCGATCAAAGTGTTTGTTAATAAGTCAAGTTCTTTTTCTTTTTCAAGTTCAGTTAATACAGAATACATGAGAAATATTCATCTAAGCTTCCTTTTTACCGAATGCGAATTGCCGGATCTTTCGTTCAACACCTGCCATACGATTTTGTACAGTCTCCTTTATTCGCCGCAGAACGCCAGTTTGCCTTGAACTGTTTCTCGCTCACACAAGAGTCTTCTTATGGTTCCGCTTGACGATGGCTCAATATTGTTTGATTGGGCGGAGCTCTGGCGTGTTGGGAGGGTTCTTGTCCTGGACCTTCAACGTGTGCCTACCACTCATGGCCTTTTTTCCGTAATGGCTACGGAACAATTGTGTCGCTTCAGGAAAGGCAGTAGACGTGTTTGTAGGCACTCGCTCATATAAATTTCCTGGTTGACGGTTCCGGTCGCAATGTAAACGTTCCTCTTCAAAACACAGGTACAGATGGCCTGCCACACCAGATATTTCTTTGCGAACTTTGACAGTTTAATGTGCTTGAAAATATCTGCCACCTTTCCCCGCCCGGTTGCCGTATGAAATTCCTGTCCAGGAAGCTGTTTAAAGACTGCTTTGACGTAAGTTTCATCGTCCCGTACCACGCAATCAAACTTCGCCAGCATCGCCGTATACAACTTTCGCGATCGTGCTTTGGCCGACGTGTTTTGTTTATCGTCGGGATTTGGAGTCACCACTTTCTTGTAAGTCGACAGGCCAGCTCGGTTTTTTAGCTCTATCCACGGTTGAAGGTGCCACTCCCGGCTTCTTTGCGACATCTCGGACGGAGAGGTTGGGGTTTCGCTCGAAGCAGCGGGCAACTCTCTTTGTCGTCGCTGTGGCCTCCGGTTTTCCCCCGATCCAGCTTTCCTGGCTGTCGATAAACGTTCGTCGAACACTTTTAATACGTTGGTAACAGTTGATTTAGCCACATTCAACAATTTCGTAGTTAGGATTTTCGCCATGCACGTGCAAAATTTCGATACGTTGCTTCTCTTCCTTCGAAGACATTTTGATAACTGAAGTGCTAATCTCAAAATCAAAATAGAGGCATGATGCTACACGCACACATATTCAAAATGAGGGGTGTGTTAATGCACGATGAAAGTAAATGCGTCAAGTTTAAGTCGATCAGATTTTGATCGAAACACCCTTTATGCCGTAAATGTCTGCGTACAGGGCATCAAGCACGAGACTGTTCGTCATCTATTTCCTGCCGAAAGTGTCGAGGACGCCACCATACCCAGCTCTGCTCCGGGTCTAACTCAGTGATTGCGAACTCAAAGGCAACAAATCAATCAGCATTCACACCTGCTGAAGGGCCAAAAGCATCTGCATCAGCTACCGTCACCGGACAAGCATGGAAAGGTAGGCTTTTAGCTACAGCCATCGTGAATCTGGTGGCCAATAACGGCACTGAACACACTGCAGGAGCGCTTCTCGATTTCGACAGCGAATGTTGCTTTATTACTGAATCACTTTTGCAATCAATCAAGGCCAAGCGTTCGAAAATTGCCATTTCGATCTGTGGCATTGGACAATTATCAACATATGCATGGTATATGATTGTCGCTTCGATTCGATCCAGAGTTTGTGATTTCTCCACCGCATCTGAGTTCTTAGTACTACCTAAAGTTACCATCGACTTACCCTCTGCTTCCTTCAACACTACTTCTTGGAACATTCCTCCCGGCATACAATTAGCTGACCCATTATTCCACGAATTGAATCCAGTAGACATGATTATTGGCGCAGAAATTTTCTTCGACTTGGATAGTGTCAGACAAGACATCATGTGGCACACCGAGATCTACAATCATCGCCAACGTGGCAACCCTCACTGATTTGCATAAAATCATCGAAAAGTTTTGGACAATCGAAGAAGACGCAAACGCTATAAATCATTCTGTCGAAAAAGCTGCATGCGAAAAACACTTTCAGCGCACTGTGAAACGCAACTCGTAGGGAAGCTACATTGTTTGCATACCCATAAGGGAAAGGATCATCGCACAACTTAATGAAAAAATCTCCATTGCTGTCCGCCGTTTCAAAAATGCTAGAAGGTCCCATGAGTCTTAACTCAGGCATGGCTGAACAATACTGCCAATTCATGGACGAATACCTTGCCTTGGGTCACATGAAGCAAGTCATCACCGTCTCCATGCTATCATATGCCTCACCAAGCTATTGTTCGAGAAGATAGTACGACTACAAAATTGCGAGTAGTCTACGACGCATCATGTAGAGGCGTTGATGGTAGACACAACTGTCCAGCAAGATTTCCGATCGATCATCAGCGGATTATTTGGAGATCATCACCGGAGCAACCATTGAGTACCTACAAGATTCTAACAGTAACTTATGGTACCGCAAGCGCACCATTTCTCGCTTCTCGTGTCCTTTTGCAACTAGCAGATGACAAACTATTTGACGACTTAATTCCAAAGGCAGCAGAAATCCTACGGAAAGATTTTTATGTAGACGACCTATTGTCGGGGACAAACAGCATCGAAGATGCAACGGTGCTCTGTCAGCAGCTAGAAGGACTTCTAGCTAAGGGAGGCTTCCAACTTCGTAAGCTGGCATCTAACGAAGAAGACGTTTTGAATCACATCCCTCCTGAAAATTCGAGCACAGAATTACGTTTTATCTGAGTGAATCGAACAGTAGGTTTGACCCGTGTGATAGCTGATAGAAGGTAGAGCTTTCAGGCCGTTTGTATGAATTCGAGTACCTTACCTTACCTTACCTTACCAATCAGACTAAGGCCGGCGTGGCCTCTGCTGTACACAGAAGTTGTTTTTCATAGTAATCGGTCCATGGCTGTACCTCGCCAGCCTCGCTGTCTGCGGAGGGTCCGCAGGTCGCCTTCTACTTGATCGATGCACCTTGCTCGCCTCTTCTTCTTGTACCTGTCGGTTCGTTTTCGAGAACCATTTTCACAGGGCTGTCGTCCGACATTCTTACGACATGCCCAGCCTATCGTAGTTTTTGGTTTTTAAATGAGCAAGCGCAGGCCATAATTTGCGAGCCAGACGCGTAATCGCGAGAAAATGGACGAGATAGAAAAAATCTTCGTAACAGGAAATCGAAAAACACAACCGTACATGCCGCTCAATCGAACTTGAAAATCCCAATGAAATCATTTTGGTTCGAATCGTGTGCTTTATACTGGCGTTGCTAGCATTGCCTACAGAGAAGAGAGGCACGAGAATGCAGTACGAAGCAAATTTCATAAGAGAGGACGGGCTTCAGTTATAAAACCAGACAGCAGAACAAAGCAAAATAAATTTGCAACAGAGAGGGGAGACTATGGCTGTATTAAACATGGAATGAGACCTAATGAAATAAAAAGAAGAAGACAATTTGAACGTTTTTTGAGAACCCGGAAAGGGAAAACCATATTTTCAACCGGTTCATATGCAGATTTGTATGGGAGCAAAAGTAGGTAATTTTTAAGTAAAAAGTTGAATCACTTATACTAATACCACTTAATTGAAAATTTAATCAAAAACATTTGTAATGTCAATCAAATGATCAAACGGTGTATAAATGAGGCCATTTTGTTCAGTCAAACAAGAGTTATTAGCGTTCAAAAACCTTTCACTTTTGCGTAACGCTCTCATTTTTCAAAATTTTGAAATGACACCCGGTATAGAAAAGAGAAACGTAGTACTACGTTAAAATACAAAAAACTAACCTTGAACAAAAGTATTGTGCGAAAAACATCGGGTTGAATTACATACGTTAAAAGTCTAGAAGGCACCAACTCGTATTGACCAGCAGAATATGGCTGCAAAATCTCGGGCACGCTAGCTTTACACGCAAATGCTGACGAAAAAGCACTGTTGCGTAGCTATGATATTATTGAAATATATACATGCATAGGACGAAGCAAAATCTCTTTGCGGCAAAAGGACACGAAGCTACTAAAAGAAAAATTGGATGTTCCGGTAACGACCAGACATATCGCGCGTATTTTGAACGAATATCCGAAAATGAAATGGACGAAACTTCAAAGTAAGCCGAAACTCACATGTTCCCATAAGCAGAACCGGCTTAAATTCCAGAGGAAATACATGGAATGGAAACCCGAATGGTGAAATGTGATCTTTTCGGATGAAAAAAAGTTTAATCTGGACGGACCGCTGATTGTTACAGCTGGTATTGGCATAACTTAAAGCAAAAAGGCATCGTTAGATCGACAATTTAACAGTGTTTCCAGCCTAAAGGCAGCGATTCAGGAGTTTTGGGCCAAAATTGACATGGCAACACTACAAAAGCAATCTGATTTGAAGCCAAATCAGATTTTTTAGGTTATCCGAAACGGAGGAGGCCATACCAAATAATAACTATGGATGAATTTCGAAATTTGTCACTCAGAATTACCATTTTTTATAATTTATAAGGTGCGACTAAACGAATGTTTAGCCTATATTCTTAGTTTTTTCGATTTTCTGAACTAAAAATAAATGTTTGATTATGTTGAACATTGTATTAGATGAAAAAAATGGATTGTTTCCAAAACCAAAAAATATGAACAATGAATAAGTTTATTTTTGAGCATGAGCATGAGCATGATTGACCGCCCGAGGTTGCTACTCCGTTGTTGCCAGATCAGCTATTATTACACAGAGAACCAACAGATCATGCTTGGGAATAACATACATCTTCAATGTGTAAAAATCCCAATCTAAGGCAATACCGGCGCCGGCCTCATCCGAATGCAGGTCAAGTAGAGAATGGGTAGGAATATGTTGACGTGATACTCGCTTTATTAGAAGCCGAGAACACCTCTGCACTTCCACGAGAAATCACTGGGATTTTGGATAGCAGGATTGGGTGGCAGCAGGGTTCGTTTTGGTAAACAATAAGCTGTCAACTGTAATTCGTACCGATTTCAGATTTGAACCGATTTAAACCAACAGTAAGGATGCTATTGGGACCACTCACAAAGTGTGATTGTGGTTTTTCATTGGGAAACTAGGAGATGTTTTATAATGCTGGATGCGGCGACAAGTGTATTGTGTAGTGGGGTTAGCATAAACTGAAGCGTGGGGTGATTTCGCTTTGCACTCACTCACCATGCATTTCTTGTTTCCTTTATAGACTATGATTTCACCCGAGTAAAGCTATGTCCATTTTTAATCCGGAATAATAAAATCATCTGTATCTCGGTAACGGATTGACGCACAAATAAGTTTATTATATCAAAACAAAGGAAATATTTTTTTTCTTAGTGTTTAAAGCTTATTGCTTGCTTTCAACTGAGTGTTCTAACTGCATTTCCTAATTGAGAGCTTTCGATGCAAGTTACCATTTTTGCATTAGTATGATTGTGTGGCAAGTATAATCATACCCTATGCCCAGGGAGTCGAGAAATTTTCCTTAACGAAAACTTCCTAGACCAGACCGGGAATCGAACCCAATCACCTCCAGCATGGTGTTGCTTTGTAGCCGCGCCTTTACCGACTGAGCTAAGGGAGGACAAAGGAAATGTAATTTATGGAAAAAATATCAATACAAACCATTTCTCTTCGTTTCTAAAGGGTGTCCACGATGAAATTGCCACACTATGAAATTGCTCTAACTTTTTAACCGTTGGGTAGAATTTAATGAAAATTTGGGTGGATTTAGTTCATAGTGCATTATTTACATTCTGCAAGTTTTAAAGTCCTGTGATCAAAACTCGCGGAAATGGAGTCGAAAGAACAGCTCGTGCGTGATAAAATCTTGCACATTCATCACGAGAACAAGGATCTCTCGCATCGTTCCATCGCTAAAACGTTGGGAATCACAAATTCCACGGTGTCGCGAGTGATTAAGCGGCTCGAGGAACGGTTGACCACCGATCGGAAGCCCAGAAGTGAAGGAAAAAGTATTCCGTACAACACCAAAAATCACAACCGCGTAGTTGGGGCCTTCAACCGAAATCCGAACGCCTCCGTTCGGGATGTGGCTAAGAAGCTGCACCTAAGCCGAAGTTTTGTCCAGAAGGCCAAAACTAAGGCTGGGCTTCGAACGTTCAAGGTACACAAGGCCCCTAATCGCGACGAGAAGCAGAACAAGTCCGCCAAAACCCGTGCCAGGAAGTTGTACCTCAACATGCTGACGAAAGTTGAATGCTGCATCATGGACGACGAAACATATGTGAAGGCCGACTTCAAACAGATCCCCGGCAACCTGTTTTTCACGGCCAAGGATAAGCTCAGCGTTCCGGAGCATGTCCGCACTCAGAAGATGTCCAAATTTGCGAAGAAATTCCTGGTTTGGCAAGCCATCTGCACGTGCGGGAAGCGGAGTGCACCTTTCGTGACCCAGGACACGATGAACGGACAGGTGTACATAAAAGAGTGCCTCCAGAAGCGGCTGCTTCCTCTCCTGAAGGCCCACAACGTCCCAACAATCTTCTGGCCGGATTTGGCCTCATGCCACTACTCCAAGGACGTGCTGAAGTGGTATGCGGACAATAAGGTCAATTTCGTGCCGAAAATGTTCAACCCTCCCAACACTCCGGAGCTCCGCCCCATCGAGAAGTACTGGGCGATTATGAAGCAGCACCTTCTTAAACGACCTAAGGTAGTGAAGACAGTCGAGGAACTGAAGAAAGTATGGGTTTACATGCAAAAAACGGTTGATTCACAGGTTGTGCAGAATCTTATGGCCGGGGTTAAGGCCAAGGTGTGGGCATTTGCGTATGGACTGTAAATAAAATACGAATAAAATGGTAAAATGAAGTTTAATTGTTATTTCTCAACCCCTGAAAATTTGATGGCAATCGGATGAAAACTCGAATTTTGCGAATCAATTTTGTGTGTGGCAATTTCATCGTGGACACCCTTTAATGGAAATTCGCACTTTCTTCTTTATTCTTCCCATCAAACGCACTCAGGCGGTGTAGTCAACTTCCTTGGCACATTTGTTCCACATTTTAGTCATCTGAGTTACGTCCCGAGCCGTTTTTTCACTTTTCTTAAGCTTCCGCTTCATTATTGCCCAAAATCTCTCGATGGGCTGGAGCTGCCGGCAGTTGGGTGGATTTGTGTTTTTATCGATGAAATCTACGTTAATATCGCGGAACCACTGGATGACTTCCCGGATGTAGTGGCAACTTGCCAAATCTGGCCAAAACTTCACGGGAGCTTTATGGGCTTTAATGAAAGGTAGTACGCGGTTTTTGAGGCGTTCTTCCTTGTACAGCTTCGAGTCCATCGTCTTATTTGTCACGAACACTTTGGTCTTTGCTCCGCAGCTGCATATTCCTTGCCAAATCATCAGTTTTTTTTTTGCAAAATTGTCCATAAAAGCAAACTTAAACCTCGCAGGAACATCTCCTCGTGCCGTCGCCATGAAAAATGTTTGGCCCGGAAGCTGTCCGAAATCCATTTTGACGTAGATTTCATCGTCGATGAGCAGGCATCCTTGGTACTTCGTCAAAACCTGCTGGTACAATTTCCGAGCTCGAGTTTTGGTGACAAAACTTTGCTTCAACGTTCTGTTTAGTTGCTTGCTGGTTCGATAAGAACGATTTCCTGCTCGCAAACGAATTTTTCGAACGGCACTGCGAGCAGCAGCGTATTTTTGTGCGATTTCATTATCTGAAAGTCCATGGTTTGCTCTGACGGTTCTCAACACCTTCTGGTTCAGCTTGCGGTCATATGTTCCACTACGACGCTTACCTTGAGGCACTCGATCCACGCTCTTTTGCTCCCTAAAACGTTTGAGCACATCATACACGGTTGATTTGGCGATTTTTGACGTTTTTGCGATTTTTATTGCGGACCACGTTGGATTATCAATCTCTCCTCTCGGCTTCCATCTGGAATAACTTTTGACTCACTGCACGAAACACCGTAATTTATACCACAGAAAGTGGGTGCTTAGGTTAACAAACTGCTGTAAAAGAATTCTTGCAGCGGTCACGTTCCGTACCGCTGCAACACAATAAGTGATTCCGGATTTTAACTGGACAGAACTTTA
>JAHHFK020005117.1:0-64524 GCA_024533555.2 Aedes koreicus | reverse complement strand
GACTCCTTGTTTTAGTATTTTTAAATGAAAGAGCATTCAATTTTACATAACATGCATCAAAAAATTGGAGATGTTCTGCGTGTCGTTTTGGAGATACAATTTTTTAAATAATAAATCATTACTCTTCATTTTATACATCACCCGCCTGTAGAAACGATGAAGATGCATGGTAGATTACCATGCGTCTCCATCCAATCAAACCTATGACTAATGAAATCTATGAGTAGATCACAGAATGTCAAGTAAATATTATATAATAAATAATATTTACTTGACATAATTATATAATATTATAGCAACTAAGACTAATGAGACTTTAGGTAGATATTGACAATTTGATTACCTAACATTCTTTTCGTTACACAGAGGGGCATTGGTATTATTATTTAAAAGAAGAACCGTTGATACGTATTGACTACCTACTGTAGATGTAGAATGTTTATCGACCTGTGAGATTGAATTGAATTGTTTCTCGGCTGTAGCGATCAGGTCTACTCGCTGACGGGAGGGAGTAGAGTGGAATTTCTAAAGCGGAGAAGCAGCAGATGGAAAAGGAAATGGAAAGAAAATTAAAAAATCGTTACACACGTGTGAAGCAAATTTCAGGGACTCAGTCATTCCATAGTTTTAAGCCTCAAAACGAAGAGTATATTATTGTGAAACAAAATTCATTTTCAACGGAAGAAAAATGTATAAAATTGTTATGAAAAAACTTAATAAATAAAAATAAATGTATAAAAGTGTTTTTCTTATTTTTTAACATGTTCATCATGTCGCGCGGCTTTAAAGTGTTTTTTTCTTGGAACTTACACTAAGCAAAAATATTTGAAATTTTAAAGCCTTATTTATTTGAAAAGGTAATCGTCAAAAAATAGCAATTGGTCTGTGTGGTTAACGGAAAGCCTTAAAGACTGATTCGAATGTTATACTAAGTTTGTAAGTAACTCATAGATTTCATTAGTCATAGGTTTGATTGGATGGAGACGCATGGTAATCTACCATGCATCTTCATCGTTTCTACAGGCGGGTGATGTATAAAATGAAGAGTAATGATTTATTATTTAAAAAATTGTATCTCCAAAACGACACGCAGAACATCTCCAATTTTTTGATATGTTATGTAAAATTGAATGCTCTTTCATTTAAAAATACTAAAACAAGGAGTCGTTGAGGCCCCTCGCAGTCAAATTCAAGAAAAACTATTTGTTTTGTATTTTTTTCATACAAAAATTGATATATTCAAAGGTTTCGTATTTTTGCTTGGAAATTCAAAAAAATACCAATACAATGGCCAAAAATGACTAAAATCGGTTAAACGGTTTAGGAGTTATAAATTTTTGAAAATTGAAGATTTTGAAAAATCACGATTTTTTGGACCAGTCTAACGCAGAAAGGTCCAGTCTAATAACGAAATAAAAAAATACGGGTCTAATATTTTTCGATGTTGAACAATCCTACCGAATATTATAAAATTCTGAGAGATTGTATAACTTTTTTTCATGGAATTGCTGTATATATATATATATATATATATATATATATATATATATATATATATATATATATATATATATATATATATATATATATATATATATATATATATATATATATATATATATATATATATATATATATATATATATATATATATATATATATATATATATATATATATATTGAAAATCTACCAAAATCAATTCGTGCATTCATTCGATTCACTCTGTTGTGAGTGTAATGATATTTTCAGTCTCGAAAATGATCTTTTAACCTGCAATAATTTTTATAAGCAAAAAAATCAGATTGCAGGACGTATCTCCGGTATACATTTAAAACTACCACAGTGCGCATATCCAGCATGATAAAATATGCCGACAAGTTGACAAATTAGTTGAAAATGACATCATTGAACCATCGGTATCAAACTATTATTCTCCAATTCTTCTTGTTCCCAAAAAATCTAATACTACTGACCCAAAGTGGAGATAAGTAGTAGATGACCGTCAATAAAATTAAAAAAAAATGTTAGCTGATAAATTTCCCCTGCCAAGAATTGAATTGATATTCTCGATCAACTCGGCAAAACCAAATATTTTTTCACCTGACATGTTCCAGGTACGGTGATATTTCTAAAATCAAATAGGAGACTATCACTGCTTGAAGGTTAAAACGATTGTGTTTAGCTTTATTCATCAATAATTATTCTACAGTTTTTCCTACTGGAGGTACTTGGAGTCTTACATAGCCATTATGTAAACGATCACCAATCGTGATCGTTATTGGTAGGAGAGAGCATGATAAGAGAGTGAGAGAATGTGGAGAAGGCGAGTAACGACTTATGCACCTGACGACAACGCGACAGACGTTCCTTTGCAATGAACGAACGCCTGACAACGGATGTGCATTTGCATAAGCGCAATATGATCAGGAGTTCTAGAAGTCATCGAACCACTTTGTGCACGCATTGCATTTGTTACAAAAGTAGTTCGATTGCTTGGGAATAATATGTTTCTCACGATGCGGTGCTACTGGTATGATTTTTTGAGTTGGTTACTGGGATTTATTGACATGTGAGATGCACACGTCACACACCAGATTGAAATTGAGAAATGCTCTAAAGAATTAACTGCTTTTTCTCTTCAAAAGCGAGGACATTTCCAATTTAAGAGATTGCTATTCGGACCAAACATTAGTCCAAATAGCTTTCAAAGAATGATGGCTATTGCACTAAGTGGCTTGAGCCCCGAGTGTGCATATTTGTATATTGACGACGTGAAAAAAAAAATTACATTCGAATGGACTGACGAGTGTCAGTCAGCTTCGAAAATTTAAATCTATGTTGCATTCACCTAGGATATTAAAATATCCAGATTTCGATAAACCATTTATCATTACGACAGATGCATCAGATTACGTATGCGGTGCTGAATTATCACTATTATCACAAACAAGAAAACAATGATCTACCTGTTTCTTTCGCTAGTCGCGCGTTTACAAAAAGGCGAAGCAACATCATTCAGAAAGAATTTACAGCTATCCACCGAGTGATAATGCACTATCGACCATTTTTGTTAGGTAATCATTTTATTTTACGTATCGATCATCGACCGTTAGTCCATCTCTTCGGTATGAAAAACCCATCTACAAAGTGAGTCCGATTGAGAGTTGATCTCGAAGAATTTGACTTTAAAATTGAGTTTTTACCCGGGAAAAGTAACGTCGTTGCAGACACCATATCAAAAATTTAATTAGACTCTAATGAACTCCAGAAAATGAATATTCTGCAAGCGCAAACAAGGTCCATGGCAAGCAAACCTCGTTTAGCCGGTTGCGATAAAAATTTAAACAAAATGAAGCTTGATCAACTTCGAATATAAGAAGAAATAAATAATGCTCAAATTAAAAATTTACAGAAACATTCATATAACATTTTTACACAATCAAAATCTACCGATAGTAACCATAATTTCTATTGAATAAAAATTTCAAAAATGGCCTAACTCTAGCATTGGGTACAAACATTTGAAAAACCTATTTCATATTATAGATAATTATATTCAGCAAAACAATACAACGTAAACCGTTGCAATATCCAACAATTGGACCTTTTAGTTAAACATCTAGCGGAAATAGATACGCTGTGACCATGCAATGTGATCTCAGAAAATACGTTATGATTGTTCCCGTTCCCGACAAATCATCTACCACAATTTCCAAAGCAATAGTTAACCATTGTATCTTGATGTATGGTCCAATGGGTGTTATTTGCACGGACCAAGGGACTGAATACAAAGTAATTTTCGATAATGTATGTAATCTATTAAAATTAAATCATACTTTGCTCAACAGCATATCACCCCAGAAAATTGGATCATTAGAGAGAAATCATTGGTGTTTGAATAAAAACCTATGATTGTTCAGCCATAATCAGAGAACTGACTGGGATGATTGGCTTCCTTCCTAGAGTTATTGTTCTAATACAACCCCAAGTTCGTCTCACGCATTTTCCCCTTTTGAAATTATTTATGGCTTACCTGTACATAAATTCGATCATCGAGACCTAAACTCTATAGACCCAATTTATAATCATGATTCGTGTACATAACGAATTAAAAAATTAATTACAGTTAGTTCATAAATATGTCTATAAAAAAACGAAAGAAACGAAACTATAAAGAACAAAAAAAGCTCAAGTGGAAATTGAGCACAAAAATAACAAATCAAACTACAACTGTCCACAAAACAAGATTAACATAAAAACATCAGAAATTGAGAAAAAATATTGTAAACTAAAACTAAAAACGACCGTCCAGTCGAGTATTAGTACACGACACTGAAGAAGTCTGCACATTTTAGACGAAATACGCGTATCTGTCAAGATAAGCAATAAAGGTAGTTGGAATTAAATGGAAATTACTAATCATTCTTCTTATTTTCTAGTTAAACACGACCGCAATATTTAATTTACTATAATCAGTCTGAATGGCTGCACCATTCTTCGAAAGGAGAGAGGTGTAGCTACCTTCAAACCATCTGCCAAATTATCTCTCACATCATTCATAGGAACCATATTATTTTTCATTTACTGTCACCCAAGGCGTGACGTAAATTAAACATGACATCCCTACCTAAATCACAACTTAACTAAACATAACCCTGAGAAGAACCCGGTTAGCACCCAAAACCTTGTCCGTATATCTATTATAATTGCAACCACATGCTGCCAGACATGTTTTCAAAACATTGTCTGCGCGTCGTTTTCCTGCATTCCGCTTTGCTACATTTCGGTCTATCGTTCAGTTACCACCTAAGATTTTTCGAACAATATATTCATTCTGAAATCGTCATCCAAGGAAGTAAGTTAATCCGAAAGTACCATATGCCTCAATAGCTTATAAATGGTCCCAACAGCATCTTTACTGTTGGTTCAAATCGGTCTGAATCGTCTCTCAAGCGTTACTAAAAAACCATCACAGTGACCCCAACAGCATCATTATTGTTGGCTTAGATGGGTACTTATATTTTATTATCCCCTTTTTGCAACATCGTATAATCTTTAAAATTTAAAATAATTAAAAAAATACGGATGACTAATTTCACTTATTATTGTCTCATCTATCAAGATGACACCTACAAAAAAAAATCTTACTAACATTCCTTGTCTTCCCTTTATCGATCTACAAGGACGTGGCTGGTAATTGATCATCTAAATGAGAACACCAGATGTTACACATTGAGAATGAACACTACTCTCAAGTGACATTCTTATGGTTCTCTGTGCAACTTCAGCTGACTTTGATCAATCACGAAGTAGCAAACCACGGGTGGTCAATATGCTCTACAGCTTTCTTATTGTTGGTTTAAATCGGTCCACATCAAGCGTTTTCGAAAATTAAAATCCCAATGGAAAACTATTAGCACCCTTTGGAAATGGCCCCAGTAGCATTCTTAATGTGGGTTCAAGTCGGTTCAAAGCGACAATGTTTACTATTAATACAAATCGGTAAGAGTTGGAGATTACGTCAATAACGATAGACTGACGTTTATAAAATAAATCATGCTGCCAAACCAACCCCTTTCAATAAGATCTCAGTGATTTATCGTAGAAGTTCAAATGTGTGCTCGGCTTCCAATGAAGTATGTAAAATGTCGACATATTCCAAACCGAGCAGGGGAAAATAACCTTTGAATACCTAATTTTGGTCTTGATAACTGCCCGAGCAGAACCCCGAGCAGAAGCGAATAACTTGATAACTGGCCTTGGTATTTAAGAGCTCAGATTAAGAGGTAAAATACCTGAGGATAATACCATCAAATTGTTCCCACAATGTCATGCGAATACCAAATTGAGGTAAGACAATACCAAAATAATACCTCTAAGGTGACCAGATACTTACCCAGGTATCCGGAATATCAAGTTAAGTTATTCGAGAGATATTTTGCTTGCAATTCTTAGGTATTTTGCTTAGGTATTTTACCTCTTAATCTGAGCTCTTTAATACCAAGGCCAGTTATCAAGATCAAAATTAGGTATTCATATGCTCTTATGTGTATGTCCCGAACAAACTATTTATAAAACTATTTATGTGTAATAATTGCGGACTTTGAAAATAATATACTTATTTCATATTAGATCATATTTATATTAGTAGTGTGCAGCGGGCTTGGTACGAACAACTCGAAGACCTCAATCTTATCCAAAAGTTCAGAAGAGTTTTCGAATTCTCCAGATCTGCTACTCCACAACGAATTTCCTATTAAAAAAAACGGAAAACTTCGTTCACCAACATCACCGTGATCCACCCTGTACATTTTAATTTGCTTACCAGCAAACAACGCCGTAAATCAAATCCATCGTAAAATGTCGATAAAAAATCATCGGTTTATTGACGACGTTTAATGAACAGGCGCCTGCCAGCTCCACCTTCTCTTCTCAAGTGTAAAATTTCGTCAACACATCAGGTGCTAACTTGTGTGCTAAATCCGGAAAATAAGCTGCATTGCGTGTAATTTTCTCCACTCAATTTCCCACAGCAAAATGAAAAATAGCTGCAAATCCCAGAGACGACGTTTTCCGTCTTTTCAGGTGGGCGCAAATATGAAAAAACAAACGGCAAATAAATAACAATGAGGCAACGTTGTTTTTCAATTGCGACTCATAATCATAAAAATGGAATTCTCTTAAGCTTACTCTACCCGCGTTTTTTTTATGCGGCAGCGTCCAAGGTAAGGACACTCTTCGGGTTCAGCTTTTCATACCACTCGTTGTCCATCCGACTGACTGACTGACTGACTGGCTGGCTCGATCTTCCACTGGGCTAGGAGCGAAGAGAAGTGCACCCAGGAGATGTGGCATCAAAATTGTGAAAAATTAATTTAAATGAGTGCGAAAGCGCATGATGATCATTTTTATTACCGTCATTTTTTTTCTTCTTCTTTTCTGACGACTCCACTTTCCGTTAGACTTTTGGCATTGACTTGCTTCCTCTCGGAGGCGCGTTTTGGATCGTTGCAATTTTATTATGTATTAAGGTAATTATTACGTATTATTTCCACTTCTCCGGTATTATTGCAAGGCATTTGGCCAGAAGGAACGGCTCTCTTTAGTGGCGAATGATGTTCGGTTTTAGTGAGTGGGAAAAGCGTGATTCAAGCACGGATTGGAGCGTCTTCACAGGTATCAAATTTTAGGATGGCCAAATTTTCAAGGTTTTGCATTAAGCTTAGACATTCGATTGATTTCTCTTTGAAAATTCTACATTAATTTCATGTTTAAGCTAACGCTGACGACAAGGACCCTGTCGGAAGAAAGTTCAAGCTGGTTACTGATCAGAACACTAAGTTGGAGCGTGATACAGAAAAGGTGAATCGGGTGTAACACCACTGAACCGATTCCCGTCAATAATCGATTACATAGCCGCAATGCAACCAAATCTGTTTTTTTTTTTTGAATTTCCACTGTACAAAATATACATAAATTATGAATTTAAGAAATCAAATCATTTCGTTTAAATAAGGTTAAGTAGTAGCAAAATATGACGGCAACTGATCCGCTGCCGTGATAGTACTCCACTCTGCATGGAAAACTACAGTATTTGGCATAAACAGAAGCCCACCATTAGGTTGATCCAAGATTGTAATGCCTAGAAGCCCTGGGGCTCAAACTGATATGATAGATTAGGGCATAAGGCGTAAATTTCTTCATGGCTGCTTGCGGTTAATCGGAGGGCTACTCGAACATTTGTGCACCAATACCGAACAATGGGTATTCAAACTATAGATTTTGATAATTGGACAAGTAAACCGGAGGAATAATGGGTAATTCATAAAAAAAAAACCTGAATTAATCTACCGATGGTGAGACTGAACCCTTCTTACACTTCACCAGAATTACGAACTAAAATGTGGCCAATATTGTACTGGATACATATTTTCATCAGATATTCCAGGAAAATCCAGGAATATTCGATATATTCAGTTTATAAAATGAATTATTTGTCAATCCTGAACGTATTGTTCATCGATGTGATTAAAATATTGCCATAAATAGTCTTTAACGACCTGTTTATATAGGAGGGGAAATTGCATAAATATTGAAAATTCCATATTATCAGTCCATAGAATGAATTATAAGACAATCCTAAGCGTCAATTTCGATTATCGATATGGATTCAAGATGCTTAATAAGTACATGTTCGATGAAAACTGTGTAGTTATAGTAAATGGAGACTTTGTGTAGTTTTCGAATATACTCGTTGCAGTTCAAAACCGGACCACTCGAGCCAATCGATCCTGCTCTAATTCTATAGAGTCGCATAGTGTGGCTAGTCCGATGCATGTGCTATACAACGCACCAGATGCAGAATAAGACATCGATTGGGGTGAGTGGTCTTGTTCGGTTTTGAACTGCAACGAGTATATTTTTATCTCACAATTATGTGCTCTCAGGTATTGCTTTGGTCATATCTCCATGAAGGATTATTCAATCATAATGACCAGTTATTTGAGAATTTTATAGTTTTAATTTGGCATCAACAAAACTAAAATCGGTCCACAAATAGCTCAGTATGTAATCGGAGACTAAACTGTTTGATTACTATTATAATAAGCCGTCAAGTACTGTTTCGTTCATCTCTTCGTAATGAAATGTCCGAATGAACAAAATGGGAATGTTGTAGCTTTCATTTGCCATCAACAGAACTGAAATCGGTTCACAAATGGTTGAAAAACTGATGTGACATTATTTGTAACGCACACACACACACACACACACACACACACACACACACACACACACACACACACACACACACACACACACACACACACACAAACAAACGCGCGCGCGCGTGCACACACACACACACACACACACACATACACACATAAACACACACATACACACACACACATACACGCATACACACATACACACAGACATGTGCTCAGTTCGTCGAGCTGAGTCAAATGGTATAAGACACTCGGTCATCTGAGCCTCGAATAAAAAGTCGAGTTTTCAAGCGATCTTAATACCCTTCTTTTGGTGTAAGAAGGGTACAAAGGCAACTGTCATAAATCCATTTCAAGGCTAGACGAAGACTACTTATAAAAAATCTTGAAGTTCAAGCTGTCAAAAGGCAGGTTTCGGTGAAAATCCGTTTTTGTCCCCTCCTAAAAGGTTCTTCCAGGGCATCCAGGTTGTCTCATAATTTCCAATATGGCTAGAAGTAGACTAGTCTACAAAAATCATGAAGTTTGAGCCGTCAATAGGCATGTTTCGGTGAAAGTCCGAATTTGTCCCCTCCTAAATGATTCCCCCGGGGCATCCAGATTGTCCCGGAATAGCTTATATGATCATTGCTCCATTTTAAGGCTAGAATTAGACTACTTATAAAAAATCATGAAGTTTGAGCCGTCGAAAGGCATGTTTCGACGAAAACCTTTATTTGTCTCCTCCTAAATGGTTCCCCCGGGGCATCCGGATTCTCCCGGAATGGCCAATATGGCCATTGGTCCATTTTATGGCTAGAAGTATAATACTTATAAGAAATCATGAGGTTTGAGCCGTCGAAAGGCATGTTTCGGCGAACATTTGTATATGTCCTCTCCTAAACGGTTCCCCGGGGCATCCGGACTGTCCCGGAATGGCGAATATAAGAATTGGTCCATTTCAAGACTAGAAGTAGACTTTTCATGAAAAATCATGAAGTTTTAGCCGTCGAAAGCATGTTCCGATGAAAATTTGTGGCTGTCGCCGCCTCACGGTTCGTGGCATAACATGCCCTCTTCCGGCACAGAATCCCTGTGGCCAAAAGGGGCAAAATGGTAGTACTCACCAAAAACTGAAAATTGAGACTCTAATAAGCATTTTGTCTACAAAAACTTTAAATTTGGTCATATATATTTTCCTTAATTTAAATTTGAAATCCAGGACAATATGACCCGAAGCACCTTATTCGTCACAAAATGCTAACACCCAAAGAAGGTTAATACCCTTCTTTTGGTGTAAGAAGGGTAAAAAGCAGTCTACTGCGCTTTCATTGATCATATCACTTACTTACGGTTAATCGGAGGGCTACTCGAACATTTGTGCATCAATACCGAACAATGGGATTTCAAACTATGGATTTTGATAATTGGACAAGTAAACCGGAGGAATAATGGGTAATTCATTAAAAAAAACGGAAAAATTCACTCTGTGATGAGTTTATTGGGCTATTGTTGTGGGTGGTATGGAACGTTGGGAACGTACTGTTGCTGCCGTTGGACGTGTGCTCGCCGATGACTTCGTAGACTTCGTAGACTTCGTAGATTTGGATGGCGTCATCTTACCAACACGGACAACGGTGGTAAGGCTTTGTGCGGCTCCAACCAGCAATGGCGGACACTGGCGAATAAAGGTTGGTTGGCGTCTTCCTTCTTGGGCTCAATCGGTGGACGACGGCAAAACCGTCTTGGTCACGCCTAGAAAGAAATAGCTTTCCTCTATGGTTATGGTCCACGAACCAGAAAGCAGGGCTAATCCTTGGCGATTAGGCGTAAGCGTAGTGCACGGCAGCCCGGCTTGGCCGATTCGTATTCTGTGTGGGTTGCCGCTATGTCAGTCAAATTTGACCGGTGACCAAATAAAATAATCAATAGTACAAAAACAAAACGTCCTGCGCGAAGACAGCAGTGAGAATTTTTCAGGAAAAACTAGGCTGTTTCAAGCTTTACCTTTAATTTGATTTTGGTTTGAAGGTAACACTGTTCCTACCAATCACTTACTCTACCGCACACTTCCTACGAACGCCAACTTACTTATGACCGATGGTGGCCAAACTTTCAATATTTTGGAAGTGTGTAGGTCATCCAGGAACTGGGCACACGCAGCCATCATCGAAGTTTCTTGACATTATAGGGTGTTTCGATCAAAATTCGCCCCACCCCCTCGTTCTCTTCTTTTTCCCTCCCCCCCAAATCTTTTTCTCCTTTCCTCCCACCTCCTCAAACACCCACCTTCACATTTAAAATTTAAATTAAAATTAAATTTACACGGAGTACATCCGAAAAGGGCCAAAACTTATTAAGTTATCAAAAAAATCAATATTAAATCAGTAATATCTTCTAAACGGTGCATCTTAGAAAAATGTTACCGGAGTACTTTTTGCTTGCAAATTTGATATTCTTTCATAAAATTAGGGTGACAAACTTTTTTGACTTTTCTTAATAGCTTTTTTGAAAATTGTAATTTATGATGTAATTTTTTTCATTGTAACCTATTTTTCTCCAGAACAACCCACTGTGCACTAGATAGCATTTTTAGTCAGCTATAACATAAGAATAATTAAAAAATTATTGACATGTAACTTTTAAGGGAAAATCTATATTTTAGTTCAAAACACAAAAACCAAACTTTTTTTTACCGTGCATATTTTTTCCATATAGCACCAACAATTGTCTAAAACTTCGCCCAAGACACCAAACCAATCGGACAAACCGTTTCCGAGATACAATTTTTTGAAGATATCATGTGCATTTTTCATAGGCCCTTCTCATAAGTAAGGCTAGATTCAAAATGGCGAACCAAGTATGCAAAACGGCGTTTTTCTTCCCCAAAAACTTGTATGCTAAGTTTCATGCAAATCAAAAAATATGAAAATTACTCGTTGCTGAAATGATATGGAACCGCTCTTATCAAAATGTCGTTGAAGAAAGAGAAGCAACGCATCAAAAGTTTGCACGTGCATGGTGAAAATCCAAACTACTCTTTCGCCAAGTTGGCGAATTTTTTTAATGTGGCTAAATCAACTGTTACCAACGTATTAAAAGTGTTTGGTGAACGTTTGTCGACAGCCAGAAAAGCTGGATCGGCGAGAAATCGAAAGCCGGAGGCCACAGCGACGACAAAAAGAGTTGCCCGCTGTTTCGAGCGGAATCCCAACCTCTCCGTCCGAGATGTCGCAAAGAAGCTGGGGAGTGCCACCTTCAACCGTGGATGGAGCTAAAAAAAACGAGCTGGACTGTCGACTTACAAGAAAGTGGTGACTCCAAATCGCGACGATAAACAAAACACGTCGGCCAAAGCACGATCGCGAAAGTTGTACACGACGATGCTGACGAAGTTTGATTGCGTGATACAGGACGATGAAACTTACGTCAAGCCAGACTTTAAACAGCTTCCTGGACAGGAATTTTATACGGCAACCGGACGGGGAAAGGTGGCAGATATTTTCAAGCACATTAAACTGTCAAAGTTTGCGAAGAAATATCTGGTGTGGCAGGCCATCTGTACCTGTGGATTGAAGAGCAACGTTTACATTGCGACCGGAACCGTCAACCAGGAAATTTATCTGAGCGAATGCCTACAAAAAACGTCTACTGCCTTTCCTGAAGCGACAGTCTCTCCAAATATCAATTGTTCCGTTCTATTTTGGCTGGATTTGGCATCTTGCCATTACGGAAAAAAGGCCATGGAATGGTATGCTGCCAACAACGTTCAAGTGGTGCCCAAGGACAAGAACCCTCCCAACACGCCAGAGCTCCGCCTAATCGAACCATATTGGGCAATCGTCAAGCGGAACCTTAAGAAGACTCAAAAAGCTGTTTTGAGTGAGAAACAGTTCAAGGCAAACTGGTGTTCTGCAGCGAACAAAGTGGACAAGGAGACTGGCAGGTGTTAAACGAATGACCCGGCAATTCGCATTCGATAAACAGGAAGCTTAGCTAAATATTTCTTCTGTATTCTGTATTGACTGAACTTGAAAAAGAAAAATAATTTGATTTATTAATAAAAACTTTGACTCACACAAATTACTGTTTGACCAAATTTTGATCGGAACACCCTTTAAAAATGAACCATAAACAAATAAATAATAAGCAAAACAAATACGTGCACTTAAACGTATGGTATAAATATGATAAAATTATGCAAGGATTGCCCAGTTTTGGTTATTTTTTTTTTTATTTAAATTTTGTTATAAATAAAAAAAAGTAACGTTTACATTAACGTATGCGTTTTGGAATGTTAGATCTGTTATGTTACTACCCTCTGCTAAGTGAAGATTATATAATGATGTGCAGAACAAAATTTTAAAATAGAAAGTCAGGAGTAAAAAAAAAACAAAAAAAAGAATTTATATAAAGAAAAGTTAAGGGGAGAAAGCAAACCTTTCGTTCTGTATTTTTTTTTTTTATTATTTTTTATTGTAAAATAGTTTTGTCCAACAATGTCCCCCAAGAAAAACCTCCAGGAAGAATGTTTCTAATCAATTCATAAGAGATTATTAATCTGATGGCCTGAAGCTTAGTCAGACACATTTAACTGTACAATCTGACATAGTAGCTCTACTCCAAGTGCTAGAAATGCAAATCTTGCTTGCTGAGCAGTTGATGATTGAAGAACTATGGAGGTAAAAAGTGGCCGATATTTTCGGTATTTGAAGTGATAGTATAGCGTCTCCAAGCAAACGACTGATTCAAGCATTTGCCCGGTATAATGCAAATGGAGGATATTTTTTGAGGTTAGGTCTGACGAGCGATAGCGAGTTGGACGGCAAGCGTTTGCCCGGCATAATTTAATAAAAAAAAATCTGAAATAACAGTTTGATCCGGTCTTAAATTTGACCAGTACCTCTTTACGTGTATAAGTGCTCTTTACTTCACTCTTTACTTTCGTAAAAGTACGGTAGATTTATGAAAAACTGAAAATTATATCCAACGCGATCCTTTTTTTTTCAGCAATATTCAAGCCGTATAAAGGGTGTACGGAATCAAATTTTGTCATACATAAATAATCGGCCAAATTTTGTCCGTTCAACCAATCATCTTTAAACTTTCAGGGAATAAAATAAAACATGTTTTAATTATTTTCTCTTAATTGTTTTGTTCAATTTCAATTCCATATCCAAATGCACAAACCTTCTTTCTTGCACTACTCATAAGGTCCTGTACAACATTTGGATCAACAATTTTTTTGCGTGGCAATCCATTTTCTCTTCATATCTTCCTCCAATTTCACTTTTTAAGGATGCTTCCGAAGTGCCTGCTTCATGATGGCCCAGTACTTTTCAATTGGTCACAGTTCCGGTGCATTCGGGGGGTTGAGATGCTTCGGCACGAAATTAGCCTTGTACCACTCCAAAACCTCTTTCGTGTAATGGTACGAGGCTAAATCCGGCGTAGGACCATCGTGTGACCTCAAAAGAGGAAGTAGAGGCTTTTGGAGGCATTCCTTTAGGTACGCCTGCCCATTGACCGTTCCAGTTGTCACGAATGGGGTGCTCCGCTTTCCACACGAGCAAATTGCTTGCCAAATCATATATTTTTTGGAAAACTTTGACATCTTCTGCTTTCTAACGTCCTCAGAAACATCTAATTTGTGATGAGCAGTGAAAATTTGGAGCCCCGTAAGCTGCCGAAGGTCAGGTTTTAAAAAACGTCTCATCATCCATAACGAGGCAATGTGGTTTCGTCAACATCTGGGTGTACAGCTTCCGTGCACGTGTTTTACCTACCGTATTCTGCCGCTCATCGCGATTAGGCGCCTTTTGGACGTTGTACGTGTGTAGTCCTTCACGGTTTTTCGAATCTTGCACGAAAGTTTTGGTTAGATTCAGTTTCTTTGCCACATCTCGAACTGAACTGTTGGGATTCCCCTTGAAAGCTTGAGCTACCCGCTTGTGATCCTTAACACTGAACGGAGATCTATTTTTGCCACTTTTTTTTCCGATCGATGGTCAAACGTTCGTGGTACCGATTTAAAACACGAGACACCGTAGAATGTACTATTTCCAGCTTCCTGCTGATGGCACGATGAGAAAGATCAGGATTTTCGAGGTACCGCTGTTCTTCCGACTTTATCTTCGCAACAATTTCACATCTTCTAGTGACACTCACACAGCGTAAACAAATACACATTGAACTAATTCCACCCAAAATTTCAATAGAAAATACCCAACGGGTAAAAAGTTACAGCCATTTAAAAGTGGTGCAATTTGATTGCGTACAACCTTTACCTAAAGGAATGGACATGTTAATAAATCTTAGTAGTTACGAAGCCAAGGATCAGTTTCCCCGCAGCCAAAATTAAACAAAATTCAAACCCAAAATTTGACTAATTCCGGCTTAATTTATGGATCTTACTCATTATTTTAAATGCACAAAGTTGATTTGATATGGACCATATATAGAAGTGTGTGGTTCATTTTACACACCTTTTATGGACATTGGCGATTTATATTATAACAATGAGGGTAATGCAACTTACCTTAAAAGACCCACAGGGGCTGCCTGCTCTGTCGTCTCGGCAGTTACGTTGGCCCGCGCCGTCGCTAACTGGATGCAGCGTCGTCGCTGGGGTTGAGGTTAGCACGGAGGGTTTTGGACTTCCTTCGGGATTTCGATTCCGCCACACGCGGAATAGGTTGTTTTTTGGTCGGGGCACACTTTTCGGGTTTCACTTTAGCAATTCGCACTAGCGGGGCCGTTCTGGCGGCCGGTTCAGGGCCGGTATTCACGGCCACACGCTAGGAGCACGAAGGAGGCACAACTTCACTTCTTCGGCTACCACACGGCCGTCGGACACGCGCAAACCACCAATCCCACGCGGTCGAGACATACTATCTATCGGAGGGGATTGGGGACCGGTTCGACGACAATTGACACTAGCGCCGCGTGTGGGATTCGGGATGATGGTCCCTGAACTCCGATTCCCGCACTTCCGAACCCGGATTTTCCTTCTGGCCGGCTGGTCGATTAGCCTCTTCCACTGGCCACACTTCACTCGCGAAGCTAATCTTTATTTTTTCCCTTAACACTCGACTTGTTTTCCGCGCGTCCGAACACTTTTAATTCTCACATACTAAAGAGCCCCTACCATGAGGCAGGCGGCCTATTTATCCTCTCGCTCTCTCGCTATCGACCGAGAGCATTTCCTCTTACCCACGGTGACCAACCCATGAGAATGGGTGGAAGAGGTTGCTCGAGTGCAGTCGAGCAGTTTGGTAGCGGACGGCGCGTGAATGGGCGATTTTTTATAAATAATATAATTTCTATTCCTAACTCCTAACATGCAAACAAATACAATTTTTAGGACATTTGATTTAATGGGACATGGTCTCATGTTACAATATATGGAATATTTTCAAAAATGTATTGTTCATGTGCATTTAATTTAGTTCACATATGTTACATTCTAAGGATCAATTCAACAAGTTTAAGCATTCCTTAAATATTTCTGTTCAAGCATTCCTTAAATATTGAACCTTTTATGGTACATTTGCAATATGTTTATGGGTAATTTGTACAATGTTAACGATCATTCCCTAGATATATAACGGCACATTTATGACATTTTATTGATAAAATTTACATAAAATATGGATCATTTTGCTAAATTTAATGGATCATTTATAGATTTTTATAGATTTTCATCCGAGTCCTGTGGATCATGAATACGTATTTTATGGAACGAATTTCAATTTTTAGGGCTGCCCATGCAGTGGCCAGTAGAAATCACAAATTGGTTACTACAGTGAATTCGTTTTCACATTACATGTAAGTTCATTCGAAAATTGTAACCTTAATTTATTGTGAAATCTGACCCCCTTTACACTTCCCTGGGAGCACTAGGAATACGAACCCTGATTTGGTCATTGTGGTCCTGAAAACTTGATATCATCACCGTTGCACTTATTTTTCTGAGTTCTCATGTTATTTAATGTGTCACATGATGGGTTTTGATCCAAATCCGAATCTGGCCACTTACCCAGGAGAAGCCAAAACATCAAACCAGATGTAGCCAATGTGGTTCTGGACTTTTAATATCATCACCATTGGACTCATTTTGAAAATTTCATGTTATTTGATCTGTCACATAATGGGTTAGTGGCTTAAACGAGCTGCTAGTTATGGTGTTCGACATTTTCTAGCAAAACGCAGGGCTGGAAAATCAAGACACGTTTCGTACAATAGAAGGTTTTCCAACATATGGAAATATCTCGTCCTAAAAGGCATCCTAAGATTCCGATTTGTCTCTTACTCATGTAGAAAATATCGTTTCAAATGGTGTCAGACGGTGTTATGTCATCATTTCCAATATCGTCAAAACAAAATTAATTAGAATCTCTCCAACCATATTCCAATTGCGAATTTATCTTTGTGAGGCAAGTACACTGTTTCTTTGCGCAATTCAATAACGTTAAACACCGAAAAAATTCTCTTCAAACCAGAAACAAAGCTCACCGTTTCCAACGTGCCATTTTTCCTACTACCATGCCCCTCAAAAGGCACCCGAATGGATAATCTTGAAAGTCTTACTCCTCTGAAGCGTAAATTCTTGGAATCTTCAGAATCGGATGACCCTCGTTATTGCTTGTCATCGTAGCAAAGCATCGTCAAATAATCACCCTCAGCCCATCTCCCACGGAAGATCCTCTTACTTCTGTGACCACAAATTAAGACAACAAGCATCCTTCCCGGAATATGTACGAAATAGAACGACCCGATATTTTTTTTTTTGTATTATCGTGTCCGCTACAAAAACTGCTTGCCACGCACTTTGAAATATGATCCAAACCCTGGCGAGACCGGGGACTCACTCTCGGGAGCGATAATTTCCCACTCCTCTCGACCTTCGAGCTGCGGCAAGCATTCCATTGCTCCATTGTTTGTTTCGGGGTGCTACTACTGCTACTCGAGGTTAACATTCCTGAGAAGGACGAAGCGAGGCAAGCAAGCAAACATCGCAGCACACTCACACACATAAACACGTTGCTACAAATCATAACTTTTATGACCGACATCACTTTGCTGGGTCACCTACAAATTTCCCGACCGTCGCTCCAGGGGGAGATTAAGTTCGTATCCCGGACGAAAGTTGCTAGCGGTGGCTTAAAACAGCAAAATGGAAACTTTTTATTTTTGTCACAACCGCGTTGAGCGGTTTCACGGTAAACGGTAGCAAGAAAGACTCATAAAATTTGTACCCAATCGTCGGTATTGCCTGGCGCCTTACGCGAGATCTAGCTGGTTTAGCTGGAATGGAAATGTTGAGCAGGCGGAGGGCTGTGCCAGATAGATAATGCCGGAGAGAAGAGGTTTACATGTGATTCAGGAAACAAATATCACTTTGAAATTGAATGACTGGTCAGCATCAAAGAGCATTTCTATATCACATTTTTCCCGGGATACAACTTTTTGCTTTACTTGAACTCGTCAGACTCAATTTTCTGGAGAAGGAAAAGACTCGTTCTTGGTATTGGACAATTACTTATCTAAGATGCGAGCGTCATTTCTCCAAGGAAGCAAATCCATTCCGTTCATCATCTTTACACACTTCCTCGCAATTAGTCATTGTCTCTAATGACTTTTGTCAGCATCAACCAGCAAGTGCAAGCTTATGAGCAACATTCAATGAAGACCTCAGCTTTTCCGGCTACTCGCTACTTGTGCTAAGAAAAAAAAAATCATTCCCCTCGGTGACTGCAAATAGCTTCATTTTCCAAGTTAATCATCCTTCATTATAAACGCTGTCTTCAAGCTATTTCTAGACGTTGAAAAGGCTCAAGCAAGTACACATACACGGCCACATCCCTTCACCAACAGTAATTCCCGTTTATGTAGGATTGTCCCGTTGGGCCCTTTGCCGTCGTCGGGTTTGTTGATGAAGGAAGAAACCCTGTGGCACAAACATGCGATCAAAGTCATTGCGCCGACAAGACAAGTCAGCAGGCGTGTGTTGTGCATTATCCCTCACTGTCATCAGGACACACGTTCAATACCTGATCTTCGCTGCTGCTAATTCTGAGTGCAACAATCGACGTGGCTGGTAGTTATCCGTTGAAACAAAGCAATCAAATCCTTATAGGGAGTTTATATTGGAGTCGAGCGCGTTTAGTTCATCCACTGTGCCACATATCAGCTGGCGGTTTGCCCGAGGCGGTTGGAGTTTGCGAAGCGAAATTATGTAATTTCGAAGTAATCACCAATATCATATTGCCATTATGAACCAACGAAGGATTACGTAAGAGCGGTGGAGAAGCACCCGCTGTTCTCTGGCTGATGGCTGTTGAACGCCATAGGAAGGGGTTTATTGATATAGAAGAAGCTTACCGGGACGGGGTGGCAAGAATACCCATCATAATGGCACGGTGTCCCTGTTTGTAAATGGAAAGGTTGGTTGGTTAAGCGTGGACACAGCATGGTGGTTAAAACGATAAACCAGCAATACAATGACATCATTTGCATGTAATACGGGTAGCCAGAGCGTGCGGCTCTCGTTTTGGTGGAGCGTTGCGAAGACTTCGTCGACGACGGCAACAATAACAGGCTGCACGTAAGCTCGTTACCCGGTGGCTACCGTTGGCGATCGAATATTGGAAGTTGGGAGGGATTCTATCAGCGACAAAGTTGTGCCAATAGAGTATGCGCGCAGCTTTATCTAGCCAAAGAAAAACATTATATTTATTTATGTCTAAATACGAAAAAATCATCCAAAGGGTTAATTAATAACTCATTTAAATCAAAATAGGATTCATCGAAATATTATTATTTGGACTTGTTATATCCGTATGCTCTAACTTTACTTATGATACTATCCATTAAGTACTGCATCCTCAGTCGCCTTTCTGGAAAAATTTTTTTTATCAAAATCTTTCTCATAACTTGCCTGTCCTTTCGATTTTTCGAGGTTTCGCTTCACAATGGCCCAATATCTTTCAATTGGACGAAGTTCTGGGGTGTTCGGAGGGTAACAGCCCTTTGGTACAATGTTGACGTTGTTTCCTGCATACCACTCCTGAGCCGCTTTACCATAAAGCGACGCCAAATCAGGCCAAAACAACACAAAACTTGTGTGCTTTTGGATGAATGGTAGTAGACACTCGTTGACGTAAACTTGTTGGTTAATCGTACCTGTTTTATGAAGATTTTGCTCTTCAAACCACAACTACAAATAGCCTGCCAAACCATGTACTTTTTAGAGAATTTCAACAACTGTTTGGCCTTGAAATGATTATCAACCTTGCCACGTTGTAATGCGGTATAAAACTTAAGACCAGAAAGTTGCTTGAAATCTGTTTGTCTGTTTGGCGTTTGTTCCATCATCCATAACCACGCAGTCAAATTTCGTCAGCACTTTGTCGTATAGCTTACGCGCTCTTGTTTTCAAACTGGTTTCCTGCTTCTCGTTCCTGTTTGGAGTTTTTATTAACTTCCCGAATAGGGTCTGAGATCAAATAGAAAATTATATATGATGTTGGGATGTTCCTTATAATGATTACTAAGGTTGCTGTCGATTTGGTCGTTTTAAGGGTTAAAAGATCAAAAGTGATAACAAAAATTTATTCCTGTGACATCAAATTTAAAACTGATCCTTTATAAGGGAGAGCAAATTGAATCGTCAATTTGCTGTATATTTTTTCCTGTTTATAGCAAAATGAGTATTTCACTTGATGTTGTGTCAATACAATGAAAACAAAACTATTTTTCTTAAAGAAAAGTGAACTTAAGATTACAGCAAGATGAAAACTAAATTTGATATCAAATTTGACAATTGTGGCGTGAAATCACACTTGGATTTCGATGTAATGTTGATATCAAAATAAGTTTTCGAATTGCTATATTTATGATGTTAGACTCTACTCGGGTTGAACGACTTAATGTTCAATTCAAAGTGAATCTGGACGCACGGTTTAATACCCCAAGTAACAAATTCAATTTTAAGGTACACTTGAAGAAGTTCTCAAGACTCATTTGATAAAACCACGCATAAAACTTGATATTCTTGATAGCATCGATAAAACAGCCATAAAACCCTCATAAGTTCAAAAAGGCCCATACTACAGGAGGTTCTCAAGACTATTTCCCAAGATTCGCTTAAAACTTGATAGTTTTATCGGTACATACTTGTAATGACATGCAGGACATGCTTAAAACTATGATAAAACTACCACAAGTTTTGGTAGTTTTATGATTTTCCTCTTTAAGAACACTTCCAGTCCGTCACAAATATGTTTCCAAGAGAAAAAAAAAACATCGATATACATATGATGTTTCTTTTCCAAAGTGGATACGTATGTAAATTCATTGTAAAATTGACCATAAATGCATGAGTTTTTTGCCTGCAATTGATAAATTTTTCATGCGACATTCAGTTTATTGGTGTTTTATAACATAAAAGTTCGAAAATTTTAATGCGCCACGGTATAATTGCTAGAACATTGATTTATTTGAAAAATAAAAATATACTTGAAAATTCAACAATTAGGTGACAAGGCTAATAAATTGTTAGATCTTGAATAAATTGTGTCTACAATCCATTTTAAGTTTCAAAATGTATTTTAAACAGCAGAAATTGTTCGTAGCATTGGAAAAACGAGAGTTTTTTTTGCATACATATGTAAATGGCTACCATTCCGAGGGAATCCAGAACAGCCACGCTCGCCATTTTTTCAATGGTTTTATCTAAAACTACCATAAAACGCATATAAAACTAATATTTCTTGCACAAGACTAACAAGATTTTTTGAGGAGCGCGATAAGTTCATCTTTACTTGTTCTATTCTTGAAAAAGAGGAGTAACGCTTGAATAAAACTTGTTTGAATTGCTCAAGGTAAACAAGTCTTTCGTAAGATAGCCATAAAACTAGTGTGGAGAAGGCATCATAAACAAAGAACATGTGAACGTTCAAATCAAAAGTGCCTATGCATAAATGTTGTTCATCATTACAGCTTATAATTTATTGTTTTTAATCACCAGCGTAAGTCGATTAAAACATTTAAAAAAAAACTCTAACTTGAATATGCTAACAATGGATTTGGGAAGAAGAACAGATAATAATATTGCGTCGATGGCTGAAACATCAGTCGAGCGAAAGATGATTTTTCTCTTGATCTGTACGCCGAACCTAGCGTTGGATGAAGTGCACTGTGTAGTGGATCACTGAGCGATTCCAGCGCACTACTTCCGACTTTGGATTAAACGTGCGGATCATGGGAAAAATCGATTTTCGCTCAGATGATATACTAATTTTTACTTGCAACGAGTATAAATATTGTGTAGCCTATTGGGAACTGAAATGCACGACTCGGGAGAATTCAAGATTAAAATAACCATTTACAATCGTAGTGCACATTAAACCTTACGTCAAAAGTACTACGCTGTATTTCCACGGTGGTGCGCCATATAACGTACTACCTGAGACGTTAGGTTTAACTTGCACAATTGGCATAAAATCAAATATCATGAGTTATGCATTTCGGTTTTCAACTGACGACACATTGCACCATTTAATTTTATTCGTTTTACGCATAACGCATAGACCCTTTTGATAAGTTAGTCTCAGTAGGCTGCGAATCCAATGGAATGGTCAAAAAAAATTTTCGTTGGTGGCTGAGATGAAGGAGTGTGCAATATATTGGATAGGTTTTTATTGAATTTCCGCTTGAACGATCCGCTGGTTTTTAATTTCTTCCACCTGTGGGCTTTCATTGTGAAAGTTTGTTTATTTTTCACATTATGTTCTTTCTCAAGAATATGTGCTCTTATTTAAAATCAAATGGTTCTAAGAGAGTTTTATGGCAGCATTTCCAAGATATATTCATCTTAAAGAAGAATGTCATAAAACTTTTACAAAACTTTTATCAGGTTTTATGCATGTTGCGAAACGATGTTTTGAGAGGAGGATCAAGTATCTCATAAAACTACTGATAAGGTGAATTACACTTATAAATGAGCTTTTTTTGGGGGTTTTTTTACGTTTTTTTTATCCCCCTTTAGAACTGTTTATGAATTTAAACCCCCCGAACTTGGAAAATGCCCCCATAAAACCCGATGAACTCCGTAATGCTTTGATAAAACTATCATAAAACATGAATAAAACCAATTAGCATTTGAATTGCTACTTGGGACACCACCGCGTCCCTGGTGGTTGGAACAAAAATCGTTTGACAGGCATTTGTTGATATTTCATTCACAAAGAAATTGGTGAAAAGTTTTCCCGATCTTGCATCTTGAAATTACGGATCATGGAACTTGAGAAAAGAAAATTAATTGTGCACAAACATCTAGAGAATTCTTCGTGGTCTGCCTAAAAAATAGCAGAAGTGTTGAAATTCCCAAAGTCAACGGTGTGTCTTGTAATCAAACGTTACAAGGATACTCTGAATGTGAATAGAGCACAGCGCATCTGTCATAAAAGTGGCACTAGGGACAAAGAGCTGAGGAGAAAGGTGTTGAGGTACGTGAAAGGCAACCCAGGTGTCTCCATACGTGATTTTGCAAAGAAATACTATTCCAACTTTTCCATCGTGCGTAACGTCCTTTCAAAAGAAGGATATAAGTCTTTTTGTGCCAGTAAATATCCGAATCGCTCCCTGAAACAAAATTTAGTGGCCAAAAAGCGAGCACGATTACTATACGAACGAGTTTTGACGAAATTTGATGTCTGTATTTTAATGGATGGCGAAACATATGTCAAGATGGATTATAAACAAATCCCCTGACGAAAATTTTACCTGACAACTGGTGGTGGGGATGTCCTTTCCAGGTATAAATTTGTTTTTGCTGATAAGTTTGCTCGGAAACTAATGATTTGGCAAAGAATCTGCAGTTGTGGCCTTAAAACCAAGGTTTTCATAACATCTCACACAATTACGTCGAAGGTTTACATTAAAGAGTGTCTGAAAAAGCGGATTTTACCCTTCATTCGGCAACACAAGTCCAACGTATTTTTTTGTCCGATATAGCCAGCTGCCACTTCTCTAAGGAGGTACTAGAATGGTATGCTGCAAACAATGTTAATTTCGTTGCCAAAGAGATTAATCCTCCGAATTGCCCTGAGTTCAGACCGATCGAAAAATATTGGGCAATTGTCAAGCAAAAACATTGAGTATTCGGTAAAGAAATGACAAATTTACAACAAATGCGTTTAAAGTGGGTAAAGTTCGCCGATACAGCGTCACAAATGACTGTGCAGATCATGATGGCATCGATCACAAGTAAAGCGCGAAAGTTCGTTCGAAACGGTGAAGTGTGAAAACTTGTTATGTTTCGTTTGAAAGCTGAATAAATACCAAGCTGGCGAGGTACAGCCATGGACCGATTACAATGGAGACAACTTCTGTGTACAGCAGAGGCCACACCGGCCTTGGTCTGATTGGTATAGTAAGGTACCTAAAGATTGGACTCGGAAAAAATGCGACAATTTGTTTTGGGTGTAGCTTTTTATCGCGTGGATAAAAATTAATGAAATTTTTAGTAATACTAGTTCAGAGTGCAATGTTTATGTGTGCAAAAGATCTGTCAAGTAGTTTTCAAGATGCATTCGAAACAAGAAGAGCTACGCCAGCAAATCTTGGGCGCGGTGATCGATAATCCTGGTCACTCGCACAGATGGATTGGCAAAAGGCTTGGAATCCACCATTCCACCGTGTCCCGCGTTGTGAGGATGTTTCAGGAGACGAAGACCATCGAGCGGCGCGCTGGAAGCGGCCGAAAACCGAAAACGGAATACCCAGAGAAGGCGCGGAAGATAAGGCAGTACTTTAAGAATAACCCGAACCTTTCCACCCGAGACGTGGCCCAAAAGGTCAATTCGTCAAAGTGGTTCGTCCAGCAGACCATGAAGCGGGCTGGGCTTCGTGTTTTTAAGGTCAGGAAGGCGCCAAACCGGACTGACAAGCAAAACACGGTGGCCAAGTTGCTTGCGCGGAAGCTGTACCGTGAGTGGCTGGTCAAGCCAGGCTGTCTCGTCATGGACGACGAGACATATATCAAGGCGGACACCAAACAAATCCCCGGCCTCGAGATTTTTGTCGGCACGTCCCGCATGGAGGTTCCGGAAAAGTTCCGGAAGAGAAAGATGGACAAATTCGCGAAGAAGTAGCTGCTGTGGCAGGTGATCTGCGAGTGCGGATGGTACATCAAGCCGTTCATTACAACCGGCACCGTAAACGGGCAGATTTATCGAGAGGAATGCTTGCAGAAGCGCTTGCTGCCCTTCCTCCGCTCTCACCGTGGTCCCAAGCTGTTTTGGCCGGATCTCGCTTCGTGCCATTACGCCAAGCCTGTAATGGATTGGTACGAAGCGAAGGGCGTTAATGTGGTCCCGAAGGAGGCGAACCCGCCAAATACACCAGAACTTCGTCCGATCGAAAAGTTTTGGGCGATAATGAAGAAGAAGTTGAAGAAAAGCGGAAAAACATTCAAAACCGATGAAGCTTTGAAGAAAAACTGGGAGAAATTGTGTAAGGAAGATGGACAAAGCCTCGCCCAAGATCTCATGAGCAGTGTTAAGAGAAATGTACGAGCATTCACCTTGGGGGAGGAAATTAATTAAACAAATTATGTCAAAACATAGCTAACATCTAGTTATTTAGTTCCTGAAAATTTGAGAAGTATCCGATTTAAAATGAATTTTTGGTGATCATTTTTGTGTGTCTCATTTTTTCCGAGTCCAGTCTTTATATCCTGCCCCTTTCTTCACTTTTTGAACGATAGAATACGATGTTTTGGCCGTTTTTCGATCGAGATTGGAAAGGTTCGGGTTTTGCTTAATCAACCGAAGCACTTCATCCCGCTGGGATTTGAAGTTGTCTTTCCGCTTGCCGCCAGATCCTGGTTTCCGATCGATTGTCAACCGATCCCGGAAGCATTTTAAAACGCTGCTTACTATTGAACGAAGGTTTCCGAGTAATTTTGCTGTGTCATCATGCGACATAGACGGATTTTCCCCCTTTGTATGCTCATTGTTTCACGCACATGTTGATCTTTTGACATTTTCAATACAATGCTTTTGTGAAAGCAAACCATATTTCAAAACGTTCACACACACAATGACATTGTGTTAGTGGTATTGGTGACATCTTTGTAGTGACAAATAAAAAATATGTGACTAATAAACCATGGCTATACGTCCCTGCTTCCACTTCATCTCTTTTTGTTCCATCTTTCGCTTCTTTTCTTCCATTTCTATTCTTCCAGTTCTCTTCATTTTGCATTTTTTCTTCCACTCTTTGTCTTCTGCTTTTTTTTGTGCATCTCTTCTTCCGCTTCTCTTCGTCCACTTATCTTCTTCGACTTTTTGTCTTCCGGCTTGATTTTTCCACTTCTTTTCTTCCACTTTTATTCTTCTATTTCCTTTCTTCCGGTTCTCTTCTGCATTTTTTTCTTCTTCCTCTTCTTCTATATGTAAACCCTTCTTCCGGTGCTCTTCTTCCACCTCCCTCTTTCCGCTTTTTTTCCGTTTCTGTTATTCTTCTTAACCATTCATCCATTTTCACTGAATGTTCATGCTCTTTCCAACTTTCCGATTTTTTAGTATACTTCTTCGTCACTTCGTCTATTTCACGTATGTTTGCTCCTTCAATCCGTTCACTTCTTCACATTTATACAGTATTGTTTAATATTTTCCCTCTGCTTTTACTGGGCCCTCTTAATTGTCTTCTCTTTTTCCATTTCATCGCTTGTTTTATCAGTTTCTATTTCTTTATGTTACTTTCCGCCTTCCTTTTCCGGCATAATCTGTTTTGGTTCGCTTTCACTGTGCCTTCTTCCAATCATTTATTTTTTAATGCCGCACAATCGATTTCCCTTCTTCGACGTTCCTAATTCTATTACATCGCTTTCCTTCATTTTTGCTCTCCAATGTCTTCTTTCTGTCCGCTTTCTTTGAAATTTTCTGAATTCACTGTTTTTCATCATCAACTTCCGTTTATTTATTCCCTTCATCTTCTTCGTGATCTTGCCTTTCATATCTTCGACTACGTTTGATTTTTCTACTTTCTCCGTTTTTCCTACTGCAGCGACTGTTTCATCTCCGAAATTTTCTGTATCGTCTCTTTCTCTCCCGCTTCTCTCTTTTCTGCTCTTTCTCCTCCTCACAAGCTTCGATACACATTGATATCATACCGGAACTTCAGCAATCGCTTTCTGTTGTCGTCTTCGTTTCATAACGCCGCATTCAGGTTGGTCGGATCGATTTCGTATTTCGTTCTAGCTGCTTCGAACTTTTACGCTTTACGTGAGTGACGCCCCAATCTTACACTTGAGTTGTGTTTTTATTCATTTCAGTATTGCATAGGGTCCATAGGGTAGGGATCGGCTCCATGCAATATGCAAGTTGTCTGTAAACATGTTGATAGGTTGCACTCAAAATTAATTTTAAATATGTTTTAAATATCCTCATGCAACAGTGAAATTATTCAGAATAAATAGAGGAAAACGGTGACGGTTGATTGTATGAAATTTGTTATGATAACTTAAGACTGACCATTATTTTAATAAAGGTACAAATGTTTTACTGCTCTTTATAAAGGGTGTCCACGATGAAATTGCCACACACAAAATTGATTCGCAAAATTCGAGTTTTCATCCGATTGCCATCAAATTTTCAGGGATTGAGAAATAACTATTAAACTTCATTTTACCATTTTACTCGTATTTTATTTACAGTCCATACGCAAATGCCCGCACCTTGGCCTTAACCCCGGCCATAAGATTCTGCACAACCTGTGAATCAACCGTTTTTTGCATGTAAACCCATACTTTCTTCAGTTCCTCGACTGTCTTCACTACCTTAGGTCGTTTAAGAAGGTGCTGCTTCATAATCGCCCAGTACTTCTCGATGGGGCGGAGCTCCGGAGTGTTGGGAGGGTTGAACATTTTCGGCACGAAATTGACCTTATTGTCCGCATACCACTTCAGCACGTCCTTGGAGTAGTGGCATGAGGCCAAATCCGGCCAGAAGATTGTTGGGACGTTGTGGGCCTTCAGGAGAGGAAGCAGCCGCTTCTGGAGGCACTCTTTTATGTACACCTGTCCGTTCATCGTGTCCTGGGTCACGAAAGGTGCACTCCGCTTCCCGCACGTGCAGATGGCTTGCCAAACCAGGAATTTCTTCGCAAATTTGGACATCTTCTGAGTGCGGACATGCTCCGGAACGCTGAACTTATCCTTGGCCGTGAAAAACAGGTTGCCGGGGATCTGTTTGAAGTCGGCCTTCACATATGTTTCGTCGTCCATGATGCAGCATTCAACTTTCGTCAGCATGTTGAGGTACAACTTCCTGGCACGGGTTTTGGCGGACTTGTTCTGCTTCTCGTCGCGATTAGGGGCCTTTTGTACCTTGAACGTTCGAAGCCCAGCCTTAGTTTTGGCCTTCTGGACAAAACTTCGGCTTAGGTGCAGCTTCTTAGCCACATCCCGAACGGAGGCGTTCGGATTTCGGTTGAAGGCCCCAACTACGCGGTTGTGATTTTTGGTGTTGTACGGAATACTTTTTCCTTCACTTCTGGGCTTCCGATCGGTGGTCAACCGTTCCTCGAACCGCTTAATCACTCGCGACACCGTGGAATTCGCGATTCCCAACGTTTTAGCGATGGAACGATGCGAGAGATCCTTGTTCTCGTGATGAATGCGCAAGATTTTATCACGCACGAGCTGTTCTTTCGACTCCATTTCCGCGAGTTTTGATCACAGGACTTTAAAACTTGCCGGATGTAAATAATGCACTATGAACTAAATCCACCCAAATTTTCATTAAATTCTACCCAACGGTTAAAAAGTTAGAGTAATTTCATAGTGTGGCAATTTCATCGTGGCCACCCTTTAAACCACAGTTCGAGGTGATTGAATTAATGTGTTTATGCATTTTGGCAATACGCTTTCCAGTTTGTGGTTTTTAAGGATGGAAAAGATGGCGTTTATTTCCTTATGTTTTATCACGAACTCAATCACCCATTTTTTAATTTTGTTGCAGAGCTCTTGTTACGAGTGTTCTGAAAACTCCTCAAATTCGCTGACACTTTTGTTATATTTGGTGAAACTGTCTTATACTTCACCATCATTCTCATGCTCATCTAACTTTGTTTGTACCAAAAATTCATTTTTAACAATTCTGACCAGTATTATTGTAACATGGATAGAGTTCTTTTAAAGGTACTTTGAACATTAATATTACCTATCATTGGCTTTTCAAGTTCACTAAAATGATTATTTTATAATATTTTCGTCCCAGATTTTGGTCTGCGTCGCTTGCGTTCATCTTCAAAATGTATTTGAAATGACACAGTTTGAACAGTTTGAACTAAGAAAAAAAGTGTGATTAGCAAAAATAATTCAAAACGTTTAAAACATGCTTAAATTTGCTAGCAAAGTTGTGGATTACGTAGCATCAATACAGCAACTGTAATACTTATTAAATTCATTTTGTGTTTCGTGGAACTTTTTGAGAAAGGGTGATCCCGGCGTAGTGGTGAGTATCCAAAGAAAGTGTTTTAATTACTACAACGGGTGATAAACTAGCCCGAGGCCAAAAATCTCAATAATCAAGAATAAATCCTGCATGTTTAATTTGACCATTCAATAAGAAAAAAGTCATGCTGTTCAAACAAGTTTCATGTATACCAGAAAAAAATATCATGTATTTCATGCCAATGGAACAACAACATCAACGCAATGTTTGTTTCTGTTTGAAGAAATGTTTTCATAAAGTAAAATTTAAGTAGATTGAACAAAAATGCTACAGAAATGTGTTTGTTGTTTTAAAATTTATTTATTTATTTTGCCAATCATTGTAGACTACATGTACATTTACCTTTATTCATTTACGTTTACATTCATTCAAATTGGCTTAGTATCTACTGGGTAGAACTCTTGCTGTCAATATTTTTTCTAATGTCGCTTATTGCACAGTTACATCAATTATTTCACAATATACATTCTAAATGAACCACGTAATACGTTTTAACCGTTTGGAAGAAACCTTCCTTAAAATGTTTGCAAGACCAAATATCTTTGATATATCATCCTCACGACTTCTAAATAGCATAGTTTTTATTAGGAGTGTATCGAAAATAAGCCATCGCATTTTTTGGACGCTTGAGCCCAAATTTTTTTGAACTCCTGCATGTTCCCAGCTGCCTTTCCAGTCTTCTTGAAGACTCTCTTCACGATTGCCCAGTAACGTTCGATGGGTCGAAGCTGAGGGCAATTTGGTGGATTGATATTTTTCTCAACGAAATCTATACCCTTTTCCGCAAGCCAATTGAGAGTGGCTTTGGCATAATGAGCCGACGCTAAATCCGGCCAAAACAGTGGAGGTGTACTATGCTTCTTATATAAAGGCAACAATCTCTTCTGGAGACACTCAGATCGATAGATTTCCGCATTTATAGTTCCGGTAGGGTATAAAATGGTTGACTTCAAACCACAGGAACATATTGCTTGCCATACCAGTACCTTTCGACCGAATTTCTCCACTTGAATTGACCTGTCCGCATCGCTCACATCCTCCCCAACGACGGCAGTAAAGTATTGTGGACCTGGAAGGGTTTTTGAGTCCTCCTTTACATAGGTCTCATCGTCCATCAAAACGCATGCATCCGGACGCTGCAAAAGACGCGAATACAATTTCCGGGCCCTTTTTGCTGTTCGCTTCTTCTGTTCTGCACTTTGTTTCGAGATTTTCTGCTTCTTGTAGGTCTTCAGGTGGTTTCGCCTCTTGATACGCTGGATCATTCCGACACTCGTTCCTGCTTTTTTGGCCAAATCACGTATTGACATTGATTTGTTCTTCATGATTAGAGATACCACTTTCTGCTCCAGTTTCGGGTTGGAAGAACCGGGTTTTCTGCCTCTTCCTGGTAGCTCATCCAAAGAATAGTGTTCCCCAAACTTATTAATGATGGTTTTAACACTCGCATGATGAATTCCAAACCGCTTCGCCAATTTTCGCACAGTACTAGCCTTCTCACTTAGCCATGTGTCCAGAACCTTAATTTTCACTTCCTTTTCAATACGCGACATTTTGAAAACGCAGAATTTGAACCGCACAAACAAGTAAACAAAAGAAAGCTGACAGTCAAACGCACAGCATGCAGTGTTCAGAGCATAAAAAACCATCACAAATACATGCGTACAACGCAAATGTATGTGAATAGCTTATATTCGATACACTCCTTATTCTTGTTAAAGAAGATGCTTTTGATGTTATTTTGTTCATGTTGTGTCAAATTGGTCGTAGCAAATCACGAGTAGTAGGAAGTTGTTGTGAATTGCTCAAAAGTACTTCAGTGAATTGCAAGTTATTTCAATGATAACTCGTCGACAGAGAAAGTTTTGCTATAACTTACTGTGAAAAAGGCAATTGTTTCACTTCTGTTTGTATAAAAATGCTGGGATTTATTATTTGGATATAAATTTGTATGTTGAAAATCAAGTTATTTAAAAATATACTGCTTCTTGTCCTTGTTAAACTCTTAATTTCACAACGGATGAACTGTTCTGACAGCCTACTTATGTTTAATTACTTGTTGCCAAAGCATATTCAATGCTAATTTCGTTCTTATTTTCATTCTTTTTTTATCTCTATAGCATCAAATCAAAGTTGCACCGAGTGCATATCCGTGTTTAAGGCTCCCTTTCTCTAGAAAACTCACGAATGAAATGTAAAACGACCAAAAGAAAAAAAAAACACGAACTTGTAGAGAAGATTCAAATAAATACTGAAGATAACCATCATATCTGAAGGAATATGCCGCATGTAGTTGGAACTGAATGCATCTGCAAAATTTGGTGAGAATATCCTATTATCAGTTTGTCACATCAATACATAGTTAAAACGAACAATAAGCAACTTAATGAACCCAAAAAATCAAAAACAGATCACGCTAACAAACAAAAATTTTATACGAGAAGACAATATATAACATATAGGGTAGGGAACGGCTTAATCACGGGTGACTGTTTTAATCAGTTGTTAGGCAATTGGTCTAAAACTCCCACATTTTCCAAATTAGTTCACTTTTAATGATACGATCATAAACTCTTTCGATTGGGCTAAAAATTTGATGTATAAATCAAGATTGATTTCCAATTAACTACTGTCATTTTGAAGATTTAAAATACATCATCTAGAAAACCATCGGTATCATATATGCTGAAGAAGTTCGCTTAAATTTTGCCTTTGCGCATTTTGCATTTGATCGCGTGTACCCGGGGGCATGTCTTCATCAGCTCTCTCTCACATTTAGGCTCGTTGCCAGAATGTGATGTTGATAATTGAGTTTGAATTTATTTTCTATTTAAATGATCTGAAATCACTATATATTTCATGTTTCTTCCAGTCATTTGAGGTTGAATTATGCTTATTTATTTATTATGTCATTTTCGATGAAAAAATCGTACAGATTACTCTAATTTCTAATATTCTTAATACTATTTCTAAATGTGCTTCTGCTGGTTATAAAATCGAAATGTTCATTAACGTTATTAAATGCTCGCAGGCAAGCGTCGAGTGGGTTGTTGAAACCATAACTAGTCCGATGTGCAGGTACGGCGACGAGTTGAGAGCTCCTCAATTGCTTCGGAGGAACATACAGGGGAACGACTTGGAGAAGTTCGGGACTATTGATATTGCCACGTAGTAAGTCGAATACAACAAGATCCTGAATGTGAGTGCGCCTAGCAGATAAGGTTTCCAGTCCTATCAGCATGCACCGTGCGGTGCAGTCGGGTAAAGCTAAAGAATCATTCCAAGGGAGATTGCGGAGTGCAAAGCGTATGAATGACTTATGAATTCTCTCAACTCTGTTGATCATTGATGCATGATGAGGTGTCCAGACGGCGGCTGCATACTCAAGGATGCTACGGACCAAGGTGCAGAACAATGTTTTTTGTGCGTATATATCTGTGAACTGCCAGGTATGACGTCGAATGAGTCCGAGAACCGCGGAGGCTTTTGCCGTGACAAGTGCGACATGTTCGCTGAATTTCAACTTGGCGTCGATTGTAACACCGAGGTCGCAGATGGAGGATACACGCTCTAGTGAGGCAGAGCCAACTGTGTATTGATGCTTGATGGTTACACTCCTGCGGGAAAACGTTATCGCCTTACATTTTCCTGTATTTAAACTCATACCGTTTTCATTACACCACTGCATTACTTCATTGATGTCGTTTTGCAAGACGAGGCAGTCGAGTGGGGTCGTTATGACTCTAAATATCTTCAGGTCGTCGGCAAACATTTGCTTGAATGATGAAATACGCGGGCACAGATCGTTGACGAAAAGAACGAATAGCATTGGCCCAAGCACGCTCCCTTGTGGTACTCCAGAGGTAATAACGAATGCATTCGATCGGGCAGAGCTTATAGAAACAAAGGACTGGCGGTTGGTCAAATACGAAAGAATCCATTCAACTAATCAAGTTGGAAATCCGAAGGTTTTAGAGAAATCTATATAGATAGAATCGACTTGCCTTCGTGATTCGACCTCTCGAAACAGCGTGTTTGTGTAGCATAATAAATTTGTGGTGGTAGAGCGGTGCTGGATGAACCCATGCTGGTACTCTGATATAAGGGGATGAATGACATTATAGAGAGCGTTGTGAACCATGGTTTCGAATACTTTGCTAATGCAACAGAGAAGCGATATCCCACGATAATTGTCGACACTATTTCGATTACCTGCTTTGTAGATAGGCACAATCGAAGCAATCTTCCAAACGCTGGGAAAAACTCTTTCGTCCATCGAACGGTTGAATACGCAGCAGACTGGAAAAGCTAGCGAACGTGCACAATATTTAAGTAACGATGGGGGAATGCCATCTACTCCAGGGCCTTTCGTTACATCCAAGTCGTTTAGTGCTTTCATGACGTCGTCCGGCGAGAAACGCAGCATTGGAAAGTTTATGTTAAATTCCTGGGTGCGATCAAAACTAGCAGGGTTGAGCGGTGTTAGGTTTGAGCCGTAAACTGATTGAAAAAAACGAGCGAATAAGTTAGCAGCGTCAGCAGGTGTGTTAGCGGTAATTCCGTTGAACTCAACTGTGTCCGAGATACGATTGTGGGTTCGTTGCGATTTCACGAACTTCCAAAATGCCGATGGGTTTTACTTCAGGTTTGCTTGCACTCGTTGGACGTATTTTTCGTAACTCGACTTCAAAATGATTACATTGTCCATCATCTGGCACTATCATATGCAATAAAAAAATATGTTTCGGAGCTGTCTAATAGTACTCAACGATAAATAATGCTTCGCTGTTGAGCGGCAGCTATGGCATCACTGCTGCTTTTGAGAGAGCCAATGTTTCCTCTCTTCTTTGTTAACCATGGATATAGCGCACCCGTAATGTAGCGTGAAGCCTGCTGTCTCTTCCATTTGTTTGTTTTTTAAACGAAGCATCCCGTTTGTCGTCACAGTCGCTTTGGCTAACATTTGCGAGAAAGTAAATGAAATAGAAATACACATTGCCAATCTAAAGATCAATGGCAAACTAAAAGTTTGGTCGTGTACGCCTGTCGCATAGCCTGCTAGTAGACGAGTTGTAGCAATCGACATGTTTTAGTTGATTGTTTTCGAGAGCGGATGGGTAAATCCTAGGACAGGACCTGCCAGCTGTTAGTGCAAAAACAAGACCATTTACCTGTAAAAAAAAACGTTTTTTATTGGTTGCTTTGACAACCGCCTCTAACGCCTCCGTCGAGTTATGTTATAAGCAGGCGGTTTGTTGCTGGTTTGGCGGTGTTGCTAGTAGTCACTGCTTTTTCACTTTTTTCGTTTGTGACAACTACACGCCAAATTTGTATTGCTGGAAAACAGCAAAGTTAGCTGATTTTTTTGTGTGCTGTAATTTCAGCAATGTAAACAGCAAAACCAAGATTGCTGATCAACCAGCCAAACTGAAATTCAAAAAAGTGACAGCTCTTATTCTGAGCCTGCAGCAAAATATTTACAATTTTCTGGATAAACAAGCAGCAGATCAAAACAAATAATGTTGCTGTATCTTCGGCAAATTACAGTATTCGCTGAAAATACAGCACAGCTAATGTTTTGTTTTCTTTTTTGTTTTATAAATAATAACACGTTTTTGGCTTAATTTTCATTAATTAAACTAAGCTTTTCATTTATTTTAGTTGTAAAAGAAACCCATGTTTTACAATCGATGTGAAAAATTAAAACAATTTTCTCGAGTGAATTCGCAATCTTTTGTGTGCCCTTGTTGATGCATTTTGCACCACGTGATGGATTTTTTCTCTCTAATAATGAGAAGTAAGCGTTCCGAAGGAAATAAAATCAATCAATATACATAAATTCATATTTTGTTATTTTACTTACGGTTGGGTATTTTTGGATGTAGATGTGTAAACTTGCCCAGTATAACATTCGTACTCCAAGCACCGTTATTGACCTTTTAAGCTGATGGAAACATTCCGGTGAAATAATGTTGGATCTAAAACGAAGAACTCAATTTGTAAAACAAAGAGACACGAAAGCTTCATTCGTTTCTACCAGCAATCCATCAAATTGACAGGCAAAATAGTTTATTGGTCTTCAATTGGGCAATTGGGAACTTTATTCCATAGCTATGACATTTTCAGAGTCTAATGCTCGTTACTGAACGTATGTTCCGATAAATCAGAAATAAGCAGAGGGATTAACGACACAATATTGGCAGTTCTAATTATAAATTACATACAGCTTCATCATATGTCCCTGGTGCTATATAACAATACGAGCACGGTTTTTGAGTAAATTGAATTTTTATTGCATATTTATGTTTTCTACAATATTCTTCTACAGTTCAACGTGACATAAATTTAATCGTACGCTAAAGCACGGACTTTTGATCTAACACTGCTCATTACCTTTCGCACAGACTGAATTTTGATTTGAAAACATACCACACTCGCAAATTGCTTGCCAAACTATTGCTTTTCAACCGAATTTTTCGGTAAAAATTGACTTATTGGCATCGTAAATAGCTTGACTGGCACGGACCGTGTAGAACTGGTCACCCGGTTGCGTCTTATAATCAAATTTCACGTAGGATTCATCATCCATAATTACGCATGCCGATTTTCCACTTAACAGTTTATCGTATAATTTACATGCCCTTGGTTTTATAGGCGCTGCTTGTTTTTCACTTCGTTAAAGCTTCTTCTGTTTCTTGAAAATACTTAGTCCATTTCGTGTCTCTACTCGGTCGACGATATTATTCAAAGTTCCCAGCTTTTTGGCAACATCTCGAAGATGTACTCTTTTTACGGACGAAAGCTTGCGTGATTTTCTGGTCCAGGTTTTGGTCCACAGGGCCCGGCTTACGTTCAGACTTTTTCTTGTCCTGAAAGGAAGACTCCTCACCACATTTCCAAATCCGGTTACAAACTGCTCCGATGCACACACCTTCCATTTTCACCAACTGACTCAGCGAAACGTTGAGAAAAATGCACCATTTGTGCACGATCTGTTTGCGTTTTTACGGGGAAATGCTTCGCTTTTCCATGAAAAGTAAATGCACTGGCACTTGAGCCTCACAGTGTTATCGATTAAAATGTAAACAATGATACACAGTAATGATCAGCTGTTTAAACGTCATCTGGAAGCAACAGTGGCCCATCAAAATAGGGCTTAGACTTTCTGGGACACCCTTTAGTATGAAACGAATCGGCAACAGATTGATAAAATATTTTACAACACTGTAAGAACTCTATGGCTCTGAAAAAAAAAACAATCACTTACAAATCACTGAACATTGGAATGACCACTCAACGCACGATAGACCAAAATGCACAACAAATCGAACCCTTTTCACATTTTCTCACAACCAGTCAGTTGAGTCAGATTATATACAACAGTGTCTTCCTGGGTGGTATAACCTGTATACGTCTAAGTCGGTCTAGCATAGATGTTTCGACACTAATCAGCGTGCAACCAGTGCCATAAAAATTATAAATATTTTTTTTTTGTGGAAAAATAATCCTAATGGCCAACATATTTTTTTAACATCATAAGGCTTGTTCGCGATCTGGACACCGCTAAATACGTATATCTCAGGAAATACTTCATCAACGCGTGAAATATTTTGCAGACTGATGAACGTATGTCTGTTTATTGTGTAAAATCTATTTTTGGTGATACAACAAGCTTTTAGATCGCAGATGGCGTCGAAAGAAGAGCAAGTGTGAAAAGCAATTGTGTGCGGTCGCAATGAAAATCCGAATCTGTCAGTAAGAAAACTTGCAAAATAAGCTTGGGTTTCCTGCAAGCACTGTCCATAACGGTCTTAAATCTGTCGATACACGATACAACAGCCAGGAAGACCGGGAATGGAACAAAAACGGATCTAAGGAACCACCAGCAGCACGCGAAGGTAAAACAAATATTGCAGAAGAGACCAGATCTTTCGGTACAATACGTACGGCTAGAAAAATAAAAATGTCCCCAACATTCGTGCATACTTCCAAGCACCGGCAAGGTATGAAGTCGTTCAAGGTGAAAACTGTACTGAACCGTAATGATAAACAGAATTTGACGGCTAAAACCCGGGCTCGCAAGTTGTGTCGCAAATATTTGATGAAGTTTTCCTGTGTAATAATGGACGATGAAACTTATGGGCTGGAAGACTTTAGGCAGCTTCCCGGAATGTCTTATTTACTGCCATGCAAATAATGTTTTGGAATGGTATAAAGCGCAAGGAGTCCATGTTGTACCGAAAAAGGGGAATCCACCTAACTGCACGGAGTTGCGACCTATCGAGTGGTATTTGGCTCTCGTGAAGGGAGAACTCTCTCAATATAAACAACAAGCTACTACTATAGAAAAATTTAGAAAATCTTGGACAAAAGCTGACTGATAAACGAAAAACAAAACACGGTAGCCAAAACCCGCGACAGGTAGCTGTATCGGGAGTCACTGACGAAACTGAAGAGCGTCGTGATGGACGACGAGACTTACATCAAGGTGGACATAAAGCACTTACCGCTGCAGGAATTTTACGTTTCTACATCACAGTTGGCCGTTCTTGAGGAGCTAAGGATGCAGAATGTAAACAAATTCGCCAAAAAGTTCTTGGTTTGGCAGGCCATCTGTTGGTGTGCAGAGATACATCCCGTCGGGATCATTAATGGGCAAATCTACCGAGACGCGTGCCTCCAGAAGCACCTGCAACTGCTCCTGCGGTCTCACGGAGGCAATTTTGGCCGGATTTGGCATCCTCTGCCAGAGATAAAAATGTTGTTTTTGTACCGAAATACTTCAACCCATCGAACTCGCCGGAATTTCGTCCGATTGAGAAGTATTGGGCCAACATGAAGGCCAAACTTCGTAAAACACCTAAAGTATTCGAGAATATGCTGGCTTTGATGAAACAGTGGGTAAAAGTATCAAACGAAGTCCACCCTACTATTGCCCAGAACCTTAGGAATGGTGTCAAGGTTAAAGTGCTGGCATTCGATCAAGGAGAAAAGACCCAATAAACCAATGCAATAGAAACCTAATCATATTGTTGTAGTGTATTCCCTGAAAGTTGTATGAACATTTGACTCAAAACAAAATGTTTAAGGTGTAGCTGTTTATTGACTCAATACAATTAAAATGACTGTTGTTTACTTTAACGTTCAATTAACCGCCATTGGTCTTGAAACAGTAGGGACTCAATTGTTGTGATGTTTAACCGTAAATTTATAAATATACTGTTTACCCCGATATAGGTTGAGCGTAAACAGTTATCGTATAAATATGAACGTAACGCTACTTGAAAAATATTCTGACCAAATCAAAGCCAGCCACTTCTAACCTTAACGAGAGAATTCAGTTATTGTTTTGCCAATTCATTAATTGATTTGAAATCAACAATTGCTATCGATGTATAGTTCTTCGTTTTGATCCATAATTCAAAAATTTGAAGTCGAACATAATTCCACCCAGAACGGTATCGAAACCGATGAACGAATCCCTTGGATATTAGAACAAGTAGTCACGATAATACGATCAAAGGATATCTCAATGACTGCCTGGTTGATAGTTGTTTCTGCTACGTTCAAAACCGCGAGTGGCCGGCTGTGGGAGCAGCGTTTCTATTTCCCTGTAAGGTTGAGATGCACCTTCTTCGCATTCGGAATCAACCATGCCCCGGAACGAGAACGACAGAGCAATGACAAAATTGGTTGCTCCACGGGACTACCAACGACGTGTGGCATTAGCATTCTCCCGCCCAACCGCACAATGTCAGCTCATTTGATATTCTAAAACCATTCCACAGATTACATGCATATAACATTCATAATATGAAAAAGATGAAAAATTTATGTCATTCAGAAAATTCAAACTTCGATTCCCTTGGTACGATGTGGAGGCAGCAGCAGGAGCAACTGCTAAAGATAACCAGCACCTCCATTGTTGGCTCGGTGGCTGGTTGAGGAAATTTTCCCGCGGCGGTGTAGTCTTGCCTTCATTGTTATGCTAAGAGCTTATGAATGTTTTGGGGCGCGGGAGTGCAGTCCTTGAGTGTGGTCCTGTATGTGGTTAAAGGAAGCTCTCTTAGCCATGCAGCAGCGTTTCGGAGCCATTCTGGATGAAGTAAATGGTACATGAACTGTATGTGGGTTCACCCTTACTCTCAGCACACCAAGGGGAGCAGAAATCAAGCAACCTTATTTGAGGACGGCGAAACGGGTCTTGATTTGATTGCTCACTTGCTTTTACCTTACGTGAAAGGTTAATAGTGGTTGGTAGAACGATCATCATTATGTGACATTCTACACATTATGAGTACCCTAATTTTATGTAGAATAATTTTCAATAACATAGCTTTCACTGGATAGCAATCATCCTAAGAAGCTTATTCAAATTGACGGTTTCCAATCATCATTAGATGAAATGAGGGCAAAATATCATTAACAACTAGATACAGGACAGTGAACCACTTTAAAGATATGTGTAAATCATATCGAGAAAATTCCTCCAGACAACATTCGCTTCAAACGTTAGCTATTCCATTTTCACATTTCCATCATTTATTCTCCATCCAACACAGCATTATCATTATGCCGTACAGCACTCATTAGGAGACTATAAATTAATTATTAATATTCCTTACCCGTACTCGTCTGTCGCCCACTGAAATACCGAACCAAAGACCACGTGCTGTCAATTCAAGAGCGAGTGTCAAGCAATTTCCTACGCCCCCTCCACTTGGTAATGCATTGTCCACCGGCGCGGCAGGTTCATACTCACTGCTGGCGAGGCTGATGGTGTTGGCAGCAATTCCTTAATTATAATTGACGCCAAACATATGTACCACAGGGTGGAAACACTGCTGTCCAGCGTTATACACGTCCTACCGTGGAAATTTACGGGCATACGGATTTCTCAGGAAATTCTGCGACGATGGACGGTTGTTGAATCAAAAATGTAGTAATTGTCATGACGCCCGATGGAATAATTAAATGCGAGGTTCAGGACAGCTTTTCGGCACGGAATGGGTGGGTGTTGAGGTTCAGGGAATCATTGGATTATGTTGTCGTGAAAATGAAATGTTATTGAAATTTTCTTTTAGATTATGCCCACGAAGTTGCATTTGAAATGTGTATTATATGGTTTTTGAAATATTTACTTGCATGTAGAGGAATGACAAGTGAAAGAAAAACTACAAGAGGCAGCCCAATGTGGTTGTCCGCAGAGGTTATGTAGGACAACGTAGCAATGTGTAATGAATGTTAAAATAATGTGTTTTAATATTTCGTGACGGTCGCTGTTTGCAAAATTTCCCTTTGGCATGTTGCTCTTGGCATGAGTTTGCTTCATATTTGCGCTTTGGAATAATATAGAGACCGTTGAAATTTCCGAGCCGTGTTTGAAATTATTCGAAAAATTTAAGGTATGCGGCAAAGAGAAGCTGAAACTTTTTTAACCACCGTTGGCTCCCAAAAGACAAGAATTTGGAATGCTATTTTAGATATATTTCAATCTTAACAAACTCTTTAGCTGGGAAAATCGAATTGATCGTCCTAAAAAGAATGGTCTACGTTTGATCGATCTTCTTTGAACATGTTGTATGGGCCTTTCACATCTTTACTAATATTGTGCGATAATTCATTAGCCAGCAATACAAGCGTCGTATTTGCAACAGTTGTTAAAAGACAATTGAAATCAATTATCTGCTAATTACTTGTAACAAGTCATGCTAATGTTGCTACTTAATGCATTTTCTACACACATTAGACATATCACTCAACTGCCTTACCGAAATATGGCTGCCATTTAGATCACACTTATTTTGCTCGTGGTTGCGCCAACCGGCTGGCTACAAATTCAGCACTGGCTTGGTTAGTCGACTGCATAACCAATGGCTGCCTAGCAACGGTTGCCTTGCCAAAATGTAATAGAGCTACCTGGCCTAAAATGCTTGCTCGCCAGAGCACCCTCTTATCACCGCCAGCTGCCAATTCAAAACTGGCTCAAACTGGCTGGCGTGTGAATCACGCCTTATGTGAAGGTGTTCCCCCTTAATATCGTTAACTGCTGCATATGGGATCATAGTATTTCGCTTAGTTACATTTGAAGTCTATGGTAGGAGAATACTTGGCATTTCGTAAATCTACTCTGCAAAGCGAAATTATAAGACGTCACCATATATTTGCGTTATTTTTAATAGTTTAATGTTGAAAATCAATACTGGAATCAACACGTAGAAATATTTGCGAACGATTGGGGCAAACATTTTAAAATGGTTGAAAATGGACTGAAATATTAACGTTAAAATCCTGACCGCTGTTCGTGACGGTAGAAATAGGTTTTTTTTTTAAATTTTACCCCAGCATAGAAAACAAAGACGTAGTCCTACGTAAAAAATTGAAATTCATTTGAGATGCGACAACCGCCGGCTACGACATCGCTAGAACAATTCCCAAAGGCAAATCATCCGGCTATATGGAACATCCCTTATGAAGAATTTCAAATTTGGAATGGTTTTGCTTGAATTTTGGATACTAAAAAATAAGAAGGATTTACCAATCATCCATTTAATTCCAACTACTTGTTTTGCTTATCTTGACAGATACGCGTATTTCTTCTACAACGTGCAGACTTCTTCAGTGTCGTGTACTAATTAAATTTTTGGGTACGATCAAATAGACGATTACTTCCAAAGATTGATCCACTTAGTATTTGGCCGCACAAAACAAGACATTTCTTCGCCAAAAATGTACATGAAAAAGTGGTTAAGGTTTTATTCTGCTGAGAATTTATTGAACTACAAAGAAAAGAACAATGAAAATATATTCATTAGAATTTCGGATGAATTTTTGGATTTTTAGCTTAATAAAGACCCGCTCACACCAAAATCCGAACAAGGTATTTATCCTGTTTCTTAGTCAAATCATTACGAAATGGAATGAAACTGATTATGTGCGTAACCAATACATAGACAAACGTGAATCACATACATTGTTTTCAAGGGCGCATTTTGTATTCAAAATGGCGCCGTCTGAACTATCACGCAGAGATCTGTCTTGCAAAAATATTTGGCGAATCCCAATTCTAATGTTCGAATCATCGCAAAATCGTTAAATGTGCCAAAATCAACTTTTGCAGATGAGATTAAGCGTTATTAGGAGGGTCCTACTGTCAAAGGGAAAGCTGGAAGTAGTGGTGAATATGGAAAAAGCTTCAAGGAAGGAAGAAGAAAAGAGTCCTTGCTGCTTTTCAGGCAAACTCAATGGTGTCAACACGGACAGTTGCGAAAAAAAGTGCAAATATCAACCGGTTTTGTGCAAAAAATGAAGTCTTAAGCTGGATTGAGATCATTCAAAGCTCGTAACACAAAGCAGCAAAAATCAGTAAAACACGCTCCAGAATGCTTTATGAACAACTTCTCACAAAATTCCAGAGTATTGTCAAAAAATTCAAATATCTCTCGGGAACGGAATTTTTCACTGCAACCATCCGGAAAGATGTCCTTGAACATCTTAAACGGAAGTATAAAACCAAATTCCCTGAAAAATATCTGATTTGGCAAGCAATATGTTCCTGTGGGCTAAAATCTCAGATTTTCGTAACCACAGGTACCGTAAAGGCTAAGATTTACCGGCAAGAATGCCTCAAAAAGGGGTTCTTACCTTTTCTGAGAAAACATGCGACTCGATTCTTGTTCTGGCCAGATTTGGCCAGCTATCATTACGCTTAAGATATAATCACCTGGTATGAGCAAAATAACGTTATTTACGTTTCCAAGGATTGTAATCCACCAAATTGTCCACAGCTCCGCCATGGTCAATGGTCGAGGGAAACCTCAAAAAGCTTGGTGGAGATGTATCAATGATCCAAGAATTTCCTTCTTAGTGGCTTACTGCTTCGAAGAAAATTAACAAGGACCGTGCAATGATTGATGCGAGGGGTGAATAAGAAAGTGCGCGCAACAGCTTATGGAAATAAATCCATATCAATCTATATGCAGTTGTGTTGAGTAGCACACTTATCTATAAAATGAAATAAATAATATGAGTCAAAAACATGCTGTTGTTTTTCTGAAATATTTTTTGTGTGTCCGGATTTTGGTGTAAGCAGCATTTACCACCCATCATATTTTGCTCAGTATAGCTGTTAACTTGAACTTCTATCTTTTTTATCACTTCTGCAAATCAGATGGTTTTTTGATGGTTTTGCCACATATTTTCAATTTGTTTCGATAATTGCCCTTTCGATGGGATAGAAATTTGAAAAATTTGGTGGCTTGAGAGTATTTTTCAAAATGCAAATATCATTCTGCTTATACCATTCAATGACATCCCGGTTGAAGTTGGAGTCAACTAAGTCTGGCCAGAACTTCATAGGACCATCGTGCATTAAAATGAATGAAAAAATGGCGCTCCTATAAACACTCCTCCTAGTACACCTGTCCATTCATAGTTGCTCCAGTGATTCGTTTTCTTTCCACAATTGCTGATGCCTTGCCATATTATTAACTTACGAGCAAACTTGTCTGTACATACATTTGAATCTACCTGTAGCATCATCTTTGCGCTTGGCAAGTTAAAATTTCCAGGTTTTGATACCCATATTGCCAGAGGTTTCTACTGAAAAAGTTCATGGCCACTCGAGACCCTACGGGAACCTGTTGCGGAAAGACAGGTCCGTGGACAAATCATCAGATAGCCACTAAACGTTGAGGAATAGCCTACTGGCGAAATTTCATGAATTTTGATACCCATATTACCAGGGTTTCCTTCTATTATGTTCATGGCTACTCTAGGCCCCACGGGAACCTGTAACAGAATGGCCATTGCAGGAACAAGTCGGCATATGGCCCACAATGCAATAGAAATAGTTTCTAGAAATTATTCTAAAGATTTTGACATCCATTCCCGGAAATTCAATAGATGTTTCCAAATAATGTCGCCGTATCGGACCACTGACCCGGAAACCCGGATTTACCAGAACCAGATGAATTGTCATTGTTGATTGTTTTCCTAAAGTGAATGAGTTTTTGAATCTAACGGTGCCAAAAAAATTTAAAATCGGTCAATAATAGCCAGAGTTATAATCATTTGAATTTGCTGGGTGTCGATCACTTAAAGGTGTTTTTTGTTTTGGCGAACACCCTTATGGTAAACAGAATCAACGACAGAAGCAAGTGAAACTCCTCCTAAGAAATCTACTACCGAGGAAGTAGCAACAACCGACAGAACCAACTACAGAAACAAGTGAAACTCCTCCCGAAGGGGCGACCACCGGGGAAGGAATACAGTACAGTATTCTTGCGTGGCGTTAGGCAACCAGGTTTTGTTACATGGGCCCTGTTGTTCCGGGGCCGCAATTTTCCAACGCTGAGCAGAGGAAAGATGTGCCTGATGATACATCCGTACCGAAAAATTTGGGAAAAAGTTTTTGGTGTAGCAGGCTATTTGCTCTTGTGGCTTGAAGAGTTCGTCATATTTCATATTGGGCACAATCTACGGTGAAAATAACAGAAAATAATGCATCAAAAAACGGCTTCTACCCATCTACCGAAAGCATACGGATCCTCTATTGTTTTGGCCGGTTTTGGCAGATGCTCACTACGCTTCTGCTACGTTGGAGATGCTCAAGAAAGAAAAAGTTGATTTTGTCGAAAAATGCCAAAATTCCCAAAACTGCCCTGAGCTGCGTGTCATCGAAAGATACTGGGGAATAATTAAGCGGCATCTTAAGAAATATGGAAGAGAAGCAAGCTCTGTTGACTGCTTCAAGAAAATTTGGTCTGCAGCACAACGAAAAGTTACGGAGAAAGTTGTGCAGAATCTGATGGGAGGTATCAAGAAAAAAGTCCGAGCGTTCTACAGAAATGAGAAGTAAATATTCAAACTTACGTGAATTCGGTCATGTGTATGTTGATTTTCATTTACATAAAGCATACTTAGGAAATTGTTTGAAAATAAATATGTTTCTTTGAGAATCAGGCGTCCACTTTCTTTAATGAACAGTCCTTACACGCATTTGTGGTTGGCCCAAAAAGCTTGAGAAAATTTTGTCTGGCGGTGATAAGCAGCAGCTAGCAAAGAAGCTGATGGAATTGAAAACGGCATTGTAAATATAATTTTGTAATAAGAATTGAAATAGTAATCAGAGTTATTCAGTATAACAGTAAAATATTAACATACTAGATATATAAAAATTGACAAAGCATGTTGTTTTGAGCATAACTCCCCAGCAGACGGCCGTGGATGGATAAACTAACCATCAATTGAAAGCTCTTTTAATTTACTTACAGATGCAATCAACTTTATTTGCTCCTATCTGCTCCTAAGTATGGTACAGATCTCAAAAATACGACAAAAAAAGAAACGGAAAAAAAGTTCAACAACTCATACCACTGAAGTAATGCAGGTATAGTTTGTTCTAGAAAGTTGAGTATTTTAATATAACTAATAACTTTGTCAAACATTATATTGTCCTAGAAATTGAAAAAAATATTTTTCGGTGAAAAATGTGTTTTTGGAGGTTAGTTCTTATACAACACTCTCTATCTCCAATTCAGTGAAATATACGATTTTTGTGTCTACAGCAAAGTAACTAGGTGAGATGAAAAGTAACCTCCTTAGGAATGAAAAGAAGAAAAAAATTTAAATGTTTTTTTTTTATTCAATGCACTTTTTTTGCTCGCTAAACTTATTCCAGTGATTTTCCAATTTCTTGATCCCGTCCGAAAAGTAATTTTTCGGAGGGTCTGCAAAATAACCCCCCGATCGATGATTTCCTCGCGTAAGCTGATTTTTTATTGATGAGCCATCTTTTGAGGTTTGGAAACAGATAATAGTCCGAGGGAGCCAAATCGGGTGCATACGGAATACGGATGCGGAAGCAATTGGAGCAGTAAGTCTTTGATTTTAGCCGTGGTTGTGATGTTTTTGTGCGCCGGCGCATTGTCTTTTAATAAAAAAATTGTTTTTCTCTTCATGTGATGCCGTTTTGCAGGGATTTTGGCCTTCAATCGCTCCAATAATGCACAGTTATACTCACCATTGATGGTTTTATTCTTTTCTTGGTAGTCCACGAAGAGTATACCATGACAATTGCAGAAAACGGACGCCAAAATCTTCCTAGGCCGCTTCGAAGCACTCGTGCCGGATTAAGTCCATTTCCGTGCACTCATTCTGTTCGCTGTAATAGTGGATCCAGGATTCATCAACAGTTACCAATCGACGCCAAAAGTCCTTCCGATTCCGCATCAGCAAGTCTAAACACTGTTTCGAAGTGCTCTCGCGTTCGTGTTTTCGATCAGGAATGAGCATGCGCGAATCCTTTTGACGTTGTTTTGGCTGGCATTGAATCTCTTTACGATATCATAATGCGACAGACCTGGGTTTACCCTAATCGTTTTCAGCACCTTTAAATACAACTTCCGATCCTTAGTTCCACTACTATGCACGCTTGCTATGATCCTGCAGATCAATTTTACCCCACTCACGGAAATGCTTGAGAACGCTGCACAAGGTCGATTTTGCCAATTCCAATGACTTCACGATTTTTGAACCTGACCAAGTCGGATCTCTGTAGTGGGTTTCCGAAATTAATTTTCGGTAACGATTTTTTGAGCACTGAAAAAAAAAAAAACATTTCAAAACCAACCGCTGTCAGAAATTTCCAGATCTCACCACTAGGAACCATGAAGTAAAATAAACATTGTTACTAGATCTTGAATGACTAAAGCATTACCAGCCTTTCTAAGATTTGTGTGACACATACACAATCGACATTAATTTAATGAAGTACTGAAAAAACATTTTTTAATTGAAACATTAGGCATAATATATGATAATATATAATATACAAAAATATACATAGAGTAAGTTAATGTCGATATAAATAACAAAATCTCCACCACACAAGTACCACATGCTGGTTTTCGTCCCATCAGCACATAAACTTCACCTTCATCAGACCTTTCAAAAAGAGAGCAATTTTGTGGGTATAACACTGCAACGTTTCCCTCGAGGGCTGTACAGTTGGAACTCAAGTAATGTTCTTCCAACCTCCTGCCCGCCCGTTCCTTCTTCAGCCTTGCCTTATCCGGGACTGTACCAAAAGATAAGCACTCCAATAGTAGTATTTCTCTAATTTCGATCCCCAAAGTTTGCTCGTGGGTCGGAATGGGAAACTGGAAAAGGCTTTGTCTGGCGGCGCTTGTGTAACTTTTAGCTATTGTTATTAATTATTTAAATTATATGTAACCCTTACTGGTGCGCGATGAATAGGAAGATGATAGCAGGGCATCTTGTAAACGTCGTCATCGCCGACGACGATCCGCCGAAAATAGTCTGCAACAGTTACGTTATCTTTTTCCACTCTTCCCCCTTTGGATGCCGCTGCCACCGAGTCGTACGAGCAGCGCTATCATTTGAATTGTGGATACATATGTATGTAATGTGAAAGTTTAAGTTTTCCACACCAGCAATAGTCGAAAGTTTGCGTCTAAAGGACATTTACATAATGCGATAACTCTGTTCGCCGTTTTCGGGAACGCTTTGAATGATGCTTAGTGTCGGTTTTCTCAGCAAAACTAGGTTGCAACATTTTAGACAAAGATAGTTGATGATGTAATTGTAAATTTATACGTTCGCACATCGTCGGTTATGAGGGTTTTGAGTGATGATGTGTAAATAATGCGAATGATAAAATACTTATGCACGCTAACCGTGGAGTTTCATCCTCAGACATCATTTGCTGAATAACTGAACCTCTGAAGAACCACTATGACAGGTCATACAAAGTGCATTCATAGTTAGGCACATGGCAATGCATTTGAAACACATTTATGATTAATATCATCGTTCTGACCATTCGCTTTATACCATGAGCAAGAGGATAGTTCATTAGATTTACCTTCCCTCAATTAAAAAAAAAATATATTAAATCAGGTCCGGGTACTTCTCTCACAATGTGAGCTCAATTATTTGCGTACTCAAACTGCACTGGCCCATTGAAGTTTATGCGAGAATAACTATTGGAAAACCACACTTTTTATTAATATCCTCTTTATTCTTCGGCATAATAACGTGCAGGAATGTATGCTATTTGAATGGGCTAGCAATTTATTCAGATTAAACTTTTCCCAAGACCACTTTTCGCTGAAACAACTGCTTAATTAAACACACAGAAAAAAATAATGAATTTTAACAAGCGTGTAAAATTTTCCCTCGTTTGGCTTGGAGCCAAAGGAGGCGTAAGCAACGAAATGGTTTGCAATCTTTCATGCGCCATTCAACAATGTTTGCAATCTTTCATACAACAGACTTTATTCAGGCCTTATCTGGCTTAAATTTACATGAAATATCCGATTATTTTCTACGAAATCTAGCATTCCCTTTATGTACATAAGATAAAGCACAAAGCTCAATGTTTCTTCTTATCGGTGTAGATATTTATTATTTATGAAGACAATTATTCTGTAAGATGCTCCAATTCCTTGGCAAGCAATATTGGAATGTCTGGTGCGAAGAATAGAGCCAAAAACCCACACAGAAAAAAGGAAATATTGATGCGCGAACTTTTGTTTGATAGCAAAATATCCAAAGCAAATCATATGCGCATTTAATTTTCTGGTGAATATTGGCACGATAAGAGCCGAAAATTAATGCGCCTCGGAAATTATGTGAGTTCACAACAACATACACAAAATTAATACAGATATATTCGATAAATTAATCATAAATTACTTGAAAATTCATGGAATTCAATAAATTTATCTAAAAATATGAAGAAATCGGTTTCCGATCTACAGTTCATGTGCATTACATTTAGAATTTGGTGCATTTATTTTTCCTTTTTTCAATTATTTCGTATATTTCGATATGGCGATTGGAAAAAAAATCACAGTTCTGGCATAGAGCCAAATTATCTTCCCAATGACTACTTTAAAACTATTTGGCTATTTGGTGGCTTCCCTCAATGCCAGTTTGCCATTTAATGCATTTACTGGATGCAAAATTGTTTTAAAATGCTTTTTCAACTGACCATAATAAGATAATAAGAATGAGTCCTAAACCGGCATTGCAAAACAGCATTTAACGAGTTCATAAAGTCAAAATAAAACCTTTGATAGGAGTAAAAGGAATTTGAAAAAACGAGGTCTTAAGATCGTTTTAAACAAGCTGTGTAGGTTCCCATAAACTTGATTAAAATATGGAACTTTTTGGCAGTTCTTGGTGTCATAATAAAACCAAATTGATTTCTAGTGGCTTTGATAAAACCTTAATAAAACTTAATAAAGCAGGATGGTTTTGGCAACGTAACTTGGGAGGGTAAGTATGATTGCGAAGTTGAAACTTAAAGGAATTGACGGAAGGGCACCACCGGTAGTTAAGCCTGCGGCTTAATTTGACTCAACACGGGAAAACTTACCAGGTCCGAACTTATTGATGTAAGATAGATTAATAGCTCTTTCTCAAAATTCAGGGTTATGGTGCATGGCCCTTCTTAGTTCGTGGAATGATTTGTCTGGTTTATTCCTATAACGTAAAATGCATCATAACCAAGTTTGGGGAACACTGTTTTTGGATGAACTGCCAAGAAGAGGCAGAAAACCCGGATCTGCCAATCCAAAACTGGATCAAAAAGTCGTAGCTCGTATTCGGAAGACCAAATCAATGTCGATACGTGATTTGGCCAATAAGGCGGAAACCAGCGTCGGAATGATTCAACGTATCAAGAAACGGAACAACCTGAAGACCTACACGAAGCAGAAAATCGCCAAACAAAGTACAAAGCAAAAGCAACGCTCCGCAACAAGGGCCCAAACATTGTATTCGTGAGTTTTACAGCGACCGGATGCATGTATTTTGATGGACGACGAGACCGATGTCAAATAGGACTCAAAAACCATTCCAGGTCCACAATATTACACTGCCGTCATAGGGAAGGATGAACGCGATGCAGACAGGTCAATTCAAGTGAAGAAGTTTGGTGAAAAAGTGCTGGTATGGCAACCATTATCAATGCAATCAATGCAGAAATCTATCGATTTGAGTGTCTGCAGAAAAGGTTGCTGCCTTTACATCAGAAGAATAGTACCAACCCACTGTTTTGGCCAGACTTAGCGTTGGCGCATTACGCCAAAACAACTCTCATTTGGCTCACGGAAAAGGGTAAAGATTTCGTTGAGAAAGACATCATTCCGCCAAAGAGCACGGACTCACCAAACTACAACGAGGACACGAAGTGATGGAAAATATCTACATTAATGAAATGAGGTTTGAACGCTAACAGAAACATTTATTGTAGTATTGTATTTTTCATTATGTTTACGGTAGTATTGTTCGTCCCTCTCTCCTACTGTGTGCGATTATTTCCTCTCTCTTACTAAACTGGTGTGCTCATGTGCTTGCGTTTCAAATATTTGTGTCGTCACATTTCCGGTAACAACAACGAAACATCATTCAAGAAAATTGAGAAAAGCAGCGGGCCGAGGTTACTACCATGGGGGACTTCCGACTTGTTAAAGAATGCTTCCGATTCAGGTGAGCCGATCTTGACCCGCACTGAACGGTCCATCAAGCAGTATCTGAACCAATCCGCACTCCTAGATGAGACGCCGAGTTTCTCCAGTTTAGCCAGAAGGATTTCGTGATCCACTGAGTCGAAAGCAGCTTTCAAGTCAATATATGCAGCATCAACTTGCCATCCTGAATCCATGCTTTGCAGGCACGTAGAGGTAAATTGTACCAAGTTCAGGCCCTCTTATTCCCCCGCTGCCGCTGTGTCATTGCCTGCAGCTCCGAAACCAGTGGACACGACTTCCGCTTCCTGACATGTACCCAAGCAACACAGCTTGTCTTACTGTCGTACTGTCAAATGACAAAAACAGGTTATCAATTAAAGTGTATAATACTTTATTTCATACTTTAATATGACGTAAAAAGCGCAAAAAGTGAAGCCTTATAAAACATAAACTGAAAAATATATCCCCATACAAAAATATATCATCGCCAAGCGTGGGATTTGAACACTAGTCCTTGGCGTGATAGGTTTGCAGCTTCTTTGCTAAGCCAACTCCGATTGTTATAAAGTCAACTCTGAGTATCTATGATTTTCTTCCCGTTGGCAGTGAAACCACAATCTTGTACAACAGATTCATCGTTTAAAAAAAAAAAAAAAAACTCGTTTTGCAAAACATGGTTGGTGTAATGTAATTTCAACAATATATAAAACTGCCCATAAAATTTTGTCCTGTTTATGTTTTGTAAATGTATGGAACCATGTTTTTAAGAACAATAATAACGTATTAATCACTTGCAGCAGTGAAAAAAGTATTTTTAGCTCGACCGTTAGTCAGAGTGATATATAGAATACGAGAGATTCAAACCGCTCCGAACTTGACATGTTTTTCAATACGTTTATAATACATTTATAATACAAACAATTATAAATCATTCTAAAAAGATGTTTTGTGTGTTACTTGGGTTTCCCGTCCCTTTTCCTTTTTTACCCGTTTCCCCCGCCCCCCCCCCCCCCCCCCCCCCCCCCCCACCCCCCCTTCCCCCCCCCCTCCTCCCCCCCCCCCCCCTCTTCTTCTCCCCCCCCCCCCGTCCCCCCCGCCCCCCCCCCCTCTCCCTTCTTTTTTTTTTTTTTTTTCCTACCTGTTTTTTGTCCCTGCCCGGGTGTATCCCCCCCCCCCAGCGCCCCACGGATCCCTTTTCCCCCCGCCGCGGGCCCCCCTTTGAACGCGCACACTTCTGAACGGAGTTGCTTCACTATTTTTGCCATCACGGTTAGAGTTCGATTGATAGAGCTGTCAAATTTTGTTTGCTGACTCGTGGGTTACTATGATTGATGCTGCATGGCTGGTTTTGACAGTGCGGGTGAAGGTAAACCCATGAAAAATCGGCATTAGTGTTGATTTGAAAAAGCCTGTGCAAGTTGAATACTGGAGGGCACAGCAGGCTGTAGGTATATGTGATAGTAGTGGATCGATGGTTGCTGTACCACTGCAAACCAGCTTGGTTAAAGTCTCCAAACAGAAAAGTGGGAGAGCGTGGGCTCAATCGAGACAAGATCGAACCTATCGATTGCACAAGCTCACAGATGATCAAGCAGTCGTTTTTTAGATAATGAGGCAGGTAAACTACTCCGACACTGAATGTATTATGTGGGATTTCAACTTCAACCCACTGCTGTTCGAGTCAACTGGAAATAACTGCGAGATCAATGTCGCTGGTTAGTCTCCTCGAAACGGCAATCAGGACTTCTCAACCACGCGATTTACAGCTGTTCAGGTGAGACCGGTCAGTTCTAAATACGGTATAAATCCAAAAAGTAGCGTTGAGTAGATCCGTTCATCCAGCCATGTTTCTGTCAGCACGACCAAATCGTACTCTTCCTCCAAAACCGACAAAAACAAAACCGTGTAAATTTTGGTCCTCAGTCAACGTACGTTTTGATAATAAATCCGGAGGCCTGGATCCGAAGGCTGGATCTGGGTGACGCCTGAAGTTGCAGGTCGGATGTCCCCGTCACCATTACAAACTGAAGGGCCGGGACGAAGGCGATAAAGGTTGGTGTGAGCAAGAAGCGCGACTGATATGGATAGACCAGAAGCAAGTGATCCTCCAGGCGTTGAAGCAGATTAAGCGTGGTCAATGAAATGTGCGTCGTCCGAAGAGAGCTGGAATTGTCGAGTTTCACTGAGTAGTATCTTTGTGCAGTATCTTTATTTGCTTCGGATGGACATATACTGGTCAATAATTTACCTGGACCAGCTGAGTTGTCAAGCAACCATCCATCGATTGCAACGAACAACGAGTGATGATTGGTTCTGAAGTTTAGCATGCACGGTCATTGGGCTTATGTTTAGGTGTTATATTCAACTTATTTTATTGGGTTCAATCCCAGTCGACGTCGGTGGTTTTTCTGAGGCGAAAAAATCTGGTCACGTCTTCCTTCGGAAGGGAAGTAAAGCCGTTGGTCCCGGCTCATATTCATGAGTCGTTAGGTAGGGTCCAGGTGGTGGAGTCGTCTTCCTGGCGTCGGTGATTGTCACCATGTGAGGAAATAGGCCGACGTAAAAAAAAATATATATATATATATATATATATATATATATTATTGCCTTTGATGAATTATTTATGGAAATTTTCAATTGAACATGGCTATTTTATGTCGATTCCCTGAAAAATTTTCATTTATTTTAAATTGAAAGTTATGATGGATGAATTCGATGTTTTCACAGAAATGTTTATAAGACTTATTGCAATTTTGAGAGATTTTATTGTTTGAAAATTTTAAAATTATGGATAGTTTCAATAAATTTATGATCATTTAATATTTCTCTATGATAACTAACTATTTATATATTGAGTCCACCCTCATTTAAACACAGACAATTGTAGCAATGCAATTTTTTTTCATGGGACGTTTATTGAGCTGCCAAATTTATTTAATTTTAGAACCCTTCGTCTCCCTAATCCTCAACATTCATCTGTAGATTTCCCAGCACTCGTCCATCAAACAAACCCAAAAATAAAACGACGAATGCAGCTTTTGAAGCAAAATAGCCCGAGAACCAATAGAGTCAGATCGGAAAACTATGCTAATCTCGTACAAAAGTCCTTCCCGTTGTGGTGGTCGAGGTCTTTTTTTTTTGTGGTTGGCCAACCGAAATCATGACATAGGTAAAAGAACATAAGTCACAGCTAGAGGAACTAGCAAAGAGAAAGAAAGAAACAAAAAAACATGCAGCAACTCGTTTTTAGTGACTAATTTGGCCTAATGGAATTACAATGCAAATGACGATGTTTTGTCCGATTGCTTCGTTTGTGTGACAACCCAGCAAGGGTACGGTGAAGGATTTCCATCCTCTCTAGTCGTCAATCGTGCAGCGATGACTGAGTTTGACCAGCTGACCTTAGTGGCCCTGGGGGATATGATTCGTGTCACTGTGGGGGGAAAGCTGAAGGCTGTTCCTTTCCGTTGAGCAAAAGTCATCAGCCGTTCCGGGTACCGAGAGTGAGTGCTCGCTAGTTAGTACAAATGGTAGGAAAAAGTGAGCCGACCACAAAACTTTCTGTCCCTGTTCTGGTGGTCCTGAGTAAATAGCAAATGTGATGTGAATGTACAATTCGTCGTTGCCGTCGTCGTCGTCGGAAGGGTTCAATTTTTAATTAGAGTCCAGATTGCAATTCATCAAAAAGAGATCCCAAACTGGGCTTTGGATTAGGATAGAGTTGAACAGTTTTTAGCGGCAGCAGTTGAATTCCGAAAGCGTAGGGGTTTTGCTTTGGCTGGATGATTACTGTGCTGTGTAGAGTAAATTAGAAAAAGGGCGTTCACTCGATTCGGCTGGTTTTAGCATAGCAATTGGTCCTGTAATATCTAAGCTAATTGAATTTAGTCAAATATTAATCAACCATTCTAGTTGGGGTGAAGTTTTAATACTTTTTTTTTTAACTTATTGTTGATGGCTGTTTCGAGCAAATTGCGGTGCTAGCTTTGCCATCCAGGCTAAATCCGGGATGGCTTGTGCAGCCTTTCCAAACTATACGATCCATTGCTGCGCATCGCCAACCCCACAGTCTATGAAAGGTCCACCGGCCACCTTTCACCCTTTTCACTTGATCTTTCTTCCTTGCTCGCTGGAAGCACTTCCATCGGATTTATCTTCGACTACCTAACCTCGTGTGAACTACGTAAGGGTCTCCCAGCCATCGATGCAACTTGAGGTTCATTCAATTTCTGCGATCTGTCTTCCATCTGCACACTTCCACAGATTTAATATGTACAATTTTTGTATTCAAACTTGTACTATAATTGTATTCAAATGTGCTACTTCTCCGTTACTGATCAGAACTAGTGTAATTGCACAGATAATCACGTAGATTGAGCGTGGAAGTAGTCAAAATCTTCAATGTACAAGTCAATATTCTTAATATTTATAGATCAGTACCGGTGACGGCCCAGTTTTCGCGGTCTTGGTTTGACCATCGTTGCAGAGGAGCGTGTGAAGCAACTAACTCTACATAACAGTCCTTCTGACTCTGGTTAATATTGTAGATTCTGTTAATATTGGATTAGTAAGTAAGTACGTGCCTTTTACCTTCGGTTATTATAGGGTTCGCTTAAATTTAGTATTAATAACTAATTCAACTCACCTACAGAATAAAAACTGTTTTTCAGTTAGTATTTTTGTCTGTATATTTGTTTTCTCTGAATTTGCCATATAGTTGTGACCAGTATTACTTGTTCTTTTTTTTTTGTATAGCATCTGCTTAATATTTTCTTGAACCATCCATTTTGTCCATTTTCGTTCCGTTGGTTTTCTGCTTCTTGTTTTTTCTAGCTCAGTCGCTGCCTTGTCCCATTGCTACGATCTTTAATCGATCCTGACGCATGAAAGCTGGCATCAATAACTCCATTCCACAAGGCTGGAAATACACACAGCGTTCAGAGCTACCGACCAATATCAATCATCAACTGCCTAGCGAATGTTTTCGAGAGTCTGTTACAAGACGTGATGAACCATGTACTGCACAACAAGTCAATGATTTTTGATGGTTTCACCACGACATCTAACCTCATGACTTACACCCGTACTGTGATCAACGAGCTGGAGAAGCGATGTCAGGTCGACGCCATTTACGTTGACTTTACAAAAGTGTTCGACAAGGAACCTCATAAACTGGTTATTGAAAAATAAAACCTCCTTGGGCTGCCCACCTGCATCCTTCAGTGGCTTTAGTCGTATTTGTCTTCGCGTAAAGCTTAAAGATGCACGACACTAGATCGGACACATTTGATATTCTTTCGGGTGTCCCGCAGGGCAGCCTTGGCTCTCTTATATTCATCCTTCATCAACGATCTGTGTGAAGGACTCTATTCCGGCAAATTGCTCTATTCGGATGGTTTGAAGCTGTTCCATGTTAATTAAATCGCTTGTTGATTGCTGGCGCTTCACAAGCCGATTTTGAACATTTCACTAAATGGTGTGATCTTAACGGAATGCAGATGAACACGGCTAAGTGAAAAGTGATAGCTTTCACAGGTTTTCAATCCATTGTTACGATCGACTACGGCTTAAACTTGACATAACACTTGAGAGAGTCACGTCAATCAAGGACCTTGAGGTCATGTTTTATTGTACACACTTAAAAAAATTTACAGTATTCGGTAATTTTTTACCGAACTCTCAACAGCTGAACGTTCGGTAATCTGATTTACCGGATTTCGGTGAAATTTTACAGTATTCCGGTAAAAAAATTACCGGAACTTGTCAAATCTTACCGAAATCCGTTAAATCGGATTACCGAACGTTCAGCTGTTGAAAGTTCGGTAAAAAGATACCGATACCGAATACTGTAAAATTTTCTAAGTGTGTACGATAAAGTATGACCTCAAGGTCATTGTTCTAAGTGTGTAAGCTTCGCTTTAACGAGAACATCCCATTAACAACTGTGAACGCAAACGCAATGCTTGGTTTCTGACGGCATAACCCTGCAAATAACGACGATATGCATGCAATCGAGTCACTCTATTGTTCTTTAGTTCGCAGTATACTACAATGTGTCTCACAATAGGTGTCACCCTTTTTCAGTCTTGGTTTATTTCAGCTGGGTAATTTGAACAGCGGAATTGATTATACCCGTTTGGAGTGTATTTTTTTAACAGCATATCGCTGAAGATAAATAAGCGATTCCGTTTGTTTATATTTATCAGCTACCATGGAAGCCATACGGGAGCAAATTTTAAAATTACATTAGCAAAAGCTTAGACCGTGCCAGATATTCAATAGCCTTAAGCAGTTCGGAGTGAGTAAGCGTTTTGTTTTTCGAACCTTGAAACGTTTCAAGGAAACTGGAAATGTCCATATACAACACAGAAGAGGTGCCACACGAACTTCCAGAACGAAGAAAAAGATCACATGTGTGAGGGAGCGAATAAGACGTGATCCGTAAATTGAGCAAATAATTTCAAATGTTCCCTGTTTCAATGAACAGGCTCCTCAGACATGATCTGGAATGCAAGCCGTACAAGAAACAACGGGTTCATGGGTTGGCGGAGCGTCAAAAGCGCTTGGAGGGTCAGAAGAAGCAGAACTCTTTTGGTTCGGCATAATGACTGCGAGATTTGATTTTCGGATGAAAAGCTCTTCATCCTTTAGGACAGTCATAATCAACAAAATTATCGTGTGTATGGCAAAAGTCTTGCCAATATTTCAAGAGTAAAACTAGCTCTAGAACGCTATCAGAATGTATCTAAAATCATGGTATGGGGCGCCGTTTCACGAAAAGGAAAACTTGCTCTTCTTTTCATAGAACCTATCGTAAAAATCAACACTGAATATTACATCGAGCAGGTTTTGAAGAACCATCTGCTTCCTCATGCTTCAACACTGTATAGGGTATAGGAATACACTATATTGATTCCAACAGAACTCAGCTCCAGCTCACAAGGCAAAGAAGACACAAGCATGGTGCGCGGAAAGTTTGCCCGATTTCATCATGAGCAAAGAATGGCCTGCATCTTCACCGGATCTCAACCCACTTGACAATTTTGTTAGGGGTTATATGCTTCAAAATATAGGCCATATAAAAGGGCTTACTTTAGATCGATTCAATAAACATTTGGTTGATATTTGGGACCAAATTCCTCAAGAAATCGTGCGTGCAAGCTGCGATGGGTTTACAAAGCGTTTGCGCAAAGTTATCAAGGAAAAGGGCGAGAGATTCGAATTGAATTGATATGGTTTATTTCTATAACATGTATCTTTCAAATGAAAAATAAATGCTATGATTTGGTTGATTTGTTTTACTGTACTCCTATTTTGTTTTAGTGACGGAGTGCAAATCTGGGCTCCGTACTACGCCGTTTATGTTTCGCGCATCGAAAGAGCCCAGAAACGGTTTATCAGATACGCAATACGCCGCCTCCCATGGAACGACCCTGTCAATCTGCCGCCATATGAACAACGATGTGCGCTGCTGAATAAAACTTGTTAATAGAAAAGAAAACTGATTGATTTATTTTGTAGGCACGTCTCTTTACTTTAAAAAAAATAATGAACATTTGAATACGGTCCGTCATCAGCTGTTCGACGAAGCTTTGTCCTGATGTTTGAACAGGAGCGTTTTACAGCTTCTTAATCGATTTGGCGAATGCATCTTTTGATTCTATTAATCAGTTGTTTGGCTTTGGCTCTCCAGTTGTTTTTGTAAATCAGCGAACTCCAATATATCTAAAAAAAATCTTCAATCGGGCGACACTGGGGAAAATGTGTTGGATTGCGGTTTTTTTGGTACATCGGGATGTTTTGGCTTTTCAAGAAGGCTTGTATTTTTCTCGCATAATGGGACGACGCTTTATCCGGCCAAAACACGTTATTTCCATTTTTGAAGGAATGGAATCAATATTTTCTTCAAACATTGATGTTGATACACTTCTTGGTTAATAGCCAAACCACTGAGCCATGTGAACCAAGGGTTGGAAATTTCCTCTCTCAGATATGGCAAAATTAAGCATCACCTTCTGCTCAAACTGATGCTTAAACTCATATTTCACGTTCGGCGATGCAGTAGAAATGTTTTCAGAATGATACCGATCGTTTCCTGGAATGTGGGTTTTTGAGAAAGGGAAGTAGCTTTTATCCTCCAGAACAAAACATTTTCTGGCGTGATTTCGGGTCATCCAGCGGCATTGGGATTTTACGGTTGATATCTGTTGCTCTGTGTATTCTGGTGCTCTTGATTTCTTGTGGCAGACTATTCCGATCTTCTTCAACGTTTTGAAGATGTAAGGTTGCGTAGTCTTGAACGTTTTTGCTGCATTAGATTGACTAATCGAATCCTTGTTGTTAAAAGTACGATGGAGCAATCTAAATTCTTTCTTGTCCATTATTTTAGCCGGTGTCCCACTACCACTCCTATGAGCTGTTCTTGAGGATGCCAGGATACGATAGATGATTGAAACTGGAACATTCTCAGTTTTAAAATGGTTCACAGTGTACTTTTTCCCGTGATTTATGTCCGTTGATAGAACTGCAAAAATCCGTTCGCGTAATGCTCCTTGCTTCGACGGCATTTTGAACACAACTGAACAAGTTGGAACAAAATAAAACATGCGATCATGTTGGGGAGACAGAGAGCATTGATTTACATAATCTCTCTTTTCACGTTTGTAATTTGGTATCAGAAAAATAAAATCATTCTCATTTTTTAGTTATACCCCGTTACAACCGTTATCGAATCGTCGAGTGATGAATCAACGGTTATTTTTCTTTGTCGTGATCATGTGCAACATGGACTGTAGCAGCGTTCTTGAGAATGTAAGCTTACATGCACCAGTTCGTCAGCTCCGAAATCGCCAACTGTTGTGGATTTCTGGCCACCGTACTCTATATGGACTGGATAGCCCGTTAGATTCATATTGTAGGCTAATTAATCGAGGTTGTGACTCTTTTGACTTTAATGTTAGTAAATGAGTATTTAGGATTAGATAGGTGGTACGTGCTCTCAAATGCTATTAGACAAGAAGTCTTAGATCTGAAATTGTGCAATAGTGCAATTTATGAACGTATTTCAAAGTGGGAAGTCTCTGAGGAAACGTCATTGTCAGATCATAGACACATTGTGTTCGAATGGAGTGGTGGAAATCGGTCAACTACTACACATATCGAAATCCGAGGAAAACAAACTGGGATCAACATGCATAATATTTAAATTCGGAGTTATTTACAGAAGGTGGAAAGATTGATTCAGTTCAGAAACTGGAATCATTTTCCCAAAAGGTAAATGCTACGATTTTAAATTCTTTCAATATTAGTTTTCCTATCAAGGAATCGTCCTGTAACAGGGATGTTCCGTGGTGGAACTCTAAGTTGGAACGTCTGCGTAAAACATCTCGTAGGTTGTTTAATAAAGCGAAAAGAACCTCAGATTGGATCCCCTATAGGAGTGCACTTACTGAGTACAATAAAGAAATAAAAAAATCTAAACGAAGATCCTGGGTTCCAACGTGTGAAAACATAAGCAATAGTCCGGAAGTCGCAAGACTTCAGAGGGCTCTTGCAAAAGATCATACGATTGAACTTGGGAACCTGAAAAATAAGGATGGAGTTTTTACAAAAACTCCTAGTGAGACGTTAAAGTTGATTATGGAAACACATTTTCCTGGATCAGTTTTGTGTGTAGATCCAATCAGAGATGGATCACTTGAAGGTGAAAGAAGTTCTACAAGGACATCTCAAATGTCTGTTTGAACAAAAATCGCCGCAAATGACTTGGCTGATAAAATCTTTAAGAAAGCCAGGGTAGCAAATGCGTTGAGATCTTTTCAGCCTTCCAAATCTACAGGAATGGACGGGATATTTCCAGCATTTCTTCAAAACGGCGAAGCAGTGTTGATTTCGCCATTAATTGAGATTTTTAAGGCAAGTTTAAGACTCAACCATATTCCAACTTCATGGACACAAGTAAAAGTTATCTTCATACCTAAAGTAGGAAAGCGAGATAAATCATGCAGACCCATTAGTCTTTCATCAGTCCTACTAAAGACTATGGAAAAAGTGTTGAATGATTATATCAATTCAAATAACATGAATAAACATCCACTATCTGAGTTCCAGTTTGCTTACCAGTCTGGTAAGTCAACAGTTATTGCACTGCATAGTGTGGTTTTAAAGGTAGAAAAAGCTCTATCCGTAAATGAAATAGCACTTTGTTCTTTCTTAGATATTGCAGGAGCTTTCGACAACGCCATTCGTCTATGGCTCGTGCCATGAAGAAAAGGAACTTTGACATGAACATAATTAACTGGGTTCATACCATGCTCGCAAAAAGAGAAATCACTTCAAAGCTGGGAAGTTCGTCTATTGCAGTACGGGCAACAAAAGGTTGTCCCCAAGGAGGAGTCCTCTCACCATTAATGTGGTCCTTTGTTGTAGACGATCTTCTAAGAAGCGTAGAGGAAAAAGGTTTCGAGGTTGTAGGTTTTGCAGACGATTTAGTCATTATAGTGAGGGGAAAATTTGACAACATCATTTCAGAAAGAATGCAATGGGCCCTAAAATTTACCCAGTCTTGGTGTATCAATAAGGGCCTTAGCAATAATCAAAAGTGGTAATTGTACCTTTCACTAGGAAAAGGAAGTTTAGTCTAAAAGCGTTTGAGCTAGGAGGATTAAAGATTCATCTTAGTGAACAGGTTAAATACTTAGGAGTGATACTGGATGCCAAACTGAACTGGAATGCTCATCTTGAGTGTGTGATCGGTAAGGCAACCAGTGCTTTCTGGGTATGCTCAAAAACATTTGGCAGAAAATGGGGTCTAAGACCAAAAATGATAATGTGGATCCCTACCCCACTAACATAGAAAACCCTCCTTCCTGTGGCCTTTGTGGGGATGCAGAGGTAAATACGGTCCCTAAACAGCAAAGGTCACACTAACTTTCCTTCCCTACTCCCACCTAATTGTACCAGTGAGAATGGTCGGTTACACCCAGCACCGTTCAGTCGATTCATTGTGCAACTTCACTGACTCTGTTCACGGACTAGCAACCATTGATACGTGCAGTCAGTTAAGCTAAGCTAAGTAAATGAGTATTTAGGATTAGGATTAAAAATATTTTGTAATCAGTTTTTGCGATGTCCTTGTGGAAGATAATGTGCTTAAACAAATAGACTATAGTTGCTACTCCGTGATTGATATGTATCAGTGAACAATGCATCAACTGAATGAGGCTGGGAGTAACTGACCGCTCTCACTGTACACGTTATTCGATAACGGCACCGGACACGTCCTCGAAATAAGGGAATAGAGAAGGATTATTAGTGTGACCTTTGCTGTTTAGGAACGTGTTTACCTCTTTATCCCACAAAGGTCACAGGAAGAAGTTTTTTTTAAGGCAGTAGATTTCAAAGCTCAACCGGAAGATACTTGGTTTATACCCATTGATTTCATTATCTCAAACCCACTCAATCAATCGGATTTTTTTTTCATATAAATAGTGGGCAGAGTATTATAATTTTAGATTACTCAATAACTTAATCAGTGGATAACCACCTGGTATTTCATAGCAATATGCTTAGAGACATTCCGGAAAATTTGATGATCCACCTACTCCAGTAAAACTAACGCAATATTGAAATTTATTTCACGATCAAGGTCAATAGGTATGTGCGATACTCTTGATAATTACCCTGATCATAACATTCACCCCATTCAATAGTTGTGCAATAACATTCAGTTAATATACCATGAGCAAACCAGGTACTTTAGTTATTCATTCCATAAAACAAATGGATGAATAACAACATAAGGTGCCACGAAAATGAAAAGTGTACTTTTAGTCTTTTCCTTTAGATTTAAAGTAAGAAGTCTAAGAGTGAATTGTGGCATAACTTGCCAGTATGACACCTGATGTAAGCGCCTTTATATAACCTTTCTACGACGTGACAGTTAAAAAAATGACTAGAATGCGTGATACTTTCACTACTGGTCAAATTCTTGGTCTTACATGCATGTTTATAGCATGAGATAAGCCTTCTTACCGTCCACAAGGTGGAAAATTTGACCCACGAGAGGGATGACTTTAATTCAAGAGACTAATAAAGCAAAGCTAATAGATTTAGAGAAGAATTGTTCTATGGCTTCAAGCCTAATCGCCTCCCTAAGTGAACCCTCCACGTCCTTCTGTTTTCATAAAACCTTAGCCATTAATTTTTTGTCAGCATCTGTCCTAAGTAACACTTTTCGATTACCTTTGTGCACGACATGAGCAGTTCTTTTTCCGAAGGAAAACATGACCAGAGAGATCCCACCGATCTCGACTGGGATTGAGCTCAGGCCCACTGGGGTTCCAAGTAGCAGTCACGCTTACCACTACACCGCCGGCACCGGCAACTAATCAGCTTGTGTCTCACCTTTAAAATATCCTATGAAATACTGCATATCAGTTCCTCAATAAAGGGAAGCTATTGAATCATTGGACGCTGGGTTAACTTAGTTTTGGAGAAGGTTTGATTAAATGTTTCGTCATATTTTTGCAAAAACTACCATTTCTAAAACAATCATATCCAATGCATGATTTCCCCAAAAGGTAAACAAATCTGGGGTAATGCTATTTTTGTAAGTCACTTATTGAGTAAATCAGTAATATGCTTGTATCACGAACGTCTTGTTCGGGTTTCTTCCCTATGTCCTTTAACCTTAGGAAAAGCAAACATCGATTAGTGAGAGTAAGAACATCATCCTATTTTAATAACAAAATCTTCATCCAACGCAAGCTGCGTAAGTAAACATCTTCCATTATGAAAAGAAGCCCGACAAAGAAGGTACTTTAGTGTACTCAGGCCTCTTTCCTCTAGTTTAAAAGTGTTATGGAACATTCACAAAACCCCACCATGAGCGCCTGCTTCACCCACACGGCTAAAAATATGCTTCCACGGCCGGCGCCATTGAGAACCATGAAATATGATTTGTTTTATCTCCAGCATCGCTTCCCATTCACTCCGATTATGTTTGTTTGTTTATCCATTCCAAATTGGCTTCGTCGCGATAAAAAGACGCCGGATAGAATAACATATTCATCTCGACGTTTTTGCTGGGTTTCTGAAAAAGAAAACCAGAGCACCTCCCTCCCCCCACAACTTTGCTCCGAGCGTCAGCTGTTTGTTTTGTTTACCACTCGCGTCTATGTGAGTGAGGAAAGTGTCCCGCTATGTTTCAAGCCGGTGTCCTTCATCCTGAGGGTGATGATCGTGATGATGAGGACGAAAACAAACTCGATGACAACGATGATGTCGGTGAAGGTGGGAAATGTTTATCGACCATGATTCCCTGACTACTTTCGTTTCGATGCGATATGATGTAGCGAGGCTGAGTTCGGCGGTGCAAAACGCACCATTCAATCAAAGTCTTGATTTTCTAATGCAAAAATTAAAGATTAAAGAAATGGTGGATTACTTATCGAATTAATCGAAATTAATCGATCCACGCTTTTCCATTTCTGACATCGAAGATGTTTTCAGCAATCATATAATTATAACTAAAATTCGAGTTATGTTCACATATTTTTTAAATTTTTTCATTATTATTTTTTATTGGAACACATTGTGAACCATTTCTCTCTATCTACCTACGATTGTTCAAGGTTTTGCCGGGCCTCTAAGCTGGACAGTGCCGTGCAGAAGGGAAGTCTTGAAACGTGCCTGTGCCTAAATCGGCTGAGATAATGCCACAGATGCTAGAATAGCGCCGTAATCCTCATCTCGGCATGTAGTAGAAGAAACTAGTAGTATTTGTTTCA